>CM036771.1:14691175-15048675 GCA_020796225.1 Arion vulgaris | reverse complement strand
GGAGAAGGCCCGAACTTTGATCCCAAACGTAAGACAAGCTATCAACAGGCTAAAGACATTTATTGATAAGGTAAGTATTTTGTGAATAGCTGACTCTCTCTCCATATAGACGACATTCAAGATGTCAGTTTGTTTCAATGAAGTATATCATTGCTTGTCCTTCTTTTTCTTCTTTTGTCGTCACACTGCTACCAGGTTGTTGCCCAGTGTCGTGGTTTTCTGTTTTTGTCTTCCGCTGTTCTGGTGGCTTGTGTGATTGTTATTTGTGCTCTTTGACAAGATTCTGCTATGCCATCTAACCATCTTTTCGTGGTCTTCCTGTCGCCTTCTTTCTTGATGTTCTGTTATAGAAGACTGTATACTGTGGAGTTTGGATGCATTCTTATTAAGTGGTCAAACCACTTCATTCTTTGTTTCTCAGTGTAATTCAAGCAAGGTTCTGTGTCAACTTTCTTACTTATGCTGATGTTGGTGACTCTGTCCTATTTGATGATATTGTTCTGTGTCACATGTGATTATCTCCTTGTGTATTCTAGCTGGTATCTTTATTTGTCGTATATGCATATACTACGCAACCAAAACTTATCCTGTGGAAATCTATTATCATCTCCACTAAAATAAAGCTCAGGATATGATATTCAGCAGAAATGTGAAATCTGTGTTACTGTATGGCTCAGAAATATGACAATTAACCAAGTTAGATACAAATAAGATTCAGACATTTGTCAACAGAATTATTCGGCGTATTCTCAGACTGAGATGGTAAGACAGAGTTGCAAACACAGACCTGTGGATAAGAACAAGACACGAACCCCTGATGACCCAGGTTAAGAGGAGAAAATTGTAGTGGGTCGGACATACCCTACGGAAGACACAGTCGAGTATCACTAGACAAGCACTTGAGTGGAACCCACAAGGAAACGAAAAGTGGACGTCCTAAACAGACCTGGAGACGAAATCTTTTTGAGGAACTAAAGGGTCCTTGAATATCCTGGGAGAACATTTCAAAACAGTTATAGAGACCGGGTAAAGTTACGAACAACTGTTGATGCCCTATGCTCCACGAGGAGCGGGAGGAATAAATAAGTAAGTAAATCGCATTTTGTTTATCTAAACAAAACAATATTACATCACTTTCTCCGTTCTGTTTTTTTTTCTGTAAAATGTGTAAACTCTCCAATAAGAAGGATGTTACTCTGAAGTACTCTTCTCCCTAAACTGATTTCCCGCTTTCTCTTAACGCGCGGTTTGACATAACAAGTTTGTTTTCGGTGTTTAAATACATTTCCAGGTGAGTACTTCCAGAAGAAAACACTTGTCTCACTTAAGAGAAGTTCTAATTTCCTTAGCAACCTGTTAACTTGTTATTTTCACAGTCATCGTGTTTATGTTATTCTGCCAGGATGGGTAACACTACAACAGAGCATCTAGCTACAAACGTGAGGTCTAAGGGTTTGACTCTTAATGCACTTACGTTAAACATAAATAAGCAAGAAGCCAGCAGGGATGAGATCACGTAACAAAGAAAGGGTAGAACGAGAAGCGGGAGAAATATCTGAGGTCGATTAAGGAAAACATGTCGGCCGTGTGTTTCCGGGACCCGTAAGGGAAGCAAAGAATAGTACCACCTACAAGGTATGTTGTAAGAGGCGCCTGATGTAGGACCTAGGGAAGCTACCCTAGTAAATAAAAAGTATCTCAGAAATCGGATGTGGAGGCCTACTTGTAGGCGCATAACTGGCCGAACGTACTATCGCTCTTAGGCTCAGATCACATACAAATCACACAGAGGGGTTAAGAAGTGGTCGATATGGAGCGTTTGAAGAAGAAGAAGAAAAACATGTAAATAGTCGCGACAGATATGAAGTGTCTACGCATAAAGCTGGCAGTATCACGAAGAAACTGGTTTAGAAATGAAGACATCAGGAAAAGAAAGTGGGTACAAAATCAATACTGAACTTCATCAAGAAACAACAAATTAAATATTTGACTAAATATTGACTAAATTGCCAAAATATTGACTAAATATTGACTAAATACAGTGCGCTGTTTCTGTACAAAGATAACAGAACAAGATAACAGAAACAATAAGATGACTGCAATGCCAATATATACATTATTTTCTTGCTATACGAAAAAGTGAAGTGATGAAAAGTTAAAAATTGTAGGATTCACAAATCAAACCAAAGTACATTCTTCTTTATTTTCCTTTTACTTCTTGAAGCATAATGCATTAATACGTTTCTTTTAATCAGGTCTGTATTGAGCAGGTCAACTAAGTTCATTTCAGATCATTCCCATTTCCTTGTTTTCTCTGTCCAAGTTTTTTCCCTCTATAAAGAGTTTTTAAAGGCGAAGGATGCCCGTCTGCCCAGCGCGTTGGACTACGGGTGACTATCCCTCTGTGTGTGCGGGTTCAATTCCGCGGGATGGCAGAAAAGCCACAGATTCCCCAGATTTATGGTGTTCGTGGCACCGAACCGAAGGGTTACGGTGTCCATGGCACCAAGCCGAAGAGCTGAAAAAGCTCAAGTGCTTCTGGATCGAAAAAAAAAAGCCGAAGGATTGACTTCATTGCATCGGGTTTTACCCCCATATGGCTTGGTCCCTCTCCGCAGAAATGACAAGCCACCTGCTGAGAGTATTGCACAAAGCACGAACTCCGTAGCTCAAGCAACAATACTAGGGGTCTCTGGAAAACAATCTGCACTCGTGAACAGAAGGGCGTGGTCCACAAACTTCTATCAATTATCACATAATAATTGTATAGAAATGAAATATAATAATGGAGTTAAAATACATATACAGATTGATTGATTGATTGATTGATTGATTGATTGATTGACTGATTAATTGGACCATCGTTATTGCACTTCGGTCAATAAC
Organism: Arion vulgaris; assembly: GCA_020796225.1. Taxonomy (NCBI): domain Eukaryota; kingdom Metazoa; phylum Mollusca; class Gastropoda; order Stylommatophora; family Arionidae; genus Arion; species Arion vulgaris. The sequence continues at coordinate 15,045,789 of CM036771.1, read as the reverse complement.
CATGTGTGCTCCGATCTCTTTGTTAACAAGAAGATAGCAAAGACAGTGTACACACTCCGTTGCAACGGCAAGGTCACGGATGTAATTTAGAAGATTATGAAAAGTTTGCATTAATTTTATGTTAATCTTTTTACTGAGTTCTGCCCGTGTAGCAACTTTGCAACCTGTTCTTATCGTTTTTCTTCAACTGCCATTGATTCTTTTACTTGCTTAAATTAAATACGGAAATTGAGAACATGAGCCCATAGAATGTAATGACCGTATAGCTAGTGCATTCGCAGCGACACTGTTCCAGTTATGAAATTTTTTCTTTATTTCCTGACAGAAAAAACAAACTCATTGGCCGTACCGGAGATTGAACCCATGTCTCCCGAATAGAAACCCGCGCTCTAATCTATTCGGTTAGACGCTCCGGGAACGAAATTTACAAAAATTAATTTTGACCCATTTCTGGACAAATTTTGGTTGACCCCCACGCTTGCTGCTGCAGCATATCCTGAAGATACTCCCAAGCTCAGAAATAGTTTATCTTATTCTGATTCCATCGTTATTCTCCGTGTTTACTTATCAACAACTCTCCGATAGTTCCCGCGGGAAATTTACGGAAATGAAAGATAAACTGCTTAAAGAAATTTCTCCACATAGAAACAGCCAATATGGCGTCGACATTACAATACGTCTAGAGAAGGGCAATAACTCTGGCACCGTTTTGCTTTGTAAGAAAACACTGAATCTTTCAAACAGACCAAAAGGGAGATAGAAAAACGTCTGCTAGAGATATAGTTGAAGCATCATGGGAATGATGGATGATCTTCCGGTTTTAATTATTCCAGATATTTTAGGGGGTGGTTCTTTTCCCATTTTTTGACATCAGTTTAGAAGGGTCAGTGGTGGTTGATACTTCTTTCGTCTTAAATACGAATGTTGTAGGAACGGTAATGAGGGTGATCTTTGGGTCTGTTCTTTCGAGTCATGTATGTTGTAGACTTCATCCTTCAAGCCATCTTTACTAAGTGTTGTCTACTCTTTCATGTTTTCAATTCATTAATTCTTCTTTCTGTTTATTGTTCCTTGTGTTTTCTTTTCTTACTTGACAAATTTGTTTTGCAAAGTTCGAGTATTTCGTTACGTGTCCATTTCAAAGCAGTTTTCATGTTTTTCAGCATTCTTCTATAAAACCACATCTCTGTGGCTTTCAATGATCTTTTTGATTGCTTGTTTCGCAGTTTTTCTCTTTCTCTTGCGATCACCGCCCAGACAGATGTACCAGACCTCCTCATAAATTCCATTCATGTGAAAATCTGATTCATGCAGCCTTAGCTTTGGTGTGTTTTACGTCCCACCTTCATCACCATTTGGAGCTCTGGTGCTTATCCTTCGGCGATGTGTCCGGTTTCAACCAGCGTTTACTCAGTTCGCTCTCCGTTCTGTTGCCATCTAGTGTTTTTACGGTGTGGGGTAGCTACCCCCATGCCTAACCTCCTTAGTAGCCTCTTACGATATACATTTCAGGTAACAGTGGTTCTATTCTTTACACCCCAATTTGGGCCCCGGTAACCAATCGGGCGGTTTCTCAGTGAATTCTGCTACTTGCTCTGATGGTACACTGACAGACTGGTGCCTTCCTACCTCTTGTTGCCATGGGTGGGTTGGGCCATGCTGTAGTGTTTAGATACGATTATCTCCCTCTAAGAGTTCCTGGATCGTGTTACGCGTTTAATATGAGCCCACAAAAGAACAAATGGAAAGTTAAAAATTGGTTAGCGTAGACAGGAAGAGACACCCGGTTTTGCCATCTTGCAGCATCAATCGGTTCGCCTAGCTTGCGCAAACCGAGAATACCCTTTATCTTCCGGATTGACATTTTCAGACCGTATGTTCTCTCATTTTTAGGGCATGTGATGGGGAGGGGAGGTTTAGAACACATTGTGACAACTGGTCAAATCAAGGGTAGACGAGAGAAAGGAAGACAGAGAACATTTTGGATAGCCTGACTTCATGGCACGGTAGAGCGTCAACATCTGAGTTGATAGCAAACACCAGCGACAGAGATTTGTGGAGATACATGATCGCTTACGCCAGCCGGCACGACACCTGATGATGATGATGTTCTCTCATAGGGCACTGTCACTTTTGTCCATAAAAAGCTCATTCTCGATCGCAGCATTATTCGCCGGCGCATACAAATTACATTAAGGATTCTTGCAGGTGTTAAGAAATTCATGCACTGTCGCTCAAACTTTCTGAAGGACATATGGAGTTCAAGAGTGATCAGGAATATCACTAAGATAATGATATTTAACTCAATTGTCAAGGCTGTCCTTCTATATGGAGCGGAGACATGGAGAACAACTAAGGGAACACCAAAAGTTGCAGACATTCATCAATAGATGCCTGCGCAGGATACTCCATCTGCGATGGTATGACATGACTACAAACAGGGAACTCTGGGATAGAACAGGACAACGACAGGTGGAACAAGAGATAAGAGAGAAGGTGGCGATGGATAGGACACACACTGAGGAAATCCACTAACAGCATTACAAGACAGGCTCTCCGATGGAACTCCCAGGGCAATAGAGGTAGGGGAAGCCCCAGAAACACCTGGAGACGGGAGTTGGAGACGGAATGCAAGAAAATGGGGAGAGAGTGGGTAGATCTGGAAAAGATGCCTTGGATAGGCAGGTTTGGAAGGCCTTGGTTGGACCTATGCTTCCCTAGGAGCGAAGGGTGAAGAAGAAGTACAATCATGATGGTCTTGATTGATAGAACCATCATCGTTGCACTTTGGTGAGTAACCATATGTGCTCCATATCTTTCTTACACAGGAAAATCTCAGCCGTAGTGCACGAACTCCGTAGCACCGACGAGTGTCCCCATATAAGTTAGAAGATAGTGAACCTTTTTTTGTAGAAAATTAAAAAGAAATATTTCTAATGAATTTGTCCTTTGGCAGTAGCTTTCCCGCCTGCTCTTCTCGATTTTGAACTGCCAATGGTTCTTTTACCTGCTCAACTTGAACATGGGACCTATCGTCCGTCTCCGATAGGATTATTAACTCGCTCGCACCTACACTGAGATCAGGGATCTCTGGAAAATCATCCCGATGCCTTCAGAAGGAAGCGAACCCAGTACATTTGTAACTAGAGTCGAATACCTAACCTCTGCGCCACAGAGATCCCAAATGATGGTCTAAACAATAGATTCCCAAACTTTTTCCGCCCACCGCCCACTTTGCACGACAAACTTTGTAACGCCCCTCCCCATTATAACAATTTTGCCAACGCCCCCATATAAAATATATATATATATATATATATATAATATATATATATATGTATACATGCTCTATTTTCATTTTGACAGAAAACTGATATATATTTCTGTCATACATGGTCAATTTCAAATGATTATATACATGAAATAGAAAATTGATGAAAAAATGGATCGGGTAAGATGGGCATAAGATGAATTAAAATGCAGAATTCTAATTTTTAATGATTATTCAATCGCACAATCACGAAAAGAAAATCCCCCCAAATGCTTCTGAACCCACTATCGCCCCCTGGAAGGCTTCAGCGCCCACAGGGGGGCGCTACCGCCCACTTTGGGAAACGCTGGTCTAAACAACCAATAATTAAATCATTTTTTTAAAATTCATGTTATACAGGATTACTTTGATGCAACGAGGGATCAGCCAGGTGTCCATTCTTTACCTCAAGGAGTTGAATATTATGAAGCATGTTTGAAGTGGTATCTAGGGTTTGATGTTACTGCCAATGAAGTTTTTGAGCTTGGAGTCAAAGAGGTGGCCAGAATTGAGAAGAAAATTAAAGAGGTAAATTAAAATACATTTTATATACTCAAATATCTAATCACAAAGTACTGTAGTTTTACAAACTACAAAAACTACAACTGTTGTTGAAATGTGTAAAACTACAGTACTTTGTGATTACGTGTTTTGCCAATCACATAGTTTTACTGCAGTCTCATCTATTTTGTGAATATACTCAAATATCAACTCCAGGTATACTCAAGAGGGCTAGAGAACGTGTTTATCGCAAGAATAAATGCTAAAATGGATCACCAATTGCAGGGGTTGCTCAGTGTCAGTAGTGGAAATCGGTTAAAACGAAGCAAGTCGTGGGTTAACCGTGCTAGCTGCATTTACTGTTCAGCTGGTACGTGAGCTCACAAATATTGACCATGGGGTTTTAGAAAGAAGTGTTAAAGCTGAAGGATTGACTTCAGTGCACGAGGTTTTACTCCATATGACTCGGTCCCTCTCCGCAGAAATGGCACGCTACCTGTCGAGAGTATTGCAGAAAGCACAAACTCCGTAACTCCTGCAGAAATCCTAGGGGTTTCTGGAAAAATGCACTCGTGAACAGAACGGCGCGGTATGGATTCGAACTCACGACCTTCGAATCACAAGGCAAGGGCCTAACCACTTAGCCACAGAGATCATGGGGAAGAAGGGATAACGGTGCCTTCAATATACGGGAACACTTTTTCGACCATTCTAAAATCATAGTAGACCATCCATAAAGAAGAATCCCATAGCGTTGGATACAGACATCAAAACCATCATTGATGAAAACTGCAATGAGGGTGGCGTTGCGACTTATACGGATGGATGGGTAGCTCGCAACGAAAAGTTCACGTATTCCTTCTCTCCAAGATCATACGGCAGAAATGTAAAGAAAGCCAGTGGTGCATTCAGTATGACAACAAGCAGCATGACAATGGAGGTACTTTGGGGGTGACTAAGGCACTACTCTGGCTGGAGTCACAAAACTACACTCATGCGTGCATTCTGAGTGATTCGTTGAGTATGATCCGAAAGGTGGAGGCTGTTTCGATGCGCAGGCATTGGACTGAATCACTACAGGCGACAAAAATTTGCATAATTACAATTATCTTCATTGCACTCCGGACATATTCATAGGTGCTCCGATCTCCTTTGCTATATCTCCAACAACGTCCAGCGATTGACCGTACCATTTCGATTGATGAGCCTACTCATGTACCTGTTGTGCTGTTCTTTTCTGTCCACTTCAATCTTCAATCCAAGCTTATCCAATATAGCAGTTAACGTGGATTGGCTTAAATAAAATCGTCTGCGCAGCCGTATTCTATGATGACGTTCAGAATGTCTTCCATTGCCTGACCACTAGATAAAGTGGCAGAGCCAGCCAGCTTGTCTGGTCTCTCATTGCCAACAGCACCCATGTGCTCCGGAACGAATATATTCCAAACTGAAACTGAAATTCATTTCTTACAACTCCTGTTCTACTGTTCATCTACATTTGGGTTTCAGTCTTCCACGTTCTCGTTTACCCTGAGATCTCCATCTCAGTGCAGTTTTATTTTGTATCCAAGATACACACATAATCACAAATAACATACATTTCTTTGTCTGTCCCCATCTGATCTTCCATTTTCCCGTGAACCTTGTTCATCACCAGCCCGAAATAGTTTACACCACCAAACACTGTGTCTCACCGAACAAGAACTAAATTGTTTGCAAGAACTCTGTCAATTTTTCTCATATATCATACCAATCTATCATTGATACACTTGTTTCAACTACGTATTTCCAATTATTTTAAACATTACCCCAACAGGTTATGGCCAGTGTAGGATTTGATGGACATCTGAAAGCGTTCTTCAAGTTTGTTGAGAACATTCCACGATTTTATAATCACTCAAAGGTTGGTTCCATATTACCACTTTCTCTTTCTTACTCTCTTTATTAAGTTTGAACAGTGGCGGCTCGTGATCATTTTTGTTGGTAGGGCCAGACATTTTTCCCCGGAAAAATCATGGTTTTGGGTTGCTATATTTTAATGTATAAATGAATAAATACACGTTATACATTATTTTTGGTGGGACCCGGTCCCACTGGCCCTTAATGACGAGCCGCCACTGAGTCTGAACCTTATTGGATGTTTGAAACAATCAATATTTTAGATAAAGTCGAAACAGGAAGAAAAAAATAATATAGTTTTACAAAAGTACAAAAATAAGATACAGAGACGTTTCGACCAAAAGGCCTTTATCAAGCTACTGATATAAAACAAACGTCGAGATTGAGACTTTTCTTATACATGAGATATCACAGATACGGGTCAGACGATATAAATACTCTACAGATAAATCTATTGAGGTCTCAACAAAATGACAATACGACGAATAGTTGCAGCAAAGTGGCGGATATTATCATCGATATTAGGGGAAGACTGCAGTAAAACCATGTAGCAAAGGCTTAACAAGTAATAACAAAGTAATATAGTTTTTAATAATGAAAATCGTAGCATATCCAAAAGGACGTAGCCATCAACCACAGTAAACGAGTCGTTGATTTTCCAGACACACTTGGCGGCAACATGCGCCAGGGTTAGTGAAGGGGCACTAATCAAGACCCTGCCCCTACCACCACGTGACCCTGGAAACAGACTTTGGTTCCGATCTGGTTTAGGGATGGGGGAGGGAGGCAGGGGTCGGGAGAATTACTGGTAGTGGTGACAGTGCAAATACGGAAAATAAATGCGGGTTTCCACAAATAGGAACAAAATGCACGCATCTCCTGACCGATGTCCGTAGAATCAAAGCCCAAGTTTGGCAGAAACGTACGAATACAGCAGAGTACGAGGCGTCAGTGAACGAATGCAAACTCCCCGGAGTAAAAAAATGACCGCATCCAGGATGAAGGGGATGAGAGGTGCATCCAATGAAGAGACGTGGATCCACGTGGGGCGAAACTCGGAGCCAGTATAGCTCTAGCTCTCTATCTCTCGTTCCCCTAGACCCCGATATGCCGGACCCCGGGTTGAGTTGCCCGTGGGCCCACATTGGGCGAAATTCGGGGCCCTGAACAGAAACAGAAGAAACAGTAGTCGTTAGTGAAGGAAACCCAACTCCCCCATCCCCCGGAGTAGAGGGCCTCAACCAAATTGCCAGCTGTGGGGCAAAAATAAATAAGTTCGATGAGTACCGAACCAAAAGTCTCGGCTGAGTCGAAAGACAGGGCAGTCACGCAAGGTGCTCCTTATAGGGCGACGGGAAGGCGTGGAAAACGTAAGGGTGAGCAGGCCACCCAGATTGAGCAGTTGAAAACAAGAAAGCACAACAGTGGCTTGGACCCAGTAAAAAACGACGGTCTCGTGTTTCTGGAACACACTGTAACTCATCGTGTCGATACATGGGAATATTGCTGTAAACTATTGCCGTTTTAGGTGTCTGGCTGTTTATATATCACATTAGAATGATAAAAACAGCCGCAAAGAACGTTCGCGAGTAGCAGTAGTAGTAGTAGAAGAACTGCAGGTGTGACAATAAGAGACAAAATTAGAAATGATGAAATCAGAAGAAGACTGGATGTGAAACCAGTCATGCAATTCATAAAGAACAACAGATTAAATGGTTTGGACACCTGACAAGAATGCCCTGGTATCGTCTACCACAGAGAGCCACACAGAAAAAGTATAACGAGTACAAAACAAAAGGAAGACCATGCAGAAGATGGAGCGACGGCATCAAGAACAGCCTTACGAAAATGAATATCAGCTTACAAAGTGCCTTAAAACAAGCACACACAGATCACTACGTTTCACCCCCAACACTTCTATAAAGAAGTAAATGGTGGAAGAGCAGAACAAACACACACAAGATCACTACGTTTCACCCCCAACACTTCTATAAAGAAGTAAATGGTGGAAGAGCAGAACAAGCACACACAAGATCACTACGTTTCACTCCCCAACACTTCTATAAAGAAGTAAATGGTGGAAGAGAAGAACAAGCACACACAAGATCACTACGTTTCACTCCCCAACACTTCTATAAAGAAGTAAATGGTGGAAGAGAAGAACAAGCACACACAAGATCACTACGTTTCACTCCCCAACACTTCTATAAAGAAGTAAATGGTGGAAGATAAGAAGAACAAGCACACACAAGATCACTACGTTTCACTCCCCAACACTTCTATAAAGAAGTAAATGGTGGAAGAGAAGAACAAGCACACACAAGATCACTACGTTTCACTCCCCAACACTTCTATAAAGAAGTCAATGGTGGAAGAGAAGAACAAGCACACACAAGATCACTACGTTTCACCCCCAAAACTTCTATAAAGAAGTAAATGGTGGAAGAGAAGAACAAGCACACACAAGATCACTACGGTTCACCCCCAACACTTCTATAAAGTAAATGGTGAACAGAAGAAAGAAAAGCACACAGAAGATCACTACTTTCACCCCGAATACTTCATACAAGCAGCATGGGGAAAAAAATAAGCATAGTCCACCAAGATCCTGCTGAGTCACCTCCCAATCTCCTATAAAGAAGGTAAAACGTAAGGTGGCAGGAAGATGAGCAGAACAAACAAGAAAGCACACGTTTGACCCATAACACGTCTCTTTTTCAAAAAGAAAATGGTGGAACAGGAAACTTAAACATTCCTTTTAGATCCTACGTTTATAACACTTGATATAAAAAGAAATGGTGGAGAGTAAGATAGAAGAACCAGTGTACAATTAAGACACATTAGTGATAAAAGAAGAAATGGTGGAAAAGCAGCAATTCAAAAAACAACAGATTAAATGGTTTCACCACAACCTTTATCGTCACAATGGGGAAAAGATAACGAACAAGCACAAACAAGATCATGCAAAGTGTACACCATCAAGATATCTTACAAAAGTAAATGGTGGAAAAGGCAGAACAAGCACACACAAGATCACTACGTTTCACCCCCAACACTTCTATAAAGAAGTAAATGGTGGAAGAAAGAACAAGCACACACAAGATCACTACGTTTCACCCCCAACACTTCTATAAAGAAGTAAATGGTAGAAGAGAAGAACAAGCACACACAAGTTCACTACGTTTCACCCCCAACACTTCTATAAAGAAGTAAATGGTGGAAGAGAGAACAAGCACACACAAGATCACTACGTTTCACCCCAACACTTCTATAAAGAAGTAAATGGTGGAAGAGCAGAACAAGCACACACAAGATCACTACATTTCACCCCCAACACTTCTATAAAGAAGTAAATGGTGAAGAGAAGAATGAGAGCCAATATATATATTCTTGTGTTTCTGTTTTATGTCAGGAACAAATCTTGGACAAGTATCGATCTATGTTAGATGAGCAAATCATTCCACGACTGGACCCCTATGTTCTACAATGTCTCTATCGGACCAATCACGTAAGTTGTAGTTTCGTCTTTATTATTCTGTTCTTTTTCTACATCTTCATCGTTTCTATTTCCTTTTCATTTTCATCTCCTTCCAATTCTTCTCTGATCTCCTCCGTCTTCTCCTCCTCCTTGGGGGTCTTGTGGCGAAGTGGTTAAGCCCTTTTCCTTGTGAGTCGAAGGTCGTGGGTTCGAGTCCGGACCTCGTCATTCTGTTCACCAGTGCAGTTTTTTTTCTAGAGATCCCTAGGATTATTGCTGGAGCTACGGAGTTCGTGCTTTGTGCGGTACTCTCGGCAGGTGGCGTGCGAGTTCTGCGGAGAGGGACCTAGCCGTATGGGGTAAAACCCGGTGTAATGAAGTCAATCCTTCGGCTTTGACACCCTTTTTTTTAAACCCTCCTCATTTGTCTGTTTTAAAAAACTGTCTGTACTGCCTATAGCACCGCTTTTTAGGGCAGTGTAGGACAGGTGGGACGATAGTCTGTAAAATTTAATGTCTACATGGCTAATGCAGACTTCTGAAACGTTCAGGTTAGGAATTTTCATTTAGACACACAACAGACAAAAATTCTTAGCCTTACCGTGAATTGAACACTAGGTCTCCCACATGGAGCCGTGCTCTAATCCATTCGACCATCGATCCTCTCCTACTTTGTATCCTTTCTATTCTTCCAAGCCAATCTTCATCTACTTCTTCTTCTTCTTCTTTTCCTTCTTCTCCTCAGTTTCATGTCTCTGAAACATGCAGAAACGTATATATGTTTATTCTCTTTCTCATGTCTATATTACTTCGTTTATCATCTCTCGTTTTTTGTACTCTTTCCTTTCATTCTTTCTCTCCACTTCACTGTCTCTCTATTATATCTCTTTGGCAAAACACGTAATCACAAAGTACTGTAGTTTTACAAATTACAAAAACAATGACAAAATACAGCAATGTTTCGACCAACAAGGCCTTTATCAAGCAAACGAACAACAGGAGTGAGAAATTAAAAAAACAAATGGACGACCAAAAACAAACGTTTCTAATGAAAATCTGGAAATAAAAAGGATGCTGTATATTGTCATTATTTTTGTAATTTGTAAAACTACAGTACTTTATGATTACGTGTTTTGCCAATCAAATAGTTTTACTGCAGTCTCATCTGTTTTGTGAATATTATATCTCTTACGTGTTATCCTGCTTTCCATTTATGGCGAAACACGTAATAACAAAGTACTGTAGTTTTACAAAATACAAAAGCAATGACAATACACAGCAACGTTTCGAACAAAGGCCTTTATCAAGCAAACTATATAACACGAGTGGCGAATTTCACAGCAGACTATATTTAGACTACGGCTGAGATATATTCCAACGGGCATAAAATAAATTACAAATCTGTGACAAAATGAACAACGAAATAAATGTAGAAAAACTAAAGGTGGGAAAAGAAGAGAAACAATAAAAATCAAGTAAATATATAACATATACATTTAACATATACACATATATAGAATATAGAGCATGAGAAGATAAAGTACTAAGAAGCATAGGAATGTTGAGTGTTGAGTATATAAATGTCTCCATTTATGCTCTTTCATATTCCCATCTTTATCTTTCTGTTTTCTTATCTTTCTATGTTTTCTTATCTTTCTATGTTTTCTTATCTTTCTATGTTTTCTTATCTTTCTATGTTTTCTTATCTTTCTATGTTTTCTTACCTTTTTATGTTTTCTTATCTTTCTATGTTTTCTTACTTTCTATGTTTTCTTACCTTTTATGTTTTCTTATCTTTCTATGTTTTCTTATCTTTCTATGTTTTCTTATCTTTCTATGTTTTCTTATCTTTCTATGTTTTCTTATCTTTCTATGTTTTCTTATCTTTCTATGTTTTCTTATCTTTCTATGTTTTCTTATCTTTCTATGTTTTCTTATCTTTCTATGTTTTCTTATTTTTCTATGTTTTCTTATTTTCTATTTTTCTTATCTTTCTATGTTTTCTTATCTTTCTATGTTTTCTTACCTTTCTATGTTTTCTTATCTTTCTGTGTTTTCTTATCTTTCTATGTTTTCTTATCTTTCTATGTTTTCTTATCTTTCTATGTTTTCTTATCTTTCTATGTTTTCTTTATCTTTCTATGATTTCTTATTTTCTGTTTTCTTATTTTCTTGTTTTCTTATCTTTCTATGTTTTCTTATCTTTCTATGTTTTCTTATCTTTCTATGTTTGCTTATCTTTCTGTTTTCTTATCTTTCTATGTTTTCTTATCTTTCTATGTTTTCTTATTTTTTCTTCATCATCGTTTTCTTTCATTACTTCTCACTTTTATCTAGACTTTCTACATGCCTCTCCCTCCATGTAATTCTATCCCTCTCTAGTCCTTTAACTGTTAAGGACGTGTGTACACGTTTTTACCATTCACTGCTAAAGACGCATTAACACGTCTGTTATTATATCTCCTCTGTGGGCTAAAGACGTGTTAACACGTTACACATTTCTACTGTCACTGCCATAGGTGTACATTCACGTTTATGACCTAGAAACAAAGAGTAACAATTTTAGCTCCGTCTTCGGAAAGTATGTAGCAACGAAAGAGTTAGTCTTCTTTCACACTCTATCTTAGATTATTTCTATTGAATCTTCAACTTCTTCACTTTCCTCTGTCTCTCTTTCTATTTTACTCTGAAGTTTCCATTGTCTTCAAATTTCTCTCACTTATTTTATGTTTTTACTTCTCACAGAAATTTATTACTATTATACATTTATGTTTAACACTCCATTGTTATATCTATCTATCTCTCGTTCGATCTCTCCATCTCTCTTCCTCTCTCCATCTCTCCTTTCCCTGTCTCTTTCCTCTCTCCATCTCTTCAGTCTCCTTCATCTCTCCATCTCTCTTTCACTCTTCCATGTCTCTTTCCCCTCTCCATCTCTCTTTCTCTCCCTTCGCTCTCTCCATCTCTCTTTCGCTCTCTCCATCTCTCTATCACTCTCTGCATCTCATCACTTTCCATCTATCGCCTCTCCATCTCTCTTGCTCTCTCATCTCTCTTTCACTCTCTCCATTTTCTTTCGCACTCTCCATCTCTCCTTTTTCAGTTCTGATGAATGAAATTCACTTCAATTATCTCATCTAGTTACTCCAGTTTTTGCTCTCCAAAATTCCCACTCTCTCTTTCTTCTCATATTCTCTGTTCATCTCTCTATCTATCTCTCTCTCTCTCTCTCTTCATCTCTCACGAATGTAATAAACTTTAATTTTCTCTAGTTACTCGAGTTTTCCCTTCTCCTTAATTCTCACTCTCTTTCCATCTCATATTCTCTGTTTATCTCTCCATCTCTCATGAATGAAATTCGCTTAAATTGTCTCTAGTTACTTCATTTGTGCCTCTCTTCTTTCTTCTTAATTCTCACTCTCTTTAAAACGCATATTCTCTTCCATATCTCTCTATATATCTGTGTATCCAACTTACTTTCTCTCATTCTCTTCTCTTCGTATCTCTCATATATCTGTGTATCAACTTACTTTCTCTCATTCTCTTCTCTTCCATATCTCCCTATATATCTGTGTATCAACTTACTTTCTCTCATTCTCTTCTCTTCCATATCTCCCTATATATCTCTGTATCCAACTTACTTTCTCTCATTCTCTTCTCTTCCATATCTCCCTATATATCTCTGTATCCAACTTACTTTCTCTCATTCTCTTCTCTTCCATATCTCCCTATATATCTCTGTATCCAACTTACTTTCTCTCATTCTCTTCTCTTCCATATCTCCCTATATATCTCTGTATCCAACTTACTTTCTCTCATTCTCTTCTCTTCCATATCTCCCTATATATCTGTGTATCAACTTACTTTCTCTCATTCTCTTCTCTTCCATATCTCCCTATATATCTGTGTATCCAACTTACTTTCTCTCATTCTCTTCTCTTCCATATCTTTCTATATATCTGTGTATCCAACTTACTTTCTCTCATTCTCTTCTCTTCCATATCTTTCTATATATCTGTGTATCCAACTTACTTTCTCTCATTCTCTTCTCTTCCATATCTTTCTATATATCTGTGTATCCAACTTACTTTCTCTCATTCTCTTCTCTTCCATATCTCCCTATATATCTGTGTATCCAACTTACTTTCTCTCATTCTCTTCTCTTCCATATCTCCCTATATATCTGTGTATCCAACTTACTTTCTCTCATTCTCTTCTCTTCCATATCTTTCTATATATCTGTGTATCCAACTTACTTTCTCTCATTCTCTTCTCTTCCATATCTTTCTATATATCTGTGTATCCAACTTACTTTCTCTCATTCTCTTCTCTTCCATATCTTTCTATATATCTGTGTATCCAACTTACTTTCTCTCATTCTCTTCTCTTCCATATCTCCCTATATATCTGTGTATCAACTTCTTTCTCTCCATTCTCTTCTCTTCCATATCTTTCTATATATCTGTGTATCCAACTTACTTTCTCTCATTCTCTTCTCTTCCATATCTTTCTATATATCTGTGTATCCAACTTACTTTCTCTCATTCTCTTCTCTTCCATATCTCCCTACATATCTGTGTATCCAACTTACTTTCTCTCATTCTCTTCTCTTCCATATCTTTCTATATATCTGTGTATCCAACTTACTTTCTCTCATTCTCTTCTCTTCCATATCTTTCTATATATCTGTGTATCCAACTTACTTTCTCTCATTCTCTTCTCTTCCATATCTCCCTACATATCTGTGTATCCAACTTACTTTCTCTCATTCTCTTCTCTTCCATATCTTTCTATATATCTGTGTATCCAACTTACTTTCTCTCATTCTCTTCTCTTCCATATCTCTCTATATATCTGTGTATCCAACTTACTTTCTCTCATTCTCTTCTCTTCCATATCTTTCTATATATCTGTGTATCCAACTTACTTTCTCTCATTCTCTTCTCTTCCATATCTCTCTATATATCTGTGTATCCAACTTACTTTCTCTCATTCTCTTCTCTTCCATATCTCTCTATATATCTGTGTATCCAACTTACTTTCTCTCATTCTCTTCTCTTCCATATCTCTCTATATATCTGTGTATCCAACTTACTTTCTCTCATTCTCTTCTCTTCCATATCTCTCTATATATCTGTGTATCCAACATACTTTCTCTCATTCTCTTCTCTTCCATATCCATGTTAATTCTCACCTAATTCTCTCTTTCTCACTTCTTGTCGAGAATCCACTCTGATAACTTTCGCTCCTTCTTTGCATCTTTTCATTATTTCTACGGAACATTGATTTCACCCCTTTCTCTTCTTATTCTTCTTCTTCGCGTTCGTTCTTTACGACTAATTTTAATAACTCTTTGAGATATGTTTGATCTTTGCCAAGAACGTGTATACGTTGCACATTGGTTTGATAGGCCCTAAACGCATAGACTTCTATACGTTTAGGACAGATGCATCCGATTTCAGCCAAACCTCCTTAGTCGCCTCTTACGACATGCGTGGCAGGTAACAGTGGTTCTATTCTTTACACCCCAAATTTGGGCCCCGTAACCACTCAGGCGCTCCTTATTCATTAATTCTTCCATCTTCTATCTCTCCACTGCTCCCATGTCTACCACTTGCCACTCTTTGGGATTTGTATGTGATCTGAGCCTAAGAGCGATTGTACGTCCTATAAGTAGACTAGCAGCAGGGCCGTGCCGTGCTATGATACAGAGAGGCGGCCGCATCAGGTGAAACCGCAATGGGGGCGGCATAAGCAGCAAAATCAAAATTACAATTGAACGTTGTTTGAAAGAAAAATTATTTAAGGGGTGGCATTTCGAAGTTTTGCATCATACCGAAAAAATATACCGCACGGTCCTGACCAACACATCCGATTTCTGCGACGCTTTTTATTTAATAGGGTAGCTTCCTAGGCCCCTACATGTCACCTCTTACGACGTGCTTTGTATGTCTCAGTGTTATTATTCTTTGCTCCCCTGACAGCCCTGGCAACACACGGGGCAACTGCTTCAACGAAATACATATCCCACCCAAATCTTTCTCTTTGACTATGTATACCTTTTATTCCCCTTTCCATTCAAGAACTGTTCATAACACATGTATCTTACCATTATCCATACATTTCACGTCTCTTTGATGAATCTTCTCGTTAGTTCTCACCTGTACTCACTCACTCACCTTGTCTCTGATCTCCTAATTCAGTAAGTGAAATAATTTGAAGTTTGAAGTGGTTTTACCTTACCAGGTAACTAGTACAATAAGTTAAGTAGCCTGTTCAATTGACGCTGCACGATAATGCACCTGTGCATTGCGTGTGCATTACGTGTGAATGAGGCGTGTGGGCAAATGAAAAATGTGAATAAAGGAACGGAAATGAATGGAAACTCAAAGAAGATATGGTGCATGTAGGTGGGAGGTAAAAGGATTCACACAATGTGTCCTAAATATAGTAAATCTAGAACCAAAATTAGAATATTTAACTTCAATGTTAAAGTAGTTTTGCTGTATGAGTCTGCTTGCGTGTTGCTGAGGCTCACAAGGGGAGCAAAGAATAGTACCACTGCGATCTACAAGGCATGTCGGAAGAGGCGACTGAGGTAGGAGGCTAGGAAACTACCTAGTAAATAAAATACGTCGCAGAATTCAGATGTACTGGCCTCCTTTTAGGCGCATAACTGTCACAACGTATAATCGTTCTTAGGCTCGGATCACGTAGAGTTCACATAGAGTGGTTTAACGATCGTTCGATATGGAGTGTTCGATGCAGAAGAAATGGGTCAGAAACGTGTAGAAAGGCAGAAAGAGTAACAAATAAATTGTAAAGATTCATCAACTGGTGTCTGCACAGAATATAGGGACTGAGATGGTATGATAGTGTCACAAAAGAGGAACTTTTGGAGAGAACGAGACAGATCCCAGGGAACAAAAGGTGAAGAAAAACGCAGGGATGGATATGACACACTTTGAGAAAACTCTATGGGAATATAACAAGAATGGTCCTGTTCTGGGACCCGAAGGGAAAACGAAAGAAGGGAAGCTGGAAATACACGGAGAAGAGATTGGGAGACAGAGATTAATGATATACAGAAGACCTGGACGAAGATGTAGGAGATGGCTAAAGATAGGAAGACTTGACATGAGATGATTGAGAGTATATGCTCCAACAGGAGTTAAAAGGCGAAAGAGAGAAGAGAGAGAGGAGGAGAGAATGTGTGTTGTTAGGAGACAGTTGTAGTTTGAGACGGAATGAGTGTATGTGTGTGCTTGCGTAAGAAATACATAGAGAGAGAGAGAGAGAGAGAGAGAAAGAAATTTTGAGAATGTGCGTGAGTGAGCATGTTATAGTGAGAGATATAGTGTTTGAGAGAGAGATAGAGAGAGAGAGAATGTGTGTTGGTTAGGGAGACAGTTGTAGTTTGAGACGGAATGAGTGTATGTGTGTGCTTGCGTAAGAAATACATAGAGAGAGAGAGAGAGAGAGAGAGAAAGAAATTTGGAGAATGTGCGTGAGTGAGCATGTTATAGTGAGAGATATAGTGTTTGAGAGAGAGATAGAGAGAGAGAGAGAGAATGTGTGTTGGTTAGGGAGACAGTTGTAGTTTGAGACGGAATGAGTGTATGTGTGCTTGCGTAGAAATACATAGAGAGAGAGAGAGAGAGAGAAAAATTTGGAGAATGTGCGTGAGTGAGCATGTTATAGTGAGAGATATAGTGTTTGAGAGAGAGATAGAGAGAGAGAATGTGTTGGTTAGGGAGACAGTTGTAGTTTGAGACGGAATGAGTGTATGTGTGTGCTTGCGTAAGAAATACATAGAGAGAGAGAGAGAGAGAGAGAGAGAAAGAAATTTTGAGAATGTGCGTGAGTGAGCATGTTATAGTGAGAGATATAGTGTTTGGAGAGAGAAGAGAGAGAATGTGTGTGGTTAGGGAGACAGTTGTAGTTTGAGACGGAATGAGTGTACGTGTGTGCTTGCGTCAAGGTGTAGAGAATGGAAGAGAGAGAAAGGGAAAAGTGTTTTATTGCGTTGAAAATATTATAATATTGTTAGAATTGATTAAAAATGGCACTTGTCTATCATCAGCGTCGTTCCAGTGGAGAGGGATGGGCCATGGGGATCTTACGGCCTCAGCATGTTTTATGTTAATCTAAAAGAGCCTATGAAAAGGTAAGTCTCTGAAGCAGCCATCAGCATCATCATTATCATCATCATATTTATCACCATTATCATCACTATCATCATTAACATCATCATTATCATCATCATTATAATTATTATCATCATCATCACTATCATTATCATCATCAACATCATCATCATCATTATTATCATTATTACCACTATCATCATCATCATCATCATCACTATTATCATCATCAACATCATCATCATCAACATCATCATCACTATCACCATTATCATCATCATTATCATCATCACCATTATCATCACTATCATAATTAACATCATCATTATCATCATCAACATCATCATCAACATCATCATCAACATCATCATCACCATTATCATCACTATCATAATTAACATCATCATCACAATTATCATCACCATTATCATCACTATCACCATTATCATCATCATTATTACCATTATCATCACTATCATCATCATCACTATCATCATTATCATAATCATTATTAATATCACCATTATCATCACTATCATCATTAACATCATCATCATCACTATCATCATTATCATCATCATCATCATCACCACCATTATCATCACTATCATCATTAACATCATCATTATCGTCATTATTATTATCATCATCATTATCATCATCACCATTATCATCACTATCATCCTTAACATCATCATTATCATCATCATCTCACTATTATCATCATATCATCATTAACATCATCATTATCATCACATTATTACTATTTTCATCATCATCACCATTATCATCACCATTATCATCATCATGATCTTCATCATCACCATCATCGTTCTCTATTCTCGGGTTGTTATACTCGGTGATTCCATGAGTATAATTCGAAAAGTCGAAATATGAATAGTGAGACGACGCTGGACGGAAGTAATGGAACAAACCGGAGAATAAGAGAAATCACATTCATTTTCGTTCCTGTGCAAACCTGAGTCAAAGGTAGTGAACAAACTATGATAGATTGGCTGACACGGCTCTGATATCAGAGGTCACTACAACGAACTGATAATCGTTGTCACGGTTTTCAGATATATGAACTTCTAGTATCAATCAATCAAGTGCCATGCCTGCTAGCGTATGCGATCATGTCTCTTCACATCTCTCTTTCTCTCTCCTTGGTGCAGTTAATCAGTTCTGACGTCGATCTTGTGTCATTCCACGACGTCAGACCATCTAACACAGTGTTTCCTAACCTTTTTTGTGCCATGCCCCACCAAATCTTTTCAAAAATTCGTATGCTTTCACCCCTTCCCTCCTTTAAAAATTATTTTTTCAACTTCAGTAACGTGATTGTGAAACAATATTCATTTTTGTCAACAGACATCCAAAAGCCGATATATCGGTTTTGCAACATCATGAACATTAGTTAACTCTGAACGAGTCCATTGCCCCCATAACAATGAAAATGCCCCCCTGTGGAGCGTGGGCCCCACGTTGGGAAACAGGGATCTAACATCTTCTTTCTCTCTCTGCTTTCCACGATCTTTATTTCTCTGAATGTTACCTGTTGTCACCGAATGTTCTAAACGCCCTCTTTTACGCACGAGTGGTTACCGGGGTCCAAATTTGGGGTGTAAAGAATAGAACCACTGTTACCTGCCACGCATGTCGTAAGAGGCGACTAAGGAGGTTTGGCTGAAATCGGATGCATCTGTCCTAAACGTGTAGAAGTCTATGCGTTTAGGGGCCTACAAACCAATGTGCAACGTATACACGTTCTTGGCAAAGATCAAACATATCACAAAGAGTGATTAAAGTTGGTCGTAAAAAACGAACGCAAAGAAGAAGAAGATTAGGCCTGTAATGCAAAGAAAGCTTATTTTTTTTGCATTACAGGCCCCCCAAAGAACATTGATTGTATGATTCTATTTCTAGTGTTAAGGTTTCTTTGTGTCCAGACCTGTTTTAAAACTTCATCATATACTTCTAGTAAGAAAGAAATGAAAATCGTGGCATATCCTTTACAGGACGTAGTCATCAACCACATTAAACGAGTCGTTGATTTTCTAAGCATCACTTATACTTTCAGTCAGTGGTGGCCCGTCATTAAGGGCCAGTGGGGCCCCACCAAAATAATGTATAACGTGTATTTATTATTTTATAAATTAAAATATAGCAACCAAAAACCATGATTTATCCGGAAAAATGTCTGGCCCTACCAAAAAAATGACCACGAGCCGCCACTGCTTTCAGTAGTTTGCCATTTCTTTCTGAACGGTGAGGTCTATTTGTACCTTTTTTATAAAATCCCACTGAAACGAATTTGCCTACCTGGGGTTTGAACCAGGTACGCTTGGGTTTGTGATCGAGCTCACTACCGCTTGAGCTACAGACGCTCACACTTCTAGCATACGCACAACAAATCGAGTGTGTTCTTTTATTGCAATCGATCTTAGAACACAATTTTTAGTGAAGCAACAGAATACTACTTCATATATCAGAATTTGCAGAGATTACAAGTCTCTTTTATAAATTTACTTGCTGTATTTTACAAAACAAACTATGCACACATAACATCAAATAAATCATTTTGATACAATGTGTCACCAGTGAGTGCCGGAGCCCGCAAGAGAAACAAAGAATAGTACCACTGCCACCTACAATGCTTGTCGTAAGAGGCGGCTAATGTAGGATCTAGGGAAACTACATTAGTAAATAAAAAGCATGGCAGAAATCGGATGTGCTGGCCTACTTGTAGGCGCATAACTGGCACAACGTACAATCGCTCTTAGGCTCAGATCAGATACAAATCACACAGAGTGGTTAACAAGTGGTCGATATGGAACGTTTGATGAATGAGACGACACGTTGTGTGTCTGTTGGAAAATTGGTACTGTACGAATGATTTGTCTGGTGGCTCATCGTGCTCTACGAGTTAATATCCATATTTAAATCGTTAATTTCGAAGTCGAGAAGGCTTGCCTGTATGGCGAAAACCAATAAAACGGTAAGCAAGCTTTCACGCAAAAATCAGCCAGAAACGCCACACCAGACGCCATGGCTACTCCTGGATTCATAGCGGGAGAATGCAGAAGAAGAAGAAATATGTTACAGTTTCCTGTTTGTGTGTGTACTTGTTATAATTTTATCATCCACGATTCTATATTTGTTGTTGTTTACTCTACACTCTCAGCACTTATGTTCTCACTGCTTCTAACTCCACAGGTCCACCTTCACTATGATGCCTCTGACGCTACACGAAGCTTACCCTGGTCACCACTTTCAGGATTTGTACTCTCAGCATTTTGACATACCTCTATATCGAGCTCAGCCCCTGAATGGCCGCCTCTATAGTGTACCCTTCCACTTCCCCGTTTACAGCGCTTATGCCGAAGGCTGGGCCCTCTATGCTGAGTATCTAGGTCATGAACTTGGACTTTACCAGGAACCATTTGAGTTGTAAGTGACAGCTATAGACATAATTGAGATGTAGACAAATATACACTCCAAGTTTTATAGTTTAAAAACTTAATTACGAATTTTCAATTTCTTAATTGTATCAATCCTTCTTTCTTTCTTTTTTCTTTTTTCGAATCATGTTTTGCCTCACAGCATCAGCATAAGAAGAGATTTATACAGGGTGTTCAAGATTAAAGCAGCCACATTGACAAATCGAAAGTTGCCAGATAATCTATCGCGTTATGTTTATGTACTATTTAAACCGGTTCTGACTAGCTCGTTTTACGTCACATTTGTTCATCGCCCCTTCCCGCACTACAATTACATACCGTCACATAACCTTGACCTATACTACGTCATAACTGAACCTTCTCATTTTCATACATATATGCCAGATTGACTCCATTCACAGGCTGCTTTATCTTGAACACCCTGTAGAACGGGTTTTGTGTGCGCTTCATAAATGGTGTTTCCATTGCCTCTTTTATCTCTGAGGTCCACATTTTGCGTGACCGGCCTTTTGTTTTGTATCCATTGTATCGGAGCAACATTTCTCTTTGAGGTGCACTTTCTGTTGGTAATCTGCTTATGTGGCCGAATCATTTAATTTGTTTCTTGATGAAGTTCAGTACTGATGTTGTACCCACTTTTTTCTGATGTCTTCATTTCTAACCCGGTCTCTTCTTGTTACTTCCATCATTCTGCGTAGACATTTCATCTCTGTCATGACTAGTTTTCTTCTATCACTTAATGTCAGCGTCCAGGTTTGACACTGATAGCCAGTTAGGTTTTATGTTGGTTAAATCGTATTTGTACATATTTGTAACATTGGACAATATTCCTACTAGGTTTTCTGGAGCTGGGTTCAGGCTGGAGCTGGGTGGGCAGGTTGGTGGAAGGATAGGTTGGTAGGTTGGTGGGTGGATAGGTTGGTGGTTGGATAGGTTAGCGGGTGAGTTGGTTGGTGGGTGGATAGGTAGGTTGGTGGATGGGTTGGGGGTTGGTAGATAGGTTGGTATTAGTAGGTAGATTGGTAGGTCGATTGGTAGGTTGGTATGTAGGTTGGTTGGTAGGTAGTTATGTTGGTTGGTTGATAAGTGGATCAAGTCAGATCAGATACGGTCGGGACAGATCAGACAGACAGATCTGAAAGAGACGAATTAATAAACAAACAACTTGTCGCTGTTTCACCAAATAAAGTGTTCTATTTATTCAATGCTCTTCCTCAATTATACACAGGTTCGGGCGGTACGTGTCTGAAATCTTCAGAGCCTGCAGACTTGTGGTTGATACTGGAATACATGCTTTTGGGTGAGAACATCTTCATCATATGTTTATGAACATCACTAAGAACTAACTATGTAACCTTATCCTTCTGTATTGTCTGAATTATTTATACAATCCGAAAGCATCGGCATTAACCTTCCTTCTTTCTTCTTGTTTGTCTTTGTTCGTTTTACTAACAACAACCACTTGTTACACTACACTTTATGGTCTTATGTTAATCTGTAGAAGTTAGATGCTTGTCTCTCATTTAAAAGGTACTCGGTTCGCTTCCTAGAAATGTAATATAGTGGGCTAGTAGTATACACCACACAAGCAACCCACAAACTAACGAGCAATCTTTGCACACTTGCAGAACAGGTTGGTCTCCAGATTAATTCTGCCAAGACCAAAATTATGGACCTCACAAACTCGACAGACAACATTGTAATAAATGGCCAAACACTGGAGAAAGTTGAACATTTTACATATTTGGGTAGTAAAGTGTCAAACAACGGAGACACGATAAAAGAAATAAACTCTCGTATTGCTATAGCAGCTAGTGCCTTCACTAAATTAACGAATATCTGGCAATCTCAAGACTTTAGTATATGCACAAAAGTTAAATTATTTAGGTCATGTGTGATTCCTGTACTGACCTACGGTTGTAAAAGTTGAAAATCAACAAAGAAAATTGATAAGAAACTGGACAGCTTTGAGAATAAATGTCTACGAAAATTATTAAAAGTAAAATGGAGTGATTTCATTTCTAACAACACAGTGAGAGATAGAACACACCAACAACCTGTATCAAATATTATAAGGAAACGAAGGTGGAAATATTTAGATCATTATTTAGATCAGACGAAAAGAGACTAAAACGACAAGTCCTTATGTGGTCACCAGTTGGGAAAAGAAAACGTGGAAGACCAAAGACCACTCTTCGAAGAACCATCCAACAAGAAAGTAAACTATTGGGATGTAAAACCATACAAGATCTCCAACTGCTAGCAAAGAACCGTATCACATGGAGATCTAAAACCTCTGCCCTATGTGCCGCCTTTGGCACGAAAGGAACAAACTAACTAAGTAGTATGGTGGGAACTTATGTTCCTGGTTGTGTCACCCAGGCCGGACAGGTCACTGAAGAGAGACAACTGTCGTTACTGTAGTACTGCTTTTTAGGGCGATGTAGAACAGGTAGCCAACAACATTACATACCAGCTTACCCCAATTTTGAAACACCCAGCTATTCCAGTAGTGACTAAAAGACAGATTATAAATTCAATCTTTATACCAACACTGTGCTACCAGAGCCAAACATGGACACTGACAAAAGAACAAGAAAGGAAAATTACCACATGCGAAATGAGATGCCTGAGGAAAGCGGTAAATAAAACAAGAAGAAACATATAAGAAATGAGGAAATTAGAAGAACAGTCGGAACAACACCTGCTATTAGATTTATTGAAAAACAGAGACTCAAATGGTTTGGCCACTTGGTCAGAATGAACCCGAATACACCAGTTGCAAGAATGTACAACCTGAAAATGGAATCATCAAGAGGAAAGGGCAGACCAAGAAAAAGATGGGTTGATGGAGTTACAGACATTTTAAAACTCCACAATACCACACCATATCAAGCGACCGAGCGTGCATTATCTCGGAAACCGATCATCAGTTAAACCTGCTACGCCTAGCGCAAAAAAGCAGAGAAGGACAAAAGAAAGAGTAGAACATGTGAGACAAGAGCCAGAGGAATTTAATGGCCTCATGGCTAGAGCAGTCGTTGTGAAGCTGTTCAGGTTAGGATTTTTCATCACTGAAGAGAGACCAGTCTAAATATGGCTTCCTGGTCCTCCAGATTGGGGGTTTCTCTTGGAACTAACAATCCAGAGCCAACTATAGAGTTGGATGTGAACAATCCCATACTGTAAAAAATCTTTACGTTACTGAAACAGCAACAAATACACAAAATATTTGAGGCATGAAGAGCTACCGGTGAAAGCCGAAAGGAAGCTATTTTTACGAGGACGGAAGTCCTGAATGCCATACCAAAACTGAAATGTAAGATTTTTATGTCATTTTATATTCTGCTTAGGCCAAAATTTTTGGATGTGCCTGTCCTACGTGCGTAGAAACCTATGAACAAAGCGCAACATATTCCTGTTCTCGGTGCAAACCACAAAGAATGATTGCGCTGATAATTACAAACGCATGAAAACGTAGATTTTTTTGTAAAACACTTGTCAATTCTTCAGCTGGTCAAGGGAGAGAGCCATAGAATTTCTAAGCGGTTACAGTGATTTCCCTTTGAGCCAAGTAGCAGCAGAAGTGGACAGATACATTACAGCGCCAGGGCAAGCTTGTGCATACAAGGTTGGCGAAATTAAAATCAAGAATTTGAGAGAAAAGGCAGAGAAAGCTTTGGGTGAGTTTCTCCTTTAATATTGATGTTTTTTCTGATGATGTAGTTCGTGACTTGTTTGATCTCTGTTTCTTGCTTAAACTGCAAATCCACGTCTCCAACACGGTCAATTATTGAATTATTAATCAACGACTTAACAATCTTGTAAACACTAGTGAGCGTCTGTAGCTCAGGCGGTAGTGAGCTTGATCACAAACCCAAGTGTACCTGGTTCAAGCCCCCACGGTGGCAAGTTTTGGAAGCAATTTTGTTTCCGTGAAATTTTTACAAAAAGGTAAAAGTAGACCTCACCATTCAGAAAGCTATGACAAACTACTGAACGTATAAGTGGTGTCTAGAAAATCATCGATTCGTTTACTGTGGTTCATGGTTACGTCCTGTAAAGAATATGCCACGATTTTCAATTTTTTCAAACACTACTAAATGAGACAGCGCTTCTCATCCTGTTGGCTAAGATCAAAATGTAATGCCCACTTGATCACGGCCAAAGGGTAGGCCTTCATAGAGCCAATAGACAACTAAATACAAATTCCAAGCAGCTCTCATTCGAAATAATAATGAGGTTTTTTTAAAAACACGTTCAAACGTACCTGGGTTCACCCACTGTCATGCTACCTGGTAAGGTCCCACTAAAACAATTCTAGATCATGTCTGCTTGTTGTAAATGTTTCAACAACATGAAGGAGTGAAGAATATATCAAATACATGATGAATTTACAATTTCAGTTAATTTTATTATTAATTTGTGAATGTAATTTTGTAAATTTACATTCTCTTCTTTCTTTCTGTTTTATATTTTCCATCATCTTTTATCATTTGTGCAGAGTCACGAGCATCAGCATAAGAAAGAAAGTTGGGACAGTAATCTTGCTTGAATTGCTTTGTGTAACACTCTCGTCTTCTTCTTCTTCGAACCCCCAGGAATGATGAATTTTCACCTTTTTTTCTATGTATAAGTGGGGGAGAGTACCGGGCTTTCTTTAAAACCCAGAAACCTCCAACAGCTTCAGGCGTGTAGTGCTATGTTTAGTGCTGCAGAGACTCCTACTCAGATAGGGTTCATTAGTCATCACTGCAGTATTCTCCCATTTCTAGTGTGGTTGGAGCTCTAAAAACATCAATTATTGATCTCATTAGGCATGTGATTATAGTTCAGAGAGCCACTTCCATGAGTGTTCTAGAACAACAACTCGTTGACCACTCTTTGTGACCTATGTGTGATTTTCGCCAGGAGGGTATTGAGCAACAACCTGCACGGACAGATGTTTGCGTTCACTCGAAGCGATCAATTTGCTAAACACTCTCATCAGATGGTGTGCTGTAACTCAGACAGGGACTGAGCCATATGGAGAAACCCGGTAAAATGAAGTTAATCCCTCGCTTTTTTTCCCGTTGTAATAAATCTCCAATATATTGTCAGTATTTTATGTGTGCTGTATCATATAGATTTGTCCACATTTCTAACGTTTTCACTTTCAGGCTCACGGTTTGATTTAAAGGACTTCCATCACCAAATACTAAAGGTTGGATATATTCCACTGAACATCCTTGAAGAAGTTATAGATGAGTGGATCAACTCCAAGCTGACCTCGGATAATTCAGTGACCGCAGACTATTTCAGTGGCATAACCACAAGCTCCAAAGGAGCAGGGTCAATGGCAGTTTTGTCTAAATTTATGTTATTATGGTGTCTAGCAATGTTGTATGTTAGTATTACATAGCGTTATTTGATCGGATGCGTACAGAATGGCTTCAAGTATGTATACAACAGTGGTTCTTAACCTTTTTCAGATGGCGCCACCCTCGAAGATGAGACAAGACTTCACACGCCTCCACCCCCCCCATCTTTTTCCTCATTATCCACCTTCCCCAGAATAAGAAGTAAAACAGGCAAAAAAAAACCTATATAAACAAAGCAGTGGGTGGCTAAACATCAAAGCGCATAAACTGTGAAGATCTTCGTTACATGTCCCGTGATATATGGAGGAATACAATGCTAAGCCATTATTTTTCAATTTTTTTTTACCAATTACCAGTGAGTGGTCAACATCACAATAGCCATATTTTACTACCCAGAAATGTTCTGGTGTCCAAATGTAGCTGGGTGAATCTGAGAACCGCTAACAATTTGAGAAACAATTCCGTACTGGGATTCAAACCTACACCATCCATGTAGGAGGCCACTGTACTAACCGTAGTAAGAATGGCTCATGACTTAACATCATGGTATGGAACAAAGTTAACAATCGCCTCTAATCATCAAATAAATACAATCAGATGGTTGTGACCTTGATGTTATTAACTTCTAGATGATCAATGCTATTGAAGCGGTTGACTACAGGGGGATAAAGCATGATGTTGTATATTGTACAGTTGGTGACATACATTTAAAAAAACTTGATATACTGCCTGTAATACCGCTTTTAGGATGGTGTAGGACAGAAGAGACATGAGCCTGAGGAATTTAATGGATGCATGGCTAGTGCAGTCCCCGCAAAACTGTTCAGGTTAGGATTTTTTCCTTATGCCCCCAGCAGAAAAAAATTCCTTGACCGTACCTGGAATCGAATCCGGGTCTCCTGAATGGAAGCCCGCACTCTAATCCATTCGGCCAGATGTTCCTCTATAATGACATAAACAGTCATCTAGCCTTTTGTATGACACGAAAAATTTAGTGCCATTTGACTTCCTAATTATTTATATATGTTGTCAGGTATTTATATTTTCTATTACATTTTGTTTTTTTATTCCGTCACAAGAATTTAAAAATATTTATAGAAACTGTTTTAGAGTGTTAGATTTTATCAAACATTTTCTGTCAATAAAATCATTCATTTGCTTTCTAGAAAACAATCACTGAGCTTGGCAAACATGTGCTATTCTTCTTTGAGTACTCTATATCAACCACTTGTTATACCACTATTTATGATTTGTATGTGATACGAACCTAAGAGCGATAGTACGTTGTGCCAGTTTTGCTGTAGATTAAAAACTTGAAATTTCATCCGAATGCATTGATGTAAATTTAGCATTAATTTTTAATGAAACAATGCTTGGCGCAATGTGCGGCAGTTGGGCTATTTTAATAGACAATCTTGGCATACACTGCTGCAGTTAGTACAGAATGAGTTAATTGGAAAATTGTTGTATTATTTGTTTTCATGAATTGTTGTACATTTCTTGCCCTCCTGTAACATGGACCTATCTATGTTTTTTTTTTCTCATTTGTTACCTTGCTTGTTCATACTGACATATGCCATGTGTGATATTGGTCATAATTATTCTTTCTTAAAGTGTGAAATCCACACTTATATAAGAAATATTGGATGTGATAATTTCTTGATACATGTAAAAAAAAAATACAATTTTGTGGAAACTTAATGAAATTTTATGTACATAGAGTGCAAATATTTGAAAAAAGAAGTCTGCGAAAAATAAGGAGCATAAATGGGAAGAATTTGGAAGCAGTGATTAGATCAGAGAAATGTATGGTCAACTACTAGTAACAACTTCTGTAAGAAAGAGGATATGTTGGGCATACTCTGAGAAGAAATGATTAAAGAATTCTAACACTAACTAGGGAGTCTCTGTGGCTAAGTGGTTAAGCTTTTGCCTTGTGAGTCGAAGGTCATGGGTTCGAGTCCGGACCGCGCCATTCTGTTCACGAGTGCAGTTTTCCAGAGACCCCTAGGATTGTTGCTGGAGCTACGGAGTTCGTGCTTTGTGCAATACTCTCGGCAGGTGGCGTGTCATTTCTGCGGAGAGGGCCCGAGCCATATGGGGTAAAACCCGGTGCAATGAAGTCAATCCTTGGCTTTTAAACCCTTTTTATGTACATAACTCTTCTTCTTCTTCACCCCTAGGGAGGTATAGGCCTGTAACCAAGGTCTTCCAAACCCTCCTATCCAAGACCATCTTTTCCAGATCTCTCCACATTTTCTTGCATTCCGTCTCCAGCTCCCATTTCCTTGCGGGGTCCTTCTTCTTCCTCGGATGATGAGCTTTAAATTTCCCTGGATCTGTAGCTATCTAATGTTTTTTACTGGGTGGGGTAGCTAGCCTAACCTTCTTAGTTGCCCCTTACAACACGCGTGGCAGATAACTGTCATTCATTACTGTCTGCAATACCGCTTTTTAGGGTGCTGTAGAAAGGTGGGAACATATGACTGAGGAATTTAATGGTCGCAGGGTTAGTGCTGTCGCTGTCAAACTGTTTAGGTTAGGATTTTTTTTATGCCCTCAACAGAAAAAGTACATGGATTGAACATGTGTCTCCCACATGGTGTAGAACTCACTTTTTTTAAAAAAGGGGCTTTCAGTAAAGGAGACCAACATATTGACACCTTGAACCGAAATTGTATAAATCATGACATGAAGATCATCACTAAATCCAAAATAATGAATATAGGAAGAAAACATAATAAACTAAACATCCATCTCAATGGCACTACAATCACCCAAGTGCAAGAGTTCAAATCATTAGGAAGCAGGGTGTCTCTGTGGCTGAGTGGTTAAGCGCTTTGCCTTGCGAGTCGAAGGTCATGGGTTCGAATCCGGACTGCAGCCTTCTGTTTGCGAGTGCAGTTTTCCAGAGACCCGAGGATTGTTGCCGGGCTGCGGAATTCGTGCTTTGTGCGATACTCTCGGCAGGTGACGTGCCATTTCTGCAGAGAGGGACCAAGCCATATGGGGTAAAACCGGTGCAATGAAGTCAATCCTTCGGCTTTAAAACCCTTTAAACTTAGGAAGCATATTCACAAGATGGAAGACTAGAAAGAGAGATAGAGGTTAAAGTAGTGCAAAAAGCCAATACTATAACCTACCACCTAGCCCCATTGTTAAGGCATCCAACTATTTTACTGACAGCGTAACATCATGGTACTGGTATGGAAGAAAATCGACAACAAAATCGGGTTAATAACACTATGGATAGAACATTATGGAGGCCAATGATTGCTTAACCTAACTGACTAGGTACATGAAATGTTGACGCTAAAATCAGTCATTGTTTTTATTCAGGAATGTATAGTGGACATCATTTAAAAAAATAAATATTGAAGGTACAAATTAACTGAAGATACATTGTTAATAATTAGAAGATATAGTCATTGTTCTATAATTTAATGTTACATTCTATTTTGTTGTTGTCTAAATCTTTAGTCGAATAATAAACTTGTCGAAATTGATATCTATTGTTTGTTTACCTAATTACTGTCACTTTGTGTATGTCACATGCACTGTCTTAGGTGAATATACAAGCGATGGTAAGACTGCATCTCCAATACAGAAATTTTGGACAGTTCTGGCATTCCAAGCATTTATACCTTTCTGAGTCAGGGATGCCTGAGATGACTGGGAATTGAGCGTCGAATGGTGGTAGAATCCTAAAGGACATTCTTATATGACCAACTCGCAACTGGTACTAGACAGCATGTGCGGCCATTACTACCCTTCATTGACACCTGAAAGCGATATAAATTTATGCAGCATAGACAAAGAAAATTGGGAGCGGTTTGCCAAAGACAGGCAAGCATGGCGAGCGGCAGTGAGGATGGCTAAAAAAACACCATTACATATGGAGGCAAAAAGAGGGCAGAGAGACCATCCTACGTATCAGCTCCAGTCTCACCTGCAGCAAAGATTGTCACTCTAGAATAGGCTATTACAGCCACAACAGATGATGTGATTCAGCACAGAACAAAGTACTATGAGATAAAGACTTGAGAGTAGTATATTGAATACTTAAAAAATAATATTGATGAAAATGTGAAGTAATCTTTGCAGACCATAGTGTATGAAGTCCTTGTCATTTCCCATTTCTAGACCCAAGTATGGAGGAGATAGGAAATGTCAATGACTTCCGGCTTCAAGATGACATCAAGCAGCTAAGTCTAGACCACAGTAGTGGTGAATTGGAACTATCCATTTCTATTCCAGTAGTTTGTGTCAGTTCAGATATTCAAATTCTGCATGTGGAGTAGTGGGAATATTGTTTTCAATTAATGACCATGTAGAAGTGGGATGCGTCCGATGTTTCGCTGCTGACATGCTGTTTTTTTTTAGCTTGAATAAGGAGGTTAGGGATGAATCCTCTTGCTCTGATAAGGTCAGTAATACTATGCCAGACAGCCCACCAGGAACCATAGTATCATGCAACTAGCACTTATATATCTTCTTCTGCATTCTCACTAAATTGGGATTTCGGATTCTCTAATAAAGGCAGCCCTCTGCCTGAGATTATCAGCCACGCCATACAGTTTGTCTTGGACGCTGGTATAAGTGGGCCTCCTCTTTCTTCTCAAGTCTGCATAGGGGGCAGTTCTGTAGGATATAATTCCTATGATTTCTGTTTCCCGTTTGTGCCGACCTCTTCCCGCAGTAAGTTTTGGCCACCCTTGTGATGGTAGGTCTGACATTCTTACTGCATGGCTAAATCTCAAGGCAGATTGGCGACTGTAGAATCCGTTATCCCATTCCTCATTGTGAGGGCTTGTTGCACCATGTTATGCGCCTTACGGCCTAGTGCATCCGTTTTCTGCAAGCATTTGTTTTGGGTTAACATTCCCTAGCGGACACGTGCATCCGATTTCAGCCAAATCTCCTTAGTCACCTCTTACGACATGCGTGGCAGGTAACAGTGGTTCTATTTTTACACCCCAAATTTGGGCCCGGGTAACCACTCAGGCGACCCTTATATATGATTATACCCTTCGATAAAACGTATGCTGTTGATCAACCTACCGATCCTCCCGTAGTTAAGACCACTACTATGGAATGTAGGGTACAGAAATGGGTCTATAACTCTTTCTTCTCTGATTTGACAAGTGAATGATCTAATCAGTGCGTTAATTTGCCTCACACACAACATTCATATATTTCTACACAGTTCATTAAAAAATAATATCGGAATCACAAACAATGAAACATGAGATGGTAATTTATTAAAGGTAAATATTTATATATATATATAGAGTTGCCTGTACAAAAGTTGAAATGAAATCATGTGCACACAACTGTTTATTAGACAGTATTAAAGTTATGCTATATCGATCACTAGTACACAACTGTTATCGGAATGTTACAAATGCTAGAATGAAAACAGACAAAATGTAACACAAAGTGTAGAAGAATGAAAAACGTTGGTGAGTGGACATATAAGTTAATGAAAGAATGAACAAATTTAGTGAATGTACAGGTTATTGAGCGGATGAACAAAGTTCTGAAATAAAAAATGTTCTTACATCATTTTGTTTACTGAGATTACGCTTGGGGATTCTGTTAATGAATTAAGGCTGCATGCTTGAGACTGTTGCCCCGCATGTGCAGGTCATCGGTTTTATTTTCTTCCCAACATCAAATCATCGCTTTGATCAGAACTACAGGATGTTACCTTGACAGAGTAACTCCACCACGTTTAACCATTCAGGGACCATACATTCTCACAGGTAATAGTCAATAAACAAATTAAGTAAATTTACAGGTTAATCAGTTGATGAAAACAAATTAGTGATAGAACAAGCTGATGAATGAATGAACAAATTAGTTGTAGAGTGAATGGAAAAGTATGTGAGTGAATGAACAAATTAGTATGTGGATGAACACAAGCTAATATATTGATGAACAAACTTATCAGATGGATGAAACATGATGGCAACTATAAGATATATGCATACATACATTGTTCTTTAAACTAGAATTAAGTTAAAAAACTATCAATTTTTATTGTAACACAGTAGTATGACAACTCTTGATCTCTAAGCCCATATAACAAATGTTACCTTTCATTGATAGAAAGCCACCACTAGACAACATACAAGGCCCTGAGCTAGGTAAATTATTTAACAAACTCTTATAACGAATATTTCAACTACCAATTTGTTATCATCATCATGAGGTGCTGTGTCGACTGGTTTAGGTGATCATAGATCTCCACAAATCTGTCTCTGGTGTTTGCTATCATCTCAGATGTTGATGCTCTTCCGTGCCACGAAGTCAGGCTATCCAAACATTTTCTTTCTGTCTCGTCTCACCTTGATTTTACCGGTTGTTACAATGTGTTCTAAACCTCCTTTTCTCATCACATGCCCAAAAATAGATGACTGCCTCTTTCTTATATTGATGATAAGTTTTCTCTGTGTCTTGACCTCATTCAACACCACCAACTTGTTCTCACAAATTAGATGTTTCTACTTTCAACTTGTTCTCATAAATTAAAAATTTTAATTTTCAACTTATTTTCATAAATTAGAAATTTCAACTTGTTCTCATAAATTAGAAATTTCAACTTGTTCACATAAACTAGACATTTCTACGACCAACTTCACTTAGATATGTTATTACAATACAATTATCCATAGTACAAACAAAATACATGCACTTCCATATTCACAACCAATTACTTTATTTTTATGAAAAAGATAACATTTATTATGAGTTATTCCTGTTTAGTAGATTGCTAAAGGAACAGTACAGACTGAGAAGTAAAGATTGCTAAAGAATATCCTAGACTAGAAGTAAAGATTGCTAAAGAATATCCTGACTGAGAAGTAAAGATTGCTAAAGGAACATCCTAGACTGAGAAGTAAAGATTGCTAAAGAAACATCCTAGACTGAGAAGTAAAGATTGCTAAAGAAACATCCTAGACTGAGAAGTAAAGATTGCTAAAGAAATATCCTAGACTGAGAAAGATTGTAAGAAATATCTGACTGAGATAAGATGTAAAGAACATCTAGACTGAATAAGATTGCTAAAGGACAGTACAGACTAGAAGTAAGATTGCTAAAGAAACATCTAGACTGAGTAAAGATTGCAAAGAAATATCTGACTGAGGTAAGATTGCAAAGAAACATCCCAGACTGAAAGTAAAGTTCTAAGCTACAGGGAAAATAAAGATTGCAAGAAACATCTAGACTAAGTAAATTGCTAGGAATATCCTGACTGAGGTAAAGATTGCAAAGAAACATCCCAACTGAGAAGTAAGTTCTAAAAAACATCCTAGACTAGAAGAAAATTGCTACGGAATATCCTAGACTAGGTAAAGATTCTAAAACATCCTAGACTGAGAGTAAGTTGCTAAAGGAACAGCTTTCAGACTGAAGTAGATTGCACAAGACCATCCTAGACTATAGATTTTAAAAAACATCCTAGACTGACGGTTGATTGCTAAAGGAATATCCTAGACTGAAGTAAAGATTGCTAGGAATATCCTAGACTAGAAGTAAAGATTGCTAAAGCATCCTAGACTGAGAGTAGATTGCTAAAGGAACAGTACAGACTGAGAAGTAAAGATTGCTAAAGAAACATCTAGCTATAATTGCTAAAGGAATATTGACTAAAGTAAAGGACTAAAGGAATATCCTAGACTAGAAGTAAAGATTGCAAAGGAAACATCCTAGACTAGAAGTAAAATTGCTAAAGAATATCCCAGACTGAATAAAGATTCTAAGAAACATCCTAGACTGGAGTAAGATTCTAAGGACAGTACAGACTGGAGTAAAGGATTGCAAAGAAACATCCCAGACTGAAGTAAATGTGCTAAAGAAACATCCTGACTAGATAAATTGCTAAATATCCTAGACTAAAGTAAGTTGCTAAAGCATCCTGATAAGAAAGATTCTAAAGGGAAAGGGTACGACTGAGAAGTAAAGATTCTAAAAACATCTAGACTGAAGTAAGATTGCTGAATATCCTAGACTAAGTAAGATTGCTAAGGAATATCCTAGACTAGAGTAAAAATTGCTAAAGAAGTCCCAGACTGAGAAGTAAGATTCAAAGAAACATCCTAGACTGAAAGTAAAGATTGCTAAGGAATATCTAGGGCTGAGAAGTAAAGTTGCTAAAGAAACATCCTAGACTGAGAAGTAAAGATTGCTAAAGGAACAGTACAGACTGAGAAGTAAAGATTGCTAAAGGAATATCCTAGACTGAGAAGTAAAGATTGCTAAAGAATATCTAGACTGAAATAAAGATTGCTAAAGGCATCCTAGACTGAGGTTGTACATAAATATGTGGTTTTACAGGTAACTGAAGCAAACATCAATATGTGGTTTTACAGGTAACTGAAGCAAACATCAATATGTGGTTTTACAGGTAACAAATTCAAAACATAAATATGTGGTTTTACAGGTAACCGAAGCAAACATCAATATGTGGCTTTTACAGGTAGCAGAAGCAAATGCCGTCATTCCATCTTGCTCTGTATTCATTAAATTTTTTCATGTGGCTATTTGTGGTCAATGATACCAGCTTCTTCTTGGTTAGTTGACCAGACCATTTAATCTTGATTTTAAAAAAGGAATTGAATGACTGGTTTCATTCATAGTCTTCTTAGCATCTGTGGCTTAGGGGATAGTAACTCGGTCTATTAACCCCGACGCTCTGAGTTCGAATTACGCTGCGGACAGTTTGGTTGCAAATTGTTTGCGTGGATTTTACAAAAGGACAATGGTACCACCGTTCAGAAATCAATGGCAAACTACTGAACGTAATAATACCTAGAAAAATCACAAACAGTTTTAAAAAGCTGGGGTTCATTCGGAAAGTCCTGTAAAGGATATGCAATTAACTAACTGTACCAAAACTCGTACCAAAAGAAAAAATCTACAGATAATTTCTTTCCTCTAATTCTGTTTTGCCTCAAAGCGTCATGATAAGAAGAGATTTCTAGAATGGGTCTTTGAGTGCACTTCATAGACAGTAGTATTCACTTCCTCTATTATTTCTTTGGTCTTCCTTACAGATGTAATCATTTATACAGATGGGTCAGTGATTCGACATGTGCGGAGCTCACGGGCTTTCACTGCTCAAGTCAGAGGGGATGTTGTGAAGGAAGACAGGGGTGGTTTTGTTGTGACTACAAGCAGTCTCACTAAGGAAATCATGGCAGTAACTAAGGCGATGGTGCGGCTGAAGTCACAGACTTTTATCCATGCAAGATTTCTCATTGACTCGAGTATGCTCAGGAAGATTGAAATAGGCTGGGCTCCGAGATAATGGTTGGAGTCGCTGAGGAGGTCTAGGCTGACAAAAATCAGTTTTATTTTTGTGCCAGGGCATGCAGGTGTAAGGGGATATGAAAGCACTGATAAGATTGCAGGTAAAAAGCGGATGAGCAATGGACCAGGCTAATATTATAAATTCCCTAAGTTAGAGAGGACTTTAAATGATTCAGGTAATAGTGGTAAATCTACAACTCTAACCAGACTGCAAGAATTCCAAGTCAAATGTGGTGTAGCTAGACAAGAGCACTATACTGGTAGCCAAAGAAGAATACTAAACCAACAAAGAACCGGTGTCTCAAGTCCCCATACTGAGGAGAAGATCAAAGCACTTGTAGACTAATTGGTTCGATGTGCGGTGATGATATCTGATGACTAAACTAAAAAGAAACTTAAAACTAAACAAATAAGTTACAAATAACACAAGGTATTTATT
Organism: Arion vulgaris; assembly: GCA_020796225.1. Classification (NCBI taxonomy): domain Eukaryota; kingdom Metazoa; phylum Mollusca; class Gastropoda; order Stylommatophora; family Arionidae; genus Arion; species Arion vulgaris. Next base: position 15,009,879 of record CM036771.1, on the reverse strand, counting down.
GACAGATATCTTTGTTAAATATTAACACAGTTATCATACTCAATGAATCACTCAGAATATATGCATGAGTGTAGTTTTGTGACTCCAGCCAACATAAAGCATTAGTCACCGCCAGTAGGCTGGCTGGCTCTGCCACCATAACAGAGGGCCAGCCAATGGATAGAGCTGATATTTTAAACACCCTCATAGAGTGTGGCCGCAAAGAAGATTTTCATTTAAACCAATCCACGTCAACTACTAGATTGCAGGAGCTGGGTTTGAAGATTGGAGTAGCAAGAAAAGAACACAATCTTTCTCCCACATTATGTTACCAGTGCCAAACCTGGACGCTGACAACAAACGATAGAAGAAAACTAGTCACAACAGAGATGAAGTGTCTACACAGAATGCTGGGTGTAACAAGAAGAGACCGGTTGAGAAATGAAGACATCAGGAAAAAGTGGGTACAACATCAGTACTAGACTTCATCAAGAAATAACAAATTAAATGGTTCAGCCACGTAAGCAGATTACCATCAGACAGTGCACCCCAAAGAGCAATGCTGCTCCGATACAATGGGTACAAAGCAAAAGGCCGGCCACGCAAAAGATGGACCTCAGAGAACAGAGGCGACAAAAGAGACTATCTACGAAGCACATACTAGGGCCCGTTTTAAAAATCTCTTCCTGACCTGACGCTGTGAGGCATACAGGATTCGAGAAGAGAAGAAAAAAATAGCATAACAGGTACATGAGTAGGCTCATCAATCGAAATCGAACTGGTACGGTCAGTAGCTGGATGCTGTTGGAGATATTGCGAAGGAGATCGGAGCACCTATGGACATGTCCGAGTGCAATGAAGATATTCCAAACTGAAACAGTTATCATACATCTTTCTCAAACAGAAAATGTAGATATAAATATTCTTCAATTAGAAAAACAAGCAAACATCAGATGTAGAAATCACATTTTTAAAAAGATCATGTAAGGTATATCAAAAAGTTTGTATATATATATATATCTTCTTCTTCTTCACCTTTCAACTACCAATAGAGCACAGATCTTCAACAAACATCTTCCTCTCTCCTGCCATCCCTTCCAATTCGTTCCATGTTTTATCAGCCTCCAGCTTTCTTCTCAAGGTATGTCTAGGCCTTCCCCTACTACTCTTTTCTCGGGTTCCAAAACAGTGCATGTCTTGCAATGCTCCTTGTCAGTCTTCTCAATGTATGTCCTATCCATCACCAGCGTCTCTTCCTTAGCTCTTTCTCCACTGGTATCTGCTTAGTTCTTACTCTGAGTTCCTCATTCGTAATCTTATCATATCATCTCAGTCCCTTTATTCTATGTAAACATCCATTTATGAAGGTCTGAAGTTTTCTGGTGGTTTCTTTTGTTAACTTCCATGTTTCCGAGCCATAGAACAGCACTGACTTCACATTTTATATACTGGATATTAAACCAGTGTCATACCACTACAAGCAGACATATAGGTGCTCAGTCTTCCCCCCAGATGTAGAAGTGTATACATGGTGATGACTCCCACTATAAATATATATCTACTTATAAATCTTTCGCACCTGGTACCTTCCCACAAAATTATAATTAGGGCTGTGAATCAGACTCGCTGACCAGACTGAGAGAGATGGATGTCAATATTGGTGCAGCAGGAAAAGAATGACATATGAAATATGCAAAAAGATTAATTAATCAACATCGAACTTTCGTGTTGGGCCACTGAACGCTTCTGGATTTGTTGAGGCGGAGATCGGAGAACCTATGGATGTGTCTGGAGTGCTATAATGATAGTCCTCATATAACTGATATAAATAGATTCACAAGAACTGCCAATCATTTTATATTTTCCACAGTAAGAGTAAACATCTCACGAAAGAAAAAAATGTCATTAACAAAATCGGAACTCTAATACAGTTTTATATAAAAAAAGACACAAACATGCAACCAAAAAAACACATACATTTTTTAACAAAGTCAGACAAATCAAAAATCAACTTTATCGTAAAACATTAATTAGAAAAATATACAAAAATGTATGACAATGATGCAATAAATATAGATGAATAATTGATATGCTTTCAAAATAACCAGGAAAAATATGTCCCAGTAGAAACAAGAGATCAAGGCCTGCAATAAACAAGATCCATCTTTTTTGTTTTCCTGAAAGACAGAATGATATACAGGTGTATCTACAGTTGCCAACGACTCGTAGATCTGAAGTCAAGCAACCCACAATCACAGTCCATACAATCCGTCTGTTAAACATGTGCAGCGAGCTATCGACTTCGCTGTCTGCCCATCGTCAATATCTTTGAATTACAGCTCTTAATATAATTAATTTGTAATAAACAACAGTCGACTTCGTTTCTAAACACATGCTTATGGTTCCTGTAGCATAGTGAGTATTTAACTATCGAACCAGCCTGCTAACAAATATTAGCGTTCTCTTTGAATTACAGCTCTTAATACAATTAATTTGTTATAAACAAGTCAACATCGCTTCTAAACACATGCTTATAGGTCCTGTAGCACAGTTTTAAATATAATTATCGCCTGCGTGTTGCTGGGGCGTTCAAGGGGAGCAAAGAATAGTAACACTGAAACCTACAAGGCATGTTGTAAGAGACGAGCGAGCAAGGGAGCAAAGAATAGTAACACTGAGACCTACAAGGCATGTTGTAAGAGACGAGCGAGCAAGGGGAGCAAAGAATAGTAACACTGAGACCTACAAGGCATGTTGTAAGAGACGAGCGAGCAAAGAATAGTAACACTGAGACCTACAAGGCATGTTGTAAGAGACGAGCGAGCAAGGGGAGCAAAGAATAGTAACACTGAGACCTACAAGGCATGTTGTAAGAGACGAGCGAGCAAGGGGAGCAAAGAATAGTAACACTGCGACCTACAAGGCATGTTGTAAGAGACGAGCGAGCAAAGGGGAGCAAAGAATAGTAACACTGAAACCTACAAGGCATGTTGTAAGAGACGAGCGAGCAAGGGAGCAAAGAATAGTAACACTGCGACCTACAAGGCATGTTGTAAGAGACGAGGAGCAAGGGCAAAGAATAGTAACACTGAGACCTACAAGGCATGTTGTAAGAGACGAGCGAGCAAGGGGAGCAAAGAATAGTAACACTGAGACCTACAAGGCATGTTGTAAGAGACGAGCGAGCAAGGGGAGCAAAGAATAGTAACACTGAAACCTACAAGGCATGTTGTAAGAGACGAGCGAGCAAGGGAGCAAAGAATAGTAACACTGAAACCTACAAGGCATGTCGTAAGAGACGAGCGAGCAAGGGAGCAAAGAATAGTAACACTGCGACCTACAAGGCATGTTGTAAGAGACGAGCGAGCAAAGGGGAGCAAAGAATAGTAACACTGAAACCTACAAGGCATGTCGTAAGAGACGAGCGAGCAAGGGAGCAAAGAATAGTAACACTGAAACCTACAAGGCATGTCGTAAGAGACGAGCGAGCAAGGGAGCAAAGAATAGTAACACTGAGACCTACAAGGCATGTTGTAAGAGACGAGCGAGCAAAGGGGAGCAAAGAATAGTAACACTGAGACCTACAAGGCATGTTGTAAGAGACGAGCGAGCAAGGGAGCAAAGAATAGTAACACTGAAACCTACAAGGCATGTTGTAAGAGACGAGCGAGCAAGGGGAGCAAAGAATAGTAACACTGAAACCTACAAGGCATGTTGTAAGAGACGAGCGAGCAAGGGGAGCAAAGAATAGTAACACTGAGACCTACAAGGCATGTTGTAAGAGACGAGCGAGCAAGGGAGCAAAGAATAGTAACACTGAGAACTACAAGGCATGTTGTAAGAGACGAGCGAGCAAGGGAGCAAAGAATAGTAACACTGAGAACTACAAGGCATGTTGTAAGAGACGAGCGAGCAAAGAATAGTAACACTGAGACCTACAAGGCATGTCGTAAGAGACGAGCGAGCAAGGGCAGCAAAGAATAGTAACACTGAAACCTACAAGGCATGTTGTAAGAGACGAGCGAGCAAGGGGAGCAAAGAATAGTAACACTGAAACCTACAAGGCATGTTGTAAGAGACGAGCGAGCAAGGGCAGCAAAGAATAGTAACACTGAAACCTACAAGGCATGTTGTAAGAGACGAGCGAGCAAGGGAGCAAAGAATAGTAACACTGAAACCTACAAGGCATGTTGTAAGAGACGAGCGAGCAAGGGAGCAAAGAATAGTAACACTGAAACCTACAAGGCATGTTGTAAGAAGCGACTAAGGTAGGAGCCTAGAGAAGCTATCCTAGTAAATAAAAAGTGTTGCAGAAATCGGATGTGCTGGTCTACTTGTAAAAACACATAATCACAAAGTACTGTAGTTTTACAAATTACAAAACAATATACAGCAACGTTTGACCAACAAGGCCTTTATGATAAAGGCCTTGTTGGTAGAAACGTTGCTGTATATTGTCATTGTTTTGTAATTTGTAAAACTACAGTACTTTGTGATTACGTGTTTCGCCAATCAAATAGTTTTACTGCAGTCTCATATATATTGTGGTCTACTTGTAGGCACATAACTGGCACAACATACAGCTTTACTCAACTTCTGAACACATTCTTATGGTTCCCGTAGCTCACCGGTTAAACATACATCTTATCCTTCACAAAGTCTCCTTAAGTACTCGGTCTATGGTTCTTGAAACCAATCCGCAACATGTGTTCATGGAATAAATTACCTTCAATAAGTGATAAACTCAGAAAATACATCTGAAGATTAGGATACTATACCTACATAACTAAAACAAAGATCTACCACATTATTATAGGTATTTGGTTTTGCTTGGTGAACTGCTTCCAATAGTTGCCCACTTGAAAGGAGACCTGCTCGTCTGTAGATGATTCTTGGCTGTGGCAAAAAAGTGCTGTGGCAACGCTAACCTCTGAGGGGAACCTGCCATTGAGCTAGTGGTGGAGCCACTGTCCTGCAGGAAGATAAAATAATTAACTGAATATGGGTTATTAAAAACAAAAAAGCTAACTTGTGATAATTATTTCGATACTCATAATCTTTTTCTTCATTTGTCCTACTGCTTATGTTGAAGCATTGCAGGGAGAAGTTTAGTATATATTTTCCTTACCTTGACTACACTCAGAACAACACCAAAAATCACTATCAGGACTTCACACAAATACCAAAACTCAATACTCAACAAACAGTCCTCTTTAGGGCTAGTCCCAGGCCACACCAAGAAAAAAGGCCAAAACGCTCTGATAGAACCAAATATCGCCTGAGTGGTTACCGGGTCCAAATTGGGGTGTAAATAATAGAACCACTGTTATCTGCCACGCATGTTGTAAGATACGACTAAGATGGTCGGGCATGGGGCTAGCTACTCCACACCGTAAAAAACACTAGATGGCTACAGAACGGAGAGCGAACCGAGAAAACACTGGCTGAAACTGGACACATCACCGAAGGATAAGCACCACAGTTCCAAATGGTGCTGAAGATGTGATGTAAAACACACCAATGCTAAGGCTGCATGAATCAGATTTCCACATGAATAGAATTTATAGGGAGGTCTGGTACATCGGTCTGGGCGGTGATCGCGCAAGAGAGAGATAACCAAATATGACATCCGTCTATGTTGAAAGAACAGCATAATGCGTGGTAAATGAGTAGGCTCATCAATCAACATGGAACTGCTAGTTAGTCGCTGGATGCTGGTGGAAATGTTTCGAAGTAGATCACCTATGGACATGTCTGAGTGCAATGAAGATACTCCAAACTGAACCTGCTCCTACACTTGTTCTTATCATTCCATAACTTCCTCTGTCATTTCTTGTCTTGTTTGCAACATTTTGAATACATCTAGGATTAGCAGGTATAAGGAAAGAGTACTGGCCACAACACACAGAGCTTCGCAAAAAGCTGTACGGAGGAACGGAGTCCCTAAAAACAACAGTAAAATTCATGATAGAAGTTGGTCCATCAGTCTAGGCCGGAACGCAAAGGAATACATCTCATCTCTCATGATGAAATTTTGAAACCATGACTTATGAAGACTGTCCATATCTGAAACTGGCAGCATAGCTTAGAAATAAACAATACCTCTATCTGCCTCCTTTTTGGTTGTATACTTACTTGGCGATTTTTTCAAGATTGTAAATATGCAAACAAAAAGAAGCTGATAGATGCCCTGTTTGTTTGTACACTAAGCTACCAGTGTCCAGCATGATATTGACCCCATCAACAACTGTGTGCCACAGATCAAAGAGAAATATGGGCCTAAACATTGCAATCACCAACATACCTCACGGTATGAAAATGGGTTCCTTAATTTTATTATTTATAAATTTTATATTCTATTCTATTATATTTTACAGAAACAAATTCAAAGAAGATTAATGTTTGCATGATAGAAAAACAAGAAGAAAACTAAATTTTTCTGTGTGTTTTGATAAGCAAAGACATTTTGATCCAATTTTTAACTGATATTCCCTATTCACAAATAGTGTCTCACACAAAAAGATAAACTGCTTCTCACAATGACAACACATCTCCCACACAAAAAAAGCTGCTTTTCCCCATCGCAACACATCTCATACAAAGCAAAACGCCGGCCACGCAAAAGGTGAACCTCAGAGATAACAGTGGTGAGGAAAGACACTATTTATGAAGCACACACAGGGACTTGTTCTAGAAATCTCTTCTTGTTCTGACACTGTGAGGCAAGACAGAAAGAAGAAAACATCTCACACAAGAAGAAAAACTGCTTCTCCACATGACAACACCCTAACTCACACAGGAAAAGAAACTGCTTCTCCCCATACAACAGAGTAATCAAAACGAAACTAACCTGCAGTGAGTATGTTCCCAAGCTAATGGTGTCACTGGAGCCACTGAGATTATCCTGCTGGAGTGGAAGATGGTCAACAGGTTAATATTGCAAGTTAGCAAGCCGAGATAATACAGAAAAACACCTGCCACAGACAGGTATTCTATATGCCTATAGATATATTTTATCACTGTTAAGGATAGGTATTTTATTTGTTATGTCACTTCCATACAAATTAGCACAATGCGTATATATAATATAAAAATTCCTCTCGTACTCGTTATATGTTACATAGTGTCTGCAAGCAATTTCTACGCACCGCTCTATCCTGGGCAACTCACTCAATCTTCTCCATGGAACCGAGCCCGATATTTCTTGCCTATCTCAGCAAAGTTCATATCAGGGTCTCCTTAGGTCATCCTCACTTTCTTGAACCCTTTGAATTCCACTTCAATGCCTGCTTTGATATTCTTTGATCATTTCTCCTCAAGGTGTGTTCAATAAACTAATGCGTACAGTACTAGTTTATTAAATACAAAAGAGCTCTGGGTTCATTTCTCTTCATAGGTGTTCAGTTCCTTAAAGTATGCTGAAAATGAACATGCTCTTTCACAGTAATTCTGATGTTGATTCAGAATATTTTCCAACTTCAAAAATTAATTAACATTTTTCATGAAAAAAACTGTTGTTGCTGCCTGTAGTTCCACTTTTTATGACGGTCTAGGACAAGTGGGACGAGAGCAGGGGGGAATTTAATGTCCGCATGGCTACTGCAGTCACAGCGAAGCTGTTCAGGTATTTTTTATTTATGCCCATAACAGAAAAAAATCCTTGGCTTTACTGTGAAATGAACCAGGTCTCCGGGCATCAGGAGCCGGGCTCTAATCCTTTTGGTCAGATGCTCCTCTGAGACGATGCCTTTTCATACTATGAGGTATATTGTAAAATATGATGTTAGGTAGTATTCTTCTAAGCCCATCGGCACACACACAACGGGAAATGTGGTCAACCACTAAGCAACATAGACAATTAACTACATTTTATAAAATTAATTATGATATTTTACATAATATTTAGCTAATACTTTGGTGTGCAGATAATAAACAGCAACAGAAAATCCAACAAAGAGTAATACAAAACTCAACAAAAACTAACATAAAGTAACACCAAAAAATGACAAGTCTACACATAAAATTACTCAAAACTACTTTTTTTTAAAATTGCACAAATACACAACAGAAACTACACAAAATTTAACACACAAAAATTCCTAAAAACTACTTTTAAAAAAAAATTTGCATAAAAATAAAACTATACAAAATTTAACACAAAAAATTACTTACACAAAAACGAACACAATGAATAAAGAAAATGAAATAACTTGAGACATTCCACAATCAGATCTTACTGTCAAGTCAATATTGCTGGCTAGTTTGCGAATTCCTCCACTGTCATATCGTTTAGAATCTTTAGAAAAAGGGCTCAAGCCATGAACTATTCCAGAAAATGCTCTTGTCAACTTGCTTGGAGTTTTGTTTATTGAGAATGCTCTGCCGACTTTTTGACCAAATCGACTGAAATTAATCAATATTGTTGTACATTTTTTTACATTTAATAACAAACCACATTGTCTAAAATACAGATCAGAATGCTGTAGATTGATTTATTGATAGAACCATCATCATTGCACTTCGGTGAGAAACCATGTATGCTCCAATCTCTTTCTTACACAGGAAGATCTCAGCAGATGTGCACAAACTCTATAGCACAGGCAAGGGTCTCTGATATAATTTAGAAGATGGTAAAACAAGGTTTTTTCAGAATTTTATTATTTATTGTAAAGATTAAATAATGATGGAGATTAACAGAACAAGATGTGGCCAAACTTTCCACCTTCCATACAACTTGTCTGCAAAAAAATCTTACATGTGTTCTCATCAAAAACTAAGAACAACTCACATGGTGTCAGCAAGAAAATATGAACACCATCATCCAAAAGAGATGCTGAAATGGATAGTACATGTCATATGCATAGATACTAACTTTGTCACAAAAACTGCACTGAGATGGACACCATAATGTAAATGAAAACATGGGTGACCATAACGACCTGGAGAAGAAAAGTAGAACAACTGAAAGAAATTAATCACAATTGGAATACAATACAGAGGACGGCCAAGAACAGATAAAAATAGTGTGCATTTGTTACTGCCATAAACGCCAAGGGCATCACAGGCTAGTGAGAGAGAGAGAGAGAGACACTGTCCAACAAATTTGTACATCCTAATATGCAACATGATGATAGTGTAATTTTTATGTTCCACAAGCCCCATTTGTAGTAGACAATTGTGTTCCAGGATTGGACTCTACATTCGCCTCTGCACACACCAGAGAGGTGCAACAACACACTGAGACTGTTGTCCCCATCTTGCGATAGACAGCCATTATTATGTTTAATAAGGGACAGATTATCGGATATGTTGTCATTGCTGTCAGTTACATCCTGCGAGAAATACAGGAATAGGTTTATGTGACAAACAGATCAGTCTTCATTGATATCAGTTACATCCTGCGAGAAATACAGGAATAGGTTTATGTGACAAACAGATCAGTCTTCATTGATATCAGTTACATCCTGCGAGAAATACAGGAATAGGTTTATGTGACAAACAGATCAGTCTTCATTGATATCAGTTACGACATCAAAGTAATACAGGAGTTTGCGCCCTGACGAGTCGCAACAAAATGAGACACCACTTATGCTCTAAATTCACCATCTGTGCGACTGTGACTTGGCGAGTATGACGACATCCTAAATCCCTATTCTCTGTGTTTTTCTCTTCTTTTCTACAGGGATGCCGCCTCCTTCCGTGATGGCCTTCTCCAACTCTTCATGTAAAAAATACTTAAATTTTCTCTTATGCATTTCAACCATTGCCAGTTTTATTTTCAGTTCTTTCATGATAGATCTATTTGTTCTCTTCTCTGTCTATGATATACAGAGGACTTTTCTGTAACAACATGTCTGGTCAACCACTAGTGACAACTGTTATAAGAAAGAGAAGATGGAGATATGTTGGGCACACCTTGAGAAATGATCAAAGAATATCAAAGCAGGCATTGAAGTGGGATGCAAAAGGTTCAAGAAAAAGAGGTCGACCTAAGGAGACCCTGAAGCGAACTTTGCTGAGAGAGGCAGGAAATATCGGTCTCAGTTCCATGGAGGAGATTGAGCGAGTTGCCCAGGATGGAGAAATTACTTGCAGGCCCTATGTACGAGAGGAATTATTATTTTCTGTAACACTTATATTCAAAAGCACATAATGTTTTTCCATATAACTCACCTAAATGTCCTACTTTCCTGGCGCAGGTCATTTGTGGTGATGTTCAGTTCCCTACCATCCACTCTTGCTAAAAATGTTTCCTGTCACAAACAAATAATAACATTCATCACAAACACATTTTGAAAAATATAAATCACTAAAACTTCATTTTCTTCTTTTTTTTTGTCATCACACTGTTACCGATTTGTTGCCCAGTGTTGTGGTTATCTATTTTTTGTCTTGCGCTGTTCTGGTGGCTTGAGGGATTGTTATTTTTGCTTTTTGACAGGATTCTGCTGTGCCATCTAACCACCTTTTTCATGATCTTCCCCTCACCTTCTTTCTTGATGTTCTGTTGTAGAAGAATCTGTATACTGCAGAGTTTGGATGCATTCTTATTAAGTGGTCAAACCACTTCATTCTTTCTCAATGTAATTCAAGCACGGCCTCAATGATTAAAACTAACAAAACTAAAGGAGCATTGTACAACACAATCTTTCTCCAGCTATCAGTGCCAAACTTGGATGTTAACATCAAACAATAGAAGAAAACTAGTCACAACAGAGATGAAGTGTCTACGCAGAATGCTGGGAGTAGCAATGATAGACTGATTCAGAAATGAAGACATCAGGAAAAAAGTGGGTACAACATCAGTACTGAACTTCATCAAGAAACAACAAATTAAATGGTTTGGTCACATAAGCAGCTTACCAACAGACAGTGGAAATGAAGACATCAGGAAAAAAGTGGGTACAACATCAGTACTGAACTTCATCAAGAAACAACACATTAAATGGTTCGGTCACGTAAGCAGATTACCAACAGACAGTGCGCCTCAAAGAGCAATGCTACTCTGATACAGTGGATATAAACAAAGCATCGTCCATGCAGACGATAGACCACAGAAATAACAGAGGCAGGGAAAGACACCATGTACAAAGCGCATACAAGAGCCAGTTCTAGAAATCTCTATTTATTCTGATGCATCTTAAACCTTTTACATCTGTAAACCTCCATGCGTATGTAAATTTTCAAACATGTTAACCTCCCTACATAAGTTAAACCCCTTACATCAGAATCCTGCCCTCTCGCCATGTCTTGCCGGGGCGCTCAAGGGAAGAAAAGAATAGTAACACTGCTACCTACAAGGCATGTCGTAAGTGGCGACTGAGGTAGCGATCTAGGAAAGATACCATAGTAAATAAAAAACATCGCAGAAATTGGATGTGCTGGCCTACTTGTATTCACGTGACTGGCACAACATACAATCGCTCTTAGGCTTGGATCACATACAAATCACAGAGAGTGGTTAACAAAGTGGTCGATATGAAGCGTTCGAAGAAGAAGAATCCTGTCCTACATCTGTAAACCTCCCCACATATGCAAACCTCCCCACATACGCAAACCTCCCCACATATGCAAACCTCCCCACATACGCAAACCTCCCCACATACACAAACCTCCCTACATATATCAACCTCCCTACATACACAAACCTCCCCACATACATAAACCTCCCCACATACGCAAACCTCCCCACATACACAAACCTCCCTACATACACAAACCTCCCTACATACACAAACCTCCCTACATATATCAACCTCCCTACATACACAAACCTCCCTACATATATCAACCTCCCTACATACACAAACCTCCCCACATACATAAACCTCCCTACATATATCAACCTCCCTACATACACAAACCTCCCTACATACACAAACCTCCCTACATACACAAACCTCCCTACATACATAAAACTCCCTACATACGCAAACCTCCCTACATCTGTGTAATGTAATACTCACAATATCTGGCCTACAAAGTACAATAACCACATTCTTGCAGATGGTACCAAGTACTTCCTCTTTAGAAACATCATCCGTTGACAATGCAAAACTGTACAATTTCTCCTTCATCAGAATATTCTCACGACATATGAGACCAAATGCCATGCAACAATCTAGTGATAAATACAAAACAAACATAACTATATCTCACCATTATTCAAATGATAAATACTGACTAGAAGATGAGAATTTTACAGTAAAAATATCTATATATATATATTCTTCTGCACTGTTATAGTTACATAGAAAAAAATCTGGCCAGCAATGGCGGAATGCGGAAGGGCCATTCAGTCAGAACTGTTTGATTCTGAACACGACTTTGCTAGCGCATTTTCACCATGTTTGGTCGGGTATTTTCAGGTTTCGTTTGCCGAGATACTGAGTTAGTGCTTGAGCAACACTGTGAGCTATGACTGTTACATGGAATGCTTTTGCTGTGTCAACCGTGCGTTTGTTGTGTGTATTCAGAAAATGGCGGACAGCGGTTATGACGAACAAGCTCAATCTGCGTATGCAGTTATATTGCGAGTGCAGAAAACTGGATTTTGTCATGATTGATGTTCCTTCGACAAGAATTGCAATTCAAGTGATGAACAGTTTTGTGTTGCTACATTGGCGATGGCCATATGCATTTTATGCGGTGCAGGTTGCTTTTTGTGGCGTACGAGGCTGTTTCATTCTGGAATTAGTTCACACAGGAAACATTTCACAGTTGTTAGCATTTCGTGTGATTTTCATTGGCACAGGAGCGGAGCAATTATGGGGTGACCCGTTGCAGTGAAGTTGGAACCGTACTTATGAACTATGAATTATAGTTACATAGAGCGAGAAAGTAATTTTTCCTTATTGCTCTATCCTGGGGCTCACTCTTTCACGGAATTGAGTCTGATATTTCTTAACGTTGCTGTGCATTGTCATTGTTTTTGTAAGACTACAGTACTTTGTTATTACGTTTTTTGCTATGTTTGTAAGATGAGTCAGAGAGAGAGAGCAATGTATGTTTACAAGGTGAGTCAGAGAGAATGGGATGTTTACAAGGTGAGTCAGAGAGAATGTATGTTTACAAGGTGAATCCGAGAGGATGGCATGTTTGTAAGATGAGTCAGAGAGGATGGCATGTTTGTAAGGTGAGTCAGAGAGGATGGGATGTTTGTAAGGTGAGTCAGAGAGGATGGCATGTTTGTAAGATGATTCAGAGAGAATGGCATGTTTACAAGGTGAGTCAGAGAGGATGGCATGTTTGTAAGATGAGTAAGAGAGGATGGCATGTTTGTAAGGTGAGTCAGAGAGGATGGCATGTTTGTAAGGTGAGTCAGAGAGGACGGCATGTTTGTAAGGTGAGTTAGAGAGGATGGCATGTTTGTAAGATGATTCAGAGAGAATGGCATGTTTACAAGGTGAGTCAGAGAGAGAGAGAGAGAGCAATGTGCGTTTGTAAGGTGGAGTCATGGATAGCAACATTTATTTGTACGGTGAGTCATGAATAGCAACATTTGTTTGTACGGTGAGTCATGGATAGCAACATTTGTTTGTACAGTGAGTCATGGATAGCAACATTTGTTTGTGCGGTGAGTCATGGATCGCAGCATATGTTTTTAAAATGAGTCATGGATATCAACATTTGTTTGTGCGGTGAGTCATGGATCGCAACATATGTTTTTAAAATGACTCAGAGACAGCAACATATGTAAGGTGAGCCAGAGAAAGGAACATATGTTTGTAAGGTGAGCCAAAGAAAGGAACATGTTTGTACGGTAAGTTACAGCAACATATGTAAGGTGAACCAAAGAAAGGAACATATGTTTATACGGTAAGTTACAGCAACATACGATGTTTGTAAAGTGAGTCAGAAAGAGCTACATAAACACTTGTTTGTATTGTGGAGTCATGGATAGCAACATTTGTTTGTATTGTGGAGTCATGGATAGCAACATTTGTTTGTATTGTGGAGTCATGGATAGCAACATTTGTTTGTATTGTGGAGTCATGATCATGGTTTGGAGCATGATCATTTGTTTGTATTGTGGAGTCATGGATAGCAACATTTGTTTGTATTGTGGAGTCATGGATAGCAACATTTGTTTGTACGGTGGAGTCATGGATAGCAACATTTGTTTGTACGGTGGAGTCATTGAGAAGATACATAAACAGATGCCCAAACACCTTCTTCCAATATTTCATGCTTTACCGTACCAGAAGATTCCTCAATATCCACAACTCTTTTGATGGAAGTCATGGCAATCATTTTCAAATGTCTGTATCCTTTGTGAGATGATTTGTGATGAGTAACAACCACAGCAGGACTTTTGGAAGTAGAAGAGGCTAGCACCTTTAATCTTCTCTTGCAGATCTGGAGAGTGTAAGTCCACATTTCATTTGTTAGTGACAATGTTATTAATAATAATAACTCCTCTTGTACCGTTATACGTTACATAGGGCCTGCAAGTAATTTCTCCATACCGCTCTATCCTGTGCAACTCGCTCAATCTCCTCCATGGAACTGAGACCGATATTTCCTGCCTCTCTCAGCACAGTTTGTTTCAGGGTCTCTTTAGGTCGACCTCTCTTTCTTGAACCCTTTGCATCCCACTTCAATGCCTGCTTTGATATTCGTTGATCATTTCTCCTCAATGTGTGCCCAACATATCTCCATCTTCTCTTTCTTATAACAGTTGTCACTAGTGGTTGACCAGACATGTCTCTGATTTCATCACTTCTTCTGAATTTGTTCCATTTTATTTTCATTATTTTTCACAGACATCTATTTTCAAATGCATTCAACTTGCTTTCTATATCTTTAGTCATTTTCCAACTCTCGCTGGCATATGTCAGGATTGATACAACATTTGAATTGAAAATTCGTAATTTAGTTTTAATACTATATAACTTGCAGTATTGGACAATGTTATTGCTTGAAAGTAAACAAGAAAATCTAAGGCACATATGGGATGAGTAACAACCAGTTACTTGTGAGCGTCTGCAGATTAAGTGGTAGTGAACTCGATCACAAACCCAAGTGTACCTGGTACAAACTCTGCGGTAGGCAGTTTGGAAGAAAATTAGTTTCCACTGGATTTTTACGAATGGTAAAGATAGACCTCACCGTTCAGAAAGCAATGGCAAACTACTGAACATATAAGTGGTGCCTAGAAAATCAACGAATCGTTTACTGTGGTTGATGGCTATGTCCTGTAAAGGATATGCCATAATTTTCAACAACTACAGAAGGACTTTTAGGAAGTGGAGGCCAGCACCTTTAATCTTTTCTTGCAGATCTGGAGAGTGTAAGCCATATTTGGTTTGTTCAGTCACAATGCTATTACTTGAAAGTAAAAAAAAAATCTAAGGCAAAAAATGCAATGAATGAGATGATAGAAAGTTAGGATTAACATTTCAGAGGTGACCCAACTTTAAGTGGCGGCACTGATTTTTTTTTATTTTGGCGCTCAGCAGCTATGAATTCATACGTTAGTTATGGCCCCTCTGATTGATTTTTGTGGGAAGGTATGCCTTCCTTATCACCAGTGTCCACCGTGATTAAGGAATGTTTTACACAAACTTCAGAGGAACATGTAATTTAGATAATGATAACTGAGAAGATGGATTCAGGATGTAACTGATGGTTTGAGCATGACCGTCGCAGAGGCAGGACATCTGGCTTATGAGAGAGAGACATTCCGGAGGAATGTAGGGTGTGCAAAGTTCTGCTCAGGACAAGCTATTTGATGATGATAACTGACAGTTAGCACCCATAAAGAGACATTTGTGGAGATCAGTGATCACCTATGCCAGTCAACAAGACAAATGATGATAATGTGTATATGTACATTTGCACCAATTAGCGCAGGTATATAAATACCCACATGTTCTCCTCTCTTGCGCTCGCATGTCCTCACAAAATAATGCTCTAAGTTAAAATTAAGAATAAGGTCAATTTTAACAAATAGGTCACTAACCTCTACACTATCTGAGAAAATGAACAAGGTCAAGGGGTCGCCTCTTGATGATAAGTTGCCAGATAATTCTAAGACATCCACCTTCATAACAAAGTGTCGATTAGAAGACAGCAAATTGGGCTGGTTAGAAAAAGAAAGCACAATTCACATGACGAATCTGTTGTATCTCATTATTTCAAACTAACAAAGAAAATTATAGAAAAACTAATTAAAATAGTTTAAGTAATACGGTATTCTATCAAAACGTGTATTTAATATGTACATGGACAGAATACATTCTTCTTCTTCTTCCAACGCTCCATATCGACCACTTGTTAACCACTCTGTAATTTGTATGTGATCTAAGCCTAATAGCGATTGTGCGTTATGCCAGTTATGCGTCTACAGGTAGGCCAGCACATCCGATTTCTGTGACGCTTTTTATTTACCAGGGTAGCTACCCTAGGTCCTACATCAGTCACCTTTTATGACATGCCTTATAGGTTACAGTGGTACTATTCTTTGCTTTCCTTGCGGCCCCGCACCACACAGCCCAATCTGCAATGTTAATTGTGTACACAATAACAATAGAAACATTACTTACAGGGCAACCATCAATATCATTGACAATATCAAACATGATAACTTGACTTTCAGTTCTTCGCTTGTCTTCATTGATATGTCTAAATAAGAAATATAAAAATACTCATCTTTTAAATTATTATAACAATGAAATACAGGGTGTTCAACTTAAAAGCAGCCTGTGAATGGAGCTAATCTGGCATATATGTATGGAAATGAGAAGGTTCAGTTATGACGTAGTATAGGTCAAGGTTGTGTGATGGTGCGTAATTGTAGTGCGGGAAAGGACGATGAACAAATGTGACGTAGGGCGAGCTAGTCAGAACCGGTTTCAATAGTAAATAGACGAGATGCAATGCATACCTGGCAAATTTATATTTATCACTGGGGCTACTTTTAAGTTGAACACCCTGTATAACAGAAACATAGAATAATTCTACATACGATGAATAGCCACTTTTCGTATATATCTGTCTATATCCTTTTCATATTCTGTTTAACATATAAGACTTCCACAAGAAATTTTCACTGTTTCCGTTCTGCCACCTTTCTACTAATTGTTTCCTATGTTGCCTGTGCGTTGCTAGGGCCGGAAGGGAAGCAAAGAATAGTAACACTGACCTACAAGGCATGTTGTAAGTGGTAACTGAGATAGGGGCCGAGGAAGCTACCTAGTAAATAAAAACATTGCAGAAATCGGATGTGCATCACCGGCACAATTGCTCTTAGGCTCAGATCACATACAGGTCACAAAGAGTGATTAACAAGTGGTCGATATGGAGCATTCGAAGAAGAAGTTTCCTATGTTATGCCTCAATAATTTAACTCTTTTTTCCAGTTATTCTCTATGTTTATTTTGGATGCTCAGGCCTTTCTTTCCCATCTGATGTCCAGGTGTGAATTTGGGTGATAGAAGGTAAGTCATTTGGATCAAGACTTCTTTCAGGTTTGATCTCCCTCTTTCATCCTTCCTTCCTTTCGTCACTTTAAATATTGTCTATACATTCAATGTTGTCTCTTGTATAAGCTTCACTGTCTTTTGTAGGTCTGTGTAGTTTTATGTCGAGTGTTGTTTCATTAGACCAGTGAGTTTGCCTCAGTATCCCTCCTTCATGAAACCAGTTACCTGATTGACCTTGCTCCTTTCATTTGCTGTAACAAATGTATCTATTGCTTTAGTTCCTGAAACACAATATTTTTTACAGGATTGGATTGTCAACCCCTTGTCCAACCCCCAACCTGAAGGACCAGGTCACTTTCATCTCCCTCTAACCTTTAACCTGTCTGACATGGGTTTCTCTACCAGGAACAAAACTCATGGAGGATCATGCAGGTGTGCAATCTCCCTGCCACTACAAGGTAGTGACCTCATGAGATACATTTGGACTGGAAGGGAATATAACAAGAAGGGTCCTTTTCTAGAACTGCAGTGAAAGCGAAAGAAGGCTGAGAAATACATGGAGACAAGATTTGGAGGTAGAGATCAACAATATAAAAAGAGCTGGAGGGAGCTGCAGGAGATAGCTAGAGATATGAAGACTTGGCATGAGATGATTCCTCTTCTTCTTCTTTGCGTTCCTTCTTTACGACCAATTTTAATCACTCTTTGTGATATGTTTGATCTTTGCCAAGAACGTGTATATATTGCACATTGGTTTGGTAGGCCCCTAAACGCATAGACTTCTACACGTTTAGGACATGTGCATCTGATTTCAGCCAAATGAGATGATTGAGGGCCTATGCCCCAATCCGAGTTAAAAAGGCAGAGAGAGGGAGAGATCCTTTCTTTACCTTTCTCTCTTAGTGACAGTGTTGGATGAGAACACTAAAATTGATGTTGAATCTATCCCACAATTTAGGGAGTTTGGAATTACATGTTGTACAGGTAGAGCTGGAAGCTTGAGGAGCAGAGAGAGGAGTGTGTTTAACTAGCAAGCCACAGGAACCATCAGTATGAATACCCTTCAACATCTGTTAGGAGAGACTGAGCACCTATGGGTCTTCCCTGGAGTGCTGTGAAGTCAGTTAACCGAGTACCCGGCTAAATGAAACCCCAGGAATCCATGCAAGAAAATGTTTGGCAACAAATTGTTGTTATACTTACGCCATTACAGTTTTCACTTTTTCAATTGCTAGTTCCAACTTGCACCTGTCAGAGTTGTTTGCATCTGTACGACTCAGTAGAGCTGTATAATATAAAAATGCATTGATGTGTGTCTGTATATATAAACACACACACTAATAAAATGAAAATTTCCAGCAGCCTTTTCAGACCTTAGGACAGTGGTTATCAAACTTTTTAAAGTCCTACAAACGATCATAGGCGCTCTATACACAAAACTTAATAAATAAGATGCAACTAGCAAAGAAATATAGAAATAATCAGAAAATGCTACGTACCTTAATTCATCATTTAATTTCTGCCTATGAGAAGTTTGGGTCTGATGTGCCGTGGCGATTTTTTTAATCTGGTGCCCGCTGGCACAGCGTTGCCAACCCCTGATCTGGGATTTCCTAGGGCATACCTAGGAATGTCACCGAGCACACTGGTGCACCTGCGCACACCCATTTAGAATCATACCGTAGGGTATGAAGAAAGATTGCGTTTATAATCTGTCTTTTAGTCTTTACTGGAATTGCTGGGTGTTTCAACATTAGGGTACTTTGACATATGGGATATTTCATTGAAAAACCAGTGTCCCCTGTTCCTATATTCTGCATGGAAAACATCATTGTTTGGTCCACAATTGCTTTTTTTGTCCAGTATCATACTGGTCTAGATCGCAGCTGACATTTCACTGTTGTAGACACTACAGGGGTCTCTATGGTGAAGTGGTTAAGACGTTTGCCTGTCATTCTGAAGGTTGAGGGTTTGAATCTGGACCAAATCTCATGTGCACATTTTTCATGAGATCTCTAGGATTGTTGCTGGAACTACAGTGTTCACTCTTTGTGCAACACTCTCTGTAGATGGCGCACCATTTCTGCTGATAGGGGTGGAGCCGCATGGGGAAACCCTGTACAATGAAGTCAATCTTTCGTCTTCAGACCTTTTTAGGCACTATCATTATCTGTACCCTGTAGGCTAGCTAGCATGGTTGGGGTTCGATTTTTCCTTCTACCAAAACCTTACCTACAACAACAACTACAATCTAATACTATAAGGTCTCTAACATTTCTATTTGTAGGCCCTACTATTATCTGGCTTTACAAAAAATTAAACAACTCAAAACAGTATGGAACAGAACTGATGAGAAAACAAAGATCAGAATACTAAGAGCATGCATATTCCCAGTGGCAACGTATGGGTGTGAAGCATGGACATTTAATAAAACAGTGGAAAAACATATATGTGCTTTTGAATATAAGTGTTACAGAAGAATCCTTCATATATCTTGGACAGAGAAGAGAACAAATAGATCTATCCAGAAAGAACTCAAAATCAAAGAAAACTGGCTGATGCTACAAATAAGAAAGAGAAAATTGAGATATTTTGGACATATAAAAAGACATGAAGGGCTGGAGAAGACCATCATGGAAGGAGGCATACCGGCAGAGAGAAGAAGAGGAAGACCACGGAGAAGATGGATTCAGGATGTAACTGATGGTTTGAACATGACAGCTGCAGAGGCAGGACATCTGGCTTATGAGAGAGAGAAATTCGGAGGACTGTTGGGGTGGCAAAGTTCTGCTCAGGACAAGCTATTTGATGATGATGACTATTATCTGTCAACTGTAGGCTAGCATGGTTGAGGTTTGTATGTTCCTTCTACTAGGACCTCACCTACAAAAAGCAACTACAACCTAACACTTCACAACAAGCTGACAATTACTGTTAAAAGTGGATACTCACATTGCAATAGTAAGACAACACTTGGTAACCTCTGAACTGGACGAATGAGAAGTTCTTGCAACGACTGCCTACCACATTCTGGTCTGCTGCGACATGACTAGCAATGATATAATTCAAACAGTTAAATATCAGTATCACAAAAATACTTTCGGAATTATATATCAGTTATGAGAGGACTATCATCATAGCACTCCGGACATGTCCATAGATGCTCTGATCTCCGCCTCAACAAATCCAGCAGCCCAACAAGCCAGTTCGATGTTGATTAATCATTCTCTTTGCATATTTGGTATGTTGTTCTTTTCAGGCTGTACCAATATTGACACCCATCTCACTCAGTCTGGTCAGTGAGTGGGACTCACAACCGTGAAATTCCTGTTTGAAAAGACTCAGTGCGTTAGGAATGTCATTTCGGTTCATTGCAGCTCCCTCTGATATTGCAGCCATGCCAATCAATCTATCAGCTCGTTCATTACCCCTGACTCCTGCATGCCCTGAGACAAAAATGAAGATGATTTCTCTTACCCCTGTCTGTACCAGTACCTCCACCCAATTTTCGTCTCACCATTCCTGTTTCGACTTTACGAATCATACTCATATAGTCACTAATGAAGGCATTATATGTATACAGTGGAATATCATTAGTATGTTAGCATATGGCCAAGAAATGTAAACATCACAAATGGGAAAACTTACTAATTCTCACGCCTAGTGGTTACGGGCCCAAATTTGGGGTGTAAGAATAGAACAACTGTTACCTGCCACGCTGTCGTAAGAGGCAACTAAGGAGGTTTGGCTGAAATCGGATGCATGTGTCCTAAGCGTCTAGAAGTCTATGAGTTTAAGGGCCTACCAAACCAATGTGCAACATATACATGTTCTTGGAAAAGTTAAAAAATTTCCACAAAGAGTGATTAAAATTGGTCGTAAAGAACGGACGCAAAGAAGAAGAAGAGTAATTCTCAACAATCTTCCTAGTTAGGGTGCTAGACTGCACAATTCTTTTCTCTCTCTGTTGTTATCTCCATTGATTTCTGCTAGTTGATTGATTGCAAATATGACCATCTTCATTGCACTTCGATGAGTAACCATGTGTGCTCCAATCTCTTTCTTACACAGAAAGATCTCAGCTGCAGTTATGTTATGCGATCGACGTCACGGCACATTGGGCATTCCCATGCATGCTCTGTCCTCCGCTGCAGCAGCCATCCTAAAGTCCATTTGCTCACCGTACCCATGAGAAGTTGATTACTATATCTTCTCTCTCTACCACGAAGACGACACTGTCTGGCATGTCCACACTTAACGCCTAATTCTCGAACACGTTCCAGTGTCTGAGACGTGCCCATGTCACATAATTGAGAGCATACCACATCCATATCAGCTCTGTATGATACTTCTGTCTGTTTGAGTCAGGGCATTGTTTGCAAAGGAAGTCTGCACGCTCGTTACCCTGCACTCCAACATGTCCAGTAGCTGCAGTGCACAAACTCAGTAGCACCGGGAGGGTCCCGATGTAATTTTAAAGACGGTGACAATATTTTGTAGGAATTTTATTTTTAATGTTTCCTAATGAATTTTGCCTGGGCAGCGGCTTTCCAGCCTGCTCTTCTCAATTTTGAACTGCCAAGGGTTCTTTTACGTGCTCAAATTGAATACAGGACCTACATTTTATCGTCCATCTTCGATAGGACTAGGAACTCGATCTCACCTACAATGAGATCAGGGATCCCTGGAAAAATATCCCAATGGCTCCATGAGGGAGTGAACTGGTTACCTTTGCCACGAGATGTGAGCATCTAACCCCTACAGAGACCCCATTCTGCTAGATGTTGCTGTGTTCTAAAACTCCCTTCCACATTACATGCCCAATAGAACAATAGAGCATAATTTTTAAAATTTCAAAGAAATATTCTATCTGTTCAACATGAGACAAGTATACCATAAAATATACTTTCTTTTTTTGGACACATACTCACTTTTAAAAATGCATGAAATTGGGGGTTCGAACTGTCACATCTCTGCAATGTTTCTTTTGTATTTTCAAAGAAATTTACAAATGGAGGGTATGCCTTCATCAGTTCATCAGCCTAGAATAGAAAATATAGAAATAACAAACAAGCAAAACATATATATATTTCTCTAGTACCGTTATATCTTACATAGGGATTGCAAGTAATTTCTCCATACCAATCTGTCCTTGGCAACTCGCTCAATCTCACCATGGAATTGACTCCCGGCCATGTGGTGCTGGGACAAGCAAGAAAAGCAGATCTTCTCCTTCTTTGCGTTCGTTCTTTACGATCAATTTTAATCACTCTTTGTGATATGATTTGATCTTTGCCAAGAACGTGTATACGGTGCACATTGGTTTGGTAGGCCCCTAAACGAATAGACTTCTATACGTTTAGGACATGTGCATCCGATTTCAGCCAACAGGAAAGCAGATAATAGTACCACTGCGACCTACAAAGCATGTCGTAATAGGCGACCGATGTAGGGCCTAGGGATGCTACCTAGATAAAAATCATTGCAGAAATCAGATGTGCTGGCCTACTTGTAGGCAATACTCTTAGGTTACAATCGTTCTTAGGCTAGGATCATATACAAATCACAAAGAGTAGTTAACAAGTGGTCAATATGGAGCGTCAGAAGAAGATAGCAGGAGAAAACAAGAAGAATCACTCACTCACCCTTTTTATAATACAATCACCAACACTGCTGTTCTCAGACCACTGCTCAATCAGTAATGACAATGAGTCTCTCAGTTTACAGTGAGCCTCATAAATAGGTGGAATGTTTCCAAATATAATTTTGATGTCTTGAGGAGCCAGAAGTGGCCCAAATATTTGGCCAGGATTTTCTATTTGTGCTTTAAAAGTCTGAAATAAAACAAGCAATGAAAGGTACATGTTAAAAGTCCAAAGTGAATTTGATTAGAATGTATTTTTGAGGAACATAAGATAGTTTTCAAAATCACATTATCATTTTTTTCCAACACACATAGTTAGTTTGTTCCTTTCGTGCCAAAGGCGGCACATAGGGCAGAGGTTTTAGATCTCCATGTCTAAAGAAGGCGGGCGACTACCGCAGACTGATCTCGAAATCAGTTATGAGGAAGCCAGAACAACCATCGGCTGGCACTATAAGACAAATGGTCAAAAGACAAATGGTCAAAAGACCATCCACAGTACAACAACACCGATGGGTACTATGGTCTATCTCGTAGTGAACAAGTTGCTATATTCCGCTCTGTACCGCCACAACAAGCTTCGCCCACATGTTTAACAAATTTAAAATTGGCACAAATAGGATGTGCTCCTGCGAAAAGGCGGACATGATGGTTGAGCACATACTGCAAGATTGCCAATTGATAGCAGGCCTAAGAAAATAAACCTGACCCATAAAACAGAGCTTGCGAGAAGTGTGCGGAGGAAAGGAGTACCTTAAAACCACGGTAGCATTCATGATAAAATCTGGTTCATCAGTCTAGGTGGGGATTGAGAGAGAGAGAGATCTCCATGTGATACGGTTCGCTGCTAGCAGTTGGAGATCTTGTATGTGTTTACATCCCAATAGTTTACTTTCTTGTAGGATTGTTCTTCGAAGAGTGGTCTTAGGTCTTCCACGTTTTCTTTTCCCAACTGGTGACCAATAAGGACTTGTCAATTTAGTCTCTTTTCATCTGATGTAAGAACATGACCTAAATATTTCCACCTTCGTTTCCTTATATTTGATACGGGTTGTTGCTGTGTTCTCTCACTGTGTTGTTCAAAACTAAATCACTCAATTTTACTTTTAGTAATTTTCGGAGACATTTATTCTCAAAGCTGTTCAGTTTCTTATCAATTTTGTTAATTGATTTCCAACTTTCACAACCGTAGGTCAGTACAGGAATCACACATATACACAAATATAATTTATTTTAGCACAAATTGCACTCTTCTTCTTCTTCCAGTGCTCCACATCGACCATTTGTTAACTACTCTGTGTGATTTGTATGTCATCTGAGTCTAAGAGCGATTGTACGCTGTGCCGGTTATGCGCCTACAAATAGGCAAGCACATCCGATTTCTGTGATGTCTTTTATTTACTAGGGTAGCTTCCTAGGTCCTACATCAGTCGCCTCTTACGACATGCCTTGTAAGTCACAGTGGTACTATTCTTTGCTTTCCTTGCAGGCCCCAGCATCCCATGGGCAGGACAAATTGCATTAATGTAAAAATGATTCTTGAGGAATGTCTATGTGTACAAATAATGGATGTCTATCTGTTCCATCTTGCACACACTTTCCCTATACACAAGCAAGACATGAATAATGTGATTTACTTGGCTCAATCAAATCCCAAGCATAGTGGTGACATCTTCTTGCTTCATGCGGCGATTGTCACGAATCAGTTCATCTACACGAGCTTGGTGTTGTTCATCCACAGTTGTGATCGGTGGTCTGCTGCAAGCCTGATCATGCAGGTTAGTCATGGCTGGATTGTCGCCATTTATAATCCTTGTCTACCTCCTAAGAGTACTTACATCCACACAAAGCGATACCATATACCTCTCATTCTTCGATGCATGTCGATGGGTACACAACCTTCGGCCATCACGAATTCAATCACATCTCGTTGCTTCAATCGAAGTTCCATGTATGTCATCATTTTGGATACTGTTGTGCGCATGCACCACTTTCCACACAATTGACACTTCATGTCCTGAAAGATACTTATACAATATTCTCACATTGGTGTCAATTGCCTCCGAACGCTAATGAGGAAATTATGTCCTTGGAGGCATTACTTTTCAAACCGCTCTCGTACTTTTCCTTTTTGACAGGATTCTGTTATGCCATCTAACCATTTTTTTGGTGGTCTCTCTTTTGCCTTCTTTCCTGATGTATTGTTGTAGAAGACTGTATTCTTAACTGATTAGCTACCGAATTGAAAAATGGGTTGAGGCTGCATTAAAATTTTGGTCATATTTTCCCATTGCAGGTGTATGTACAAATTCAGCTGCAGTTTCTTAATTATTAACAGACTTTTATAAGTAATATACCATTTTGTAGGAAATAAATAAATAAAACAAATAAATAATGCCACTCCCAGCATCTTATGGAAGCTAATCAGTTAAAATTACTTACATGTAAAATTGTATGCAGGATTTTAACATAGTTCTGTTCAGTGTTCAAAAGCTCCAATACAACCATTTGTCGTTTGCTCAACTTTGCTGTGTTGCTTGGTGTGTTTTCCTCTCTGTTTTCTAACTTGTCTGCTGTTGGGTAGAGAATTTCAGATTAGATAACTGCTTCAAATTAAGGACAGACGGCACCCCTAAACAGAAATATTGAGGTTGCGTTTATAATTCTAAATGATCAACTTGATGTTAAAACTCGGGAAAAAATTTTAAAAATCCAAGCATATATATTCTATGAAAAAATTTAATATAGAGGGTTTTTAAGGGAAAATGCCCAAAAAGTAACCTTGCAAAATACAGGATGATTTAAGTTCTATTCAGGTTAGCACTATAGAACTTTCAGATGTTATAGTGTATCGGCATATCTTGAACTGGTAGCAAAAGATTTATAAAGTATAATAAAATGAGGTTTACTTGAATTTATTAATGCAAATCCAGATTTTTGACCCAAAAAATATGGGGTATAAGATATTCTTTTGCATGAGACACAAAAACTGTTCCATGAATTCTTTTTAAAGTGGTAGGGGATGATCAAATGTGCGTAAGAAAAAGGTGTGCAAATTTATACAGCAATCCTTTCAGTAGTTTTTGAAAAAAAGTCTATTTGGCGACATACATTTGTGGAAAAGAACAATTTTGAGAAAAAGCCAAAAAACGAACATATTTTCAATTATTGACCAAATTAATTTACTTTAAAATCCCCAGGAGCATACAAACTTGCCTCAGCCAGCGCTTTAGATGCTAACGCTAATTGTTTTACATTTTTCTATCTTTTTGTGCCTCTATTCTGTATTAGCAAGGAAGATATGTGGTTTTTATAGGTGACTGCAAAATACTGAAAATAATGTTTTCCAAAGGAAAAGTTAAATTAAAACAAAAGTTTCATATCGGCACAATTTCATATTATTAGCAATATTGGTATCATTGGCAGTTACTTTTAAGCTCCTCCTCAAAGCATATGAGAGCTTAGGATACCAAGTCCATATAAGATTATGGAAAGATTCATTAGCATTGGGAGAACCAACATTTTGTCAACGAAGTCGCAAGATAGCTTGACAAATACTTGCATTATGTTGCCAACAATAAAATTAGGCAGTTAGTTTTTAATCAACTAAAACTTTATCTTTAGGGCACAAGCTACTCAGCCTATTGCAGTTCTCATGGTTATCATTGTGATGTTTAAATATGGCTCAAATACTATTTATCCAATGTGCTCTAGTTTCCAAGAATTTTTCATACAAGCTGCATCATAATGATGATGCATGAGTTTAATGGTGCTATTAGTTAATCTATCTGTGCCACCATATTACTATAAACACTTTGCTACCATCTGTTGAAGCAAAGTTATCATTTTTCATATATACTCGTAATTAGCTAAAAAAAAATGTATACATGCCTAGTTTAAAAATTTAATTAAAATACAAAACTACATTTTTTTGTAAACTAAAGATAGCTTCTTGTTCAAAATTGGATGTATTACCTAAAATATAAAAAACTCAAATTTCATTTTTTTAAAAGAAAAATTGTTAAATGTAGTGCGGTCTGTCCTTAAATTCACTCAGTCTAAGTTATAAAATTTGTTCAATGTCATTAAATTTGTTGTTCTTCTGCATCTCACTAGATTGGGATTTCAGATTCTCTAATAAAGGCAGCTGTCTGACTCAGATTGTCAGCCATGCCATACAGTTTGTCTTGGATGCTGGTGTAAGCGGGCCACCTTTCTTCTCAGGTCTGCATACTGGGGGCAGTTCTGTAGGATATGCTCTGTTGTCATACTCGCCAAGCCACAGGTCGTTGGTGCCTCATTCTGTTGTGATCCGTCCGGGGGTGAATTATGACTTTGGGTGTTCTTTATTCCAATTTTTTTGTAGTACTCTTTGGCGATGGTTTTTGCTTCTTCATAGCTAACCAGGTTGTCAACTTGGGGCATTCCTGCTCCCTCTTTAGCCAGTCTGTCAGCATCTTCATTCCCTTGATCTTGCAGTGTGAGGGTATCCACTGGATTACTACCTTCTCAGAATCATGGGACAACTGGGCTAAGGTTGACCTGAGATCATTTAGTTCTGTGTTCCTTTCAGATTTCAGTGCTGAGATAGAAGACAATGTGTTTGTCAAAAGCACTATTTTTCCATGTATTTGGTTCATATGTTGTAGTGCCATTTTTTCAGCTGCATTGAGAACCTCTACCTCAGCTCTGAAATTGGTTGAGAACTTGCCAGTGGCCAGAGCAAGGTTAGTTGTACTCCATTTTTTAGTCGGAGGACAACTCCCCCTCCTACATTGTGGGTGACATCTGTAGCCATCTGTGTATGCATGTGTCCATGAGTCCAATTGGTAGTTTTCGTTAATGTGTTTTTCAGCAATGAGCTTTCTCTCCAGGTCTGTCTGTGTTCCTTTCTTGCCAATGCCACTTATTTCTTCTGAGAGCTCTGGGAGCCTGCATGCCCAGGAGGGAGGTGCTGGCTTGTTGTATGTGTCTTAGTTGAGCCAGTGCCAATATTTGGTCTTTGTGAGCAAGTGCTTTGGAGTTTGTCACAAAGTTACTTCTTTTCAATCTGTCCCTACCATAGCTGGTGATTCGGAGGTGCATTGGATGGTTCATCAATCTCTTGTATTTTTCTCCTTGTTGAAGTACCTTCATGTCCCGTCTGTCTTCCATTGGCTGAAGCCCTGTCACAGTTTCCAGTAAGTTCATGGGTCCAGACTTCATGGCTCCAGTAATGATCCGTAAGGCCTGATTTTGCACTCTGCTTACTTTTACGAATTGAGTCTTTGAGGTTGTGGCCCGGGCTGCTATGCCATACTCAAGTACTGGTCGGACTCTTCCAGTGCACAACCTTTTCAAAATGCCACTATCTGCACCCCAGGTGGTGCCTGCTAGTTTGTTCATGATCCCCATTCTCTGCTTTGCTCTTTTTCCAGCTTTGTCTATCTGTGTTTTCCAAACCAGTCTGCTGTCCATGGTGATTCAACATGAGTCATTTGTCCAATGAAAATGAAAATAGTAGCATATCCTTTACAGGACGTAGCCATCAACCACAGTAAACGAGTCGTTGATATTTTAGGCACGACTTATACGTTCAGTAGTTTGCCATTGCTTTCTGAACGGTGAGGTCTATTTTACCTTTTGTAAAAATCCCACGGAAACGAATTTGCTTCCAAACGGTGGGATTTGAACCACGTACGCTTGGGTTTATGGTCGAGCTCACTACCGCTTGAGGTACAGACGCTCACTATTTGTCCAATATGAGGCATTAAATGTGTCCAATATGAGTCATTAGATGTGTTTAATATGTCATTAAACTAGCTACATATATTTTACAACTTTACATGCTCAAGAAGAGATATGGTAGAAGTAGATGTGTGTATATGGATGTTGAGATCGTATCTAATCACTAGTAAATCATTTTTGTGTAAGACAAATTGACTGTTTAGGCAAAAAACAATTCTCAAGAAGTCAGCTATCAACAAAAATATCCACTTTACAAAAACAAAAAAAAAACCACAGGCCCTCCTCCCCTCCCTGTATTATAAGGATGTCATGCTCAAGAGGAAATTCTTGGAAATCATCCTGTTCACATCAAGTGACTCTTGAACTCTAGTATTGTTAGAAAAACACGGATTCATTTTTCAAACAACACACTATGCAAAAACAATGTTACGTCTTTTTCTTCTTTTGTCGCCACACTGTTACTGGGTTGTTGTCCTGTATCATGGTTTTGTTTTTATCTTGAGCTATTCTGGTAGCTTAAGTGATTGTTATTTTTGCTCTTTTACAGGATTCTGCTATGCCATCTAACCATCTTTTACGTAAGGTTCTACTATGTTGCAAATTAAATGTAACACTAAGGAATATCAGTATTATCAACAATTTTCATCAATAAATAACCATGGACTCGTAGAATTTTTAAAATTACAATAAAGCTTACAGTGTTCTATCAAAGATATATAAAAGTTGGCCCACTACAATGGGAATTTCTAATTTCCTGACTGTGTTGATAGACCTTTTAAGAATACCCACAAGATCTCTGGGTCCAGGTATACACGGAGGAGGGGTCAGCAGAAAATGCAGTGAAGAATGGAGGAGTGTATATAGAATACCCATAAGATCTCTGGGTCCGGGTATACACGGAGGGGTCAGCAGAAAATGCAGTGAGGAATGAAGAAGCAGGAGTGTACACAGAATATCCACAAGATCTCTGGGTCCAGGTATACACGGTGGGTCAGCAGAAAATGCAGTGAAGAATGAAGAAGCAGGAGTGTACATAGAATATCCAAACAACGTTAGAGATGCGATTAAAGTACCAATGGGGAAATTCTGTCACAACTATGATGCAGAAATTCAGGCAATCAAGGGGGCAACTGAGAAACTGTTGAATAAAAGACTTGATCCACAATCTATTGTATTTTTGACAGATGCAAGATCAGAACTCCAGTTCAAAAAATTGCCAGGTCTACAGACCCTACTGTCTAAAATGTGCAAGCAGTGCAGGATCGTCTTGCAGTGGATACGTCTCACTGTGGAATACCAGGAAATGATACAGCAGACCGACTGGCCAAAGAAGGTACTGCAGGAAAGCAGCCGGATGTGCCAATTACCTACCACCAAAGGAAAAAGATGATTAAATCAATCAAAAAGCCACAAATACCAACACAAGAGAATTACTATAATATGAGCAGATTGGAACAAATTGTCATTCTGTGCCTTAGAACAGGAGACAATCAACTCCGCAGCCACATGTATACAAAATTCAAGATTATCAATTCGACCATGTGTATATATGTACATGCACATCAGACTGCAGAGCACATACTTCAAGACTGCCATGATTATGATATACTGAGGCAAACTCACTGGCCTAAAGAAACAACACTTGACAGAAAACTTCACGGACCTCTGTGTGAACTACAAAAGACAGTGAAGTTTATACAAGAGACAACATTGAATATATAGACAATATTTCAAGCAAATGAAAGTAAGGATCTTTTAAAAAATGGAGCAGTTTCAATAACTAAAAAAAAAGTTGCTTAACACAAATAACTTGAGTCTCGGTAGAACTAGGGCTCCGACACAGACAACTAAAATAGAGGCTACTAAATTGATTTCTTGAGGAACTGAAGGGTGAAGATTATGCTGGGACGGTATAAGGAAAACGGCAAGGGACCAGGGAAAGCCAAAGAAAATTGTTGAGGTTTATGCTCCACGAGGAGTAGAGAGGAATAAGTACAACAGGAAAAAGAAGGGAGAGAAAGAGTGAGAGGAGAAACAGGAAGATGCAGAAGGAGGACAAGTTTAAAAAAAAAAAAAAATCAAGGAACCCTTTCATGCCTCAAGTATATAGGCAATACAGTGTTAGGCCTGTATCGTTCATTGACCGTCGGCACACGATGTGTGATGTGGTCGGCATCAAGCCAGGAGGACAAGTGCTTGTCTATTAAGATGAGAATAAGAGTTCTTTGGTATTTGCAGTCATATTGCTCATACCAAATGAGAAACCGAACAGGCTTGCATCAGTTGCCAGGAGGTTGAGTAGAACAAAGTCCTTTGGTTTCTTCGACCACCTGTTGGATGAAGACACTGAAGCTGATATCGAATGTATCCAGTAATAAAACGAGTTTGGAATTACACGGTGTAAAAGTAGAACTGGGTGTCTGAAGGGTAGAGTTCGAACACTCCATATCGACCACTTGTTAACTATTCTTTGTGATTTGTATGTGATCCTAGCCTAAGAGCGATTGTACGTCGTGCCAGTTATGCCAGCACATCCGATTAATGCTACACTTTTTATTTACTAGGGTAGTTTTCCTAGGCCCCTACCTCATTCACCTTTAACGACATGCCTTGTAGGTCGCAGTGTTACTATTGTTTGCTCCCTTGCAAGTCCCGGCAACACACAGGCGGCTGTATTTGACAACTACAGGTAGATCTGAACGGTAACTTACCTAAAAATGAATCAGCCTTATCTGGTGTACGTGGATCATCTAAAATTGAAACTGGACTTAATGATGTGTTGTTTACATCCCCAGATGATGACCGTCTCTTGTATGCCCTAAATGGTAACCCCTCAGTTTCAGCGACCAGATCTTGTAATATTTTTCTCTTGCGGTTTTTGGCACCAGAGCGCCTGACATGCACCACACGGGGACGAATCTGAGATAAATAAATAATTGTTTTATAAAAATACGCTACTGAATATCATGTTAGCAAGTATACAGTGTTTCCGAACCCACAAGTAAAAAGGAGAAAGGGAAGGCCAAGAGATACCTGGAAAACAGAGCTGGAGATGGATTTTAAACAGATCGCATGACATGGAAAGAGTTGGAAGGGATGGCAAGAGAGAAGAAGGACTGGAAGAAGTTTGTTGAAGACCTGTGCTCTGTTGGGAGTTGAAAGGTGAAGAAAAAATATACATTAGTTGTTGCTGACAGCAATTAATATTTTATAAAACCTTTTCTCTTTGTGGCATGTTGATTGAGTGAAAGGACCATCATCACTGCACTTTGATAAAAATGTATGCTCTGAACTCTTCCTTACACAGGAAGATCTCAGCAGTTGTAAACAAACGTTGCTGCACCTGCAAGGTCTCCAAAGTAATTTTTAAAGATGACAACTTTTGCAGGAATTTTATTTTAATTTTGAAATAAATTTTATCAAGGTAGCGGCTTTGCAGATTACAGATTATCAATTTCCAACTGCCAAGGGTTCTTTAATGTGATTAACGAACACTGTACCTATGTTTTACTGTTCATATGCAATATAAATAAGAGCTAAATCTCACCTACACTGAGATTAGAGATCTTTAGTATTTACCCTGATTGCTGCACATGGAGAATGAAATGAGTACCTTTAGAGCAAGAGGTGCTAACATTGCCTTCATGCCACAGAGAACTCACATTTGTTTTCCTGATCCAGAAGCATTTGAGCTTTCAGCTCTTCGGATCGGTGCCATGGACATTGTAACCCTTCGGTTCAGTGCCACAAACACTGTAAATCTGGAGAAACTGGTTTTTCTGCCAGCCTGTAGAAGTGAACCAGCACTCACAGGGAGCTTGTCACCAGTAGTCCAACGAGCTACGAACACGCTGGCAGGCGGGCGGAGAACTCACATAAAAAATGACATTATAAATAAAGAATAAATGAAATTGTACATGTTCAAATAAAACAAAAAAGTGGAGAGATCTAGAAAGGATGGTCTTGGATAGACAGACTTGGAAGGTTTTGCTTATGGACCTATGCCTCCCAAGGGGCAAGTTAATTGCATATCCTTTACAGGACTTTGCTAATCAACCCCAGCTTTTAACGCTGTTTGTGATTTTTCTAGGCATTATTACGTTCAGTAGCTTGCCATTGCTTTCTGAACGGGTGGTGTCATCGTCCTTTTGTAAGAGTTCACGCTAAACAATTTGCAACCAAACGGGCTGCAGCGTGATTCGAACTCAGAACGTCGGGGTTAACAGACCGAGTCACTATCAAGGGGCAAAGAAGAAGAAAATAAAGTTCAAATTTACTTTTGACCTAGTTATGAATCTTACCTTCTCAAAGACGTATAACTTTTCATCAGCACGAGCTGTCATCTGAATACATCCCCAAAACCACTGAAAAATAATTAAATATCATCGTACAACAGCACCATTATAGTTAGCCCAGTGTTGGTTTCGGCTACAACTGTTTTATGTTATTAAGTCACTAACTCATCCCCCGTGCCCAGCGTGTTCGTAGCGCGTTGGACTACGGGTGACAAGTCCTCTGTATGTGCCGGTTCAACTCCGTGGACTGGCAGAAAAACTACAGGTTTACAATCCCCAGATTTACGGTGTTCGTGGCACCGAACCAAGGGTTACGATGTCCATGACACCGAGCCGAAGAGCTTTCAGCTGAAGTGCTTCTGGATCGGGAAAAAAAAAAAAGTCACCAACTTCTAGCCCCTTAGTCTCCGGAAGTAGTTTTGTACAATCTGTTGCCCATGTGTTGTTGGGGCTCTCAAGGACAGCAAAGAATAGTAACACTGCTACCTACAATGCATGTCATAAGAGGTGACTGAGGTAGGGGCCAAGAGAAAAGTGTTACAGAAATTGGATGCGCTGACCTACTTGTAGGTGCATAACTGACACAAAGTACAATCGATATTAGGCTCAGATCACATACAATCACAAAGAGTGTTAATAAGTGGTCGATATGGAGCGTTTGAAGAATAAGAGGTACAATCTGTAGATTGTTTTTGTCGTCTTCCCAAAGTCCCAAAGCATAATTATCTTGATAAATTTAATGTCTTCCCTTCAATCTCTACACAAGCTGGTGAAGATCTTTCAGAGATCCCTGAACTCAGTGAAGGTGAGATCCAGTACCTAGTCCTATCAGAGACAGACGACAAAATGTAGGTCTTGTGTACAAATTAAGCATATAGAAAAACCCTTGGGAGTTAAAAGTCATCTTGGGAGTTAAAAAATATGAGTACGCTGCAAATCAGCTGCTTAGTCAAAATTCATTTGAAACCATTTTTCATTCCAATTTTCACCATCTACAAAATTACATGGGGGCGCCGGAGGCGGCCTTATCCGGTGCTATAGAGTTTGTACACTATCGTTGAAATCTTCTTGTGTAAGAAAAAAGATTGAAGCACACATGATTATTCACCAAAGTGCAAGGATAATGGTCCTATCAATCAATCAATCTCATAACATCAAAATAATCTGCAATGTGTCCATGGACACTAATATGTGTATATATATTATATATGTGTGTGTATATGGCCTTTTTTTCATCTTTACAGACGGTCAATTGGCAATGGACACAACTACATTTAGAAATGATAAAACAGACACGTCAGCTAAGAAAAGATAAACAAAAGAACAACTATTTACATCTACAACTCTCCACATAGTCAAACACATCTTGAAAACAGCAAAATAAGAAATTACTGTTTGGTTTTACTCCAATAGCCGTTGCCTCTCCAGAGGTTTCCACAAGGCAGTGGGGCTATTTGCTCATAGTTGGGAGTCTGGTTCTTGGATATCAGGGTAAAACCATTCACATCACAAGTCTGGGTTGTCAGAACTCTTACAAGATTTTTGTTGGGTTTTCTCCACCCCGGCAACATAAGGCCGACTAGCTAAGACTGGAAAACCAAAATTCCTGTTTAATGGGGTTTGGTTTTTAAAAGTATTTGATATAACACAGTAAGGTTTTCTCTAATTTTACACAATTCTATGAGTCCATTGTTATTTATTGATGAAACATGTTAATAATATTGATATTCCTTAGCATTACAATTTATTTGTCCCATAATATAACCTCTATTTAGCATTTGTGTTATTATTAAATTGAATTTATCTTTATCTAACAATACTGGAATGCGAGGTCATACAGCGGTTATGGTCTGATTTCCTAGAATGTTTACCTGAGCTCGCCGGCCTGATGTTATTAGAGGCCATGGCTCCCCAAAGGACCATTTAAAAAAACCTGACAAATAAAAAAAAAAAAATTTTAAACTATCGTTACTGCCTGAAGTCGAGAGCCTGAGGAATTTAATAACCGCATGACTAGTGTAGTCGCCGCAAAGCTGTTCAGGTTAGGATTTTTCATTTATGCCCACGACATAACAAATCCTTGGCCTTACCGTGAATTGAACACAGGTCTCCAACATGGGAGCCACGTTCTAATCCATTCCGCCAGACGCTCCTCCACATAGGGGAGTTTAACTCTTTCCATGCGCAGTTATTTCCTCAATTTTTAAGCAGTTAATTCAAGGGTAGTAAAAATTTTTTTTTTAAAAATAAACGATCCCAACTACTCGTCAATAAATAAACATATATATATTATTATATACTAAATTGAAGAAAACTGGACAACCAATAGAATAACAAGGTTGAAAAGTAGTATAAGTAAAACAGTAGAAGTAAAACTAGAAAGACTTCTTATAAGGAAGCAACTCTATGGCGCAGTGTGCGAGTTAATAGCGCCAACGGACTTCCGCCGTGGCGCAGTGTCGGCTTAAAGCGTGGAAAGAGTTAATATATATATCTTAAAAGAAGAAAGCAACCAAAAATAGGTCAACAGAAAAGTCTGTTTTTCACTGCAATTTCTGTAACAAAACCATTTTGTTAGATCTAAATATTCCTGTCTACCCCCAGTGAGTAATGTTGTTCAATAGAACCCAATTTTATACAGAAGAGTAACTGATAAGATTTTAAGAAGATAGAATCCCATTTTTAAAGATCTGTATCTACCGAGTTATACTGTACATGTATATACAGCCTTTTTTGTCTTTACAGACGGTCAATTGGCAAGTGTTTTACTGTGACAACTTCTAAGTTTTCACTTGTTTCTCTTGTCTTTCAGCTCATCCCTAAGTCTCTTTCAAAAGATTCTGCACCTTTGAGTACTGTTGTTCTCCACATAACTAGGTGATTAGCTAGTTTTTCACATTTGTTAGGGCTGATAGAAAAGTTCTTCATTGATGCCTTGTAGACATCCTTATATGTGAGCAGTGGTCTACTTTGGTGCCTCTTCCCTTCCGAAAGTTCACAAACAACACTTGTGGTATGTGGCTATTTTCCATTCTTCTCACAAGCCCTAGACATCTTAGTCTTCTACTGCTGAGCATGACCGTCAAGGAAAGCAATTTTGCCCATTGTAGTACTTCAGAGTTGGTTATATTGTATCAGTTTGTCAAATGTGATTAGTGACAGGGAAGCTATCTAGCCAAGCCCATGTTATAAATATAGTTACAGGATTTGATGGTTGATGATGCATTAAGTGTTAGACAATACTCTGCTAATTACAAGTGGATACACTTCTAATGTTGTGGACAGGATTTTTCCATTACATCATTCCAAATTTGTCAATGTTATAAATATAGTAATCGACCACAGAAATTTAGGAAGGTAGTTTTGGGAAACTTACAATCACAATTTTTTTATGTAACATAATAGAGATATAAGTTATTTAACACTAATGTCACTGCCCTAAATGCAGACCCATAGGTGCTCAGTCTTTTTCAGCAGATGACAGTTGTGTGTATGTTGATGGTTCCTGTAACATGCTGGTTATACGTTTCTCAAATTATAAAAAATTATTATTTCTAACCTCCAGAGGCTTACGTGGATATACTGTCCGGGGCACACGGCTGTTTGCGGTAATGAGAGAGCGGAAAGGCTTGCATCAACAGCATAGATTATTGGGGAGTTGAAGATGGATCAGGGGGATATTCTTCGGTCTCTTCACAACTGTCTGTTGAATGAGGACACTAAAATCGATTTAGGCAGTTTGGAGTTACCCGTTGTACAAGTCGAACTGGATGCCTGAGAGGCAGAGTGTGAGGGGTGTTTACTCAGCGAGCCACGGGAACCATCAGTATGCATATTCTTCGATATCTGTTGGGGAGACTGAGCACCTATGGGTCTGCCCGGAATGCAATGACGTCAGTTTAGTAACCAATAACCAAATTATTAAAAGAGAATATTTATTCAAGTTTGACTGAGGTCAGCAAGATATCTCCTCACCCCACAACTTCTTACCCCATGAATTCATTGGTTTTCCATGTTTGGTTTCAAAATGTTGTTTTTCTTTCGCCACCACTTCAAGCTGTTTTAACAAACTTCATCTAACAAACATAGACACGCTGCACATAATATTATCCTTTGTTTTTGTGTCACAACCTTCAGGATATCCTCCTCGGTCACCGTTGATCATTGTTTGTTCACCATCTGTGACGCACATCTACACTACAGGATCAACTTGAGTAATACAATTACTACAAAACGTGTCAACTGAGAGAACTGCTGCATAAGACATTTCTTATGAAAAGCTGAGACAACCAATAAGCCACACACAAAAACCACTGTGAATTGACAGGTATGAAATGAAAATCGTGTCATATTCTATACAGGACGTAGCCATCAACTACAGTAAATGAGTCGCTGATTTTCTAGGCACCACTTACACATTCAGTAGTTTGCAATTGCCATTGCCTACCAGGTATATGTGAAACATTGGAGCGTCAGGCAGAATGGATTAGAGCGCAGCTTCCATGAGGGAGACCCGGGTTCAATCCACGGTAAGGCCACAGTGTTTTTTTCTGTCTGGGGCATACGGATAAATCATTGGCACATGGATACCAAGACAAGAACATCAATCTATGCTTATACTCACTTCTCCTCTCACAACAAATTGAGGATATGGAATCTCTTGTGGAACTTCTCTGACATTCAGATCATCAACAATTAAGTGAGTCACATTTGTAGCTCCGAGTTCAGCAAATGTTCCACCTGCAATGCAAGCACATTGTTAAAAAGTGTTACTTTTGAACAGAGAGTCCACATTTTGCTAATCTCAATATAACACTTATATAGACTTAGGAATAAGTCAAACAGCTCTCTGCCAGTGTCAGCAGACGGAACAGACACCAGAGCATATCCTGCAAGACTGTCCTCTCCTGTGTGAGCTGAGAAGCTCATGTGGCCACACCCAGTTGACCTGAAAACTAAGCTTTGGGAAACCTGACAGACCTGAAGCTGACTGCCCAGTTTGTGGTCCACAGTAAATTAAGCGCATGACCAGAGATCGCTGAAGAAGAAGAATATACATATGAGACTACTTAACACATTCTTCTTCTTCTTCTTCA
The DNA here is from genome assembly GCA_020796225.1 of Arion vulgaris. Classification (NCBI taxonomy): domain Eukaryota; kingdom Metazoa; phylum Mollusca; class Gastropoda; order Stylommatophora; family Arionidae; genus Arion; species Arion vulgaris. The sequence continues at coordinate 14,971,712 of CM036771.1, read as the reverse complement.
TCTTTAACCCCTAGGGAGGCACAGTTCCGCAAATAAGCCCTCATATCCAATGCCATCTTTTCTCGATCTCTCAACTCTTTTTCCCATTTTCCTGCATTCCGTCTGCAACTCCCGCCTCCAAGTGCTCCTGGGTATTCCCTTACCTCTATTACCCTGGAAGCTCCATCAAAAAGCCTGTCTGGTTATGCTGTCTATGGGGGTCACCTCAGTGTGTGTCATATCCATTGCCACCTTCTGTCCCTTATCTCTTGTTCCACCTGTCGTTGAGGTCCTGTCATACCATCGGAAATGGAGTATCCTGACTCAACACATTGGTTACTGTATTTTTTCCCGCTAGCCTGCTATGAATTCAGCCATAATCATGGCACTCAATATGGTACTTCTGACAAATTTTTGCATGAAGACTTGCTTTTCTTATCACCAGTGTCTCTGGTGTTTTTTGTAATTAAGGTTAACTACCTATCCCCAATTGATCACCTTAGCTACATCAGCTAACATCAAACGATAGAATAAAACTATTCCCGACAGATGAAGTGTTTACGCAGATTGCTGGAAGTATCAAGAGACTGGTTTAGAAATGAAGACATTGGGAAAATTCATCAAGAAACAACAAATTAAATGGTTCAGCCACATAAGCAGATTACCAACAGACAGTGTGCCTCAAAGATCAATGCTACTCCAATACTGCAGATACAAAGCAAAAGGCTGTCTCTGCAAAAAGTGGACTTAGAAATAACAGAGGTGCTCATATATATATATATATATATAGTTTGTGGCATAAAGAAGATTTTCATTTCAACAAACCCCCGTCAATTACTAAATTGCAAGAGCTTGGATTGAAATGACCAGAAAATAACATCCCAACAGGTATATGAGTAGGCTCATCAATCAAAATTCAACTGGTACAGTCAGTCGTAGGATGTTGTTGGAAATATTATGAGGAAGATCAGATCAATCAGATCCTATGGACATGTCCAGAGTGCAAAGACGATATTCCAAACTGAAACAGAGGCATTAAAAAACCACTATTTATGAAGTGCACACAAAAACCTGTTCTAGAAATCTCTTCTTATTCTGACACTGTGAGGCTTTAAAGGGTTTTAAAGCCAAAGGATTGACTTCATTGCACGGGTTTTACCCCATATCGCTTGGTCCCTCTCCGCAGAAATGGCACGCCACCTGCCGAAAGTATTGCACAAAGCACGAACTCCGTAGCTCCTGCAACAATCCTAGGGTCTCTGGAAAAAACTACACTCGTGAACAGAAGGCTGCGGTCCGGATTCGAACCCACGACCTTCGACTCGCAAGGCAAAGGCCCAACCACTCAGCCACAGAGATTGAGAAGCAAAACATGATTAGAGAAATAAAGAAAAATAATCAGTCTGATTGAATTTGTAAACAAGTGCAGGTAGAAAGGAACCCCAACAATGGCTGATGCATGTGTATTATTTTTTTCCGATCCAGAAGCACTTGAGCTTTTCAGTTCTTCAGCTCGGTGCCATGGACATCGTAACCCTTCGGTTCAGTGCCACAAACACTGTAAATCTGGGGAATCTGTGGCTTGTTCTGCCCTACCGCGGAATTGAACCCGCACACACAGAGGTATAGTCACCCGTAGTCCAACGCGCTGCAAACACGCTGGGCAGACGAGCTATATGATGCTTGTGTATAAAGAACAAGCTCCAGTAACTATCAGATGTTTACTGTTCACTGAAAGAGACCTTTTTTTTTCTTTTCTCTAATCCTGCTTTCTCACAGAGTCACGATAAGAAAAATTTCTAAAACGAGCCCTATTGTGCGCTTCATAAATACAGTCTTTCATCACCTCTGAGGTCCACCTGTTGCGTTGTATCCATTGTATCGGCGCAACATTGCTCTTTGAGGTGCACTCTCTGTTGGTAATCTGTTGTGTGTCGATAAATCTACTGAGATTGTAAGTAAGTAAATAAAGTAAAGGAACCCTTTCATACTCGTGGTATATAGGTCAATACAGTGTTAGGCCTGTATTATTCATTGACCATCGGCACACGATGGGTGATGTAGTCAGCATCACGCCGGCCCCCTTTACTTTCCCAGAGCATGTCTGGTACCCAGTTGAGGCTGGGTCGACCTGAGAGCCGTCGCGGTCGGGAAAAATTCCACACACTCTGCGGGAGCTGAACCCAGACCACCAGCCTTGAGAAGCGAGTTCACTAACAACTACACTACCACGGCTCTCGCTGAGATTGTAGCGACGCTGAAATTTGTCAAACTAACAAGCTGTAGTACTCACCATTTTCAATAGTTAATTCCTCCATGTGATGTTGCTCTTCTGTATCAAACCCCAGAAAACTCAAACAGCATTGAAAAAATGGTTTCATTTTGTATCCGATCTAAGAAAAAAAAGCACACACAACCAAGAAAAGTTATCTCTCCCAATGCAAATACAAAATGAAGTGTGTCGTTTCATAAGCTTGTATACTGTTGCGACTGTTGAACAAATTTGTGTAATAAAAACAGCATATATCATCCTACAGTTTCGGCTACGTGAACAGAATCAGGATTCAACTTCAATCAAGTGGTTTCAAGTGTTGATTTCCTCATAAGTAGATAGGGTTTTAAGAAGACTGTTGTTGAAGTCAAGATTCAACAGAAACAGTTTTAGCTACATTTATAAATAATACTATACTTTTTTATGGTCTCTGTGGTTAAGTCTTTGCATTGTGTTCCGAAGGAGGGGGTTAAAATCTAGACCGTGTTGTTGTGTTCACAAGTGTATTTTTCCTGAGATCCCTAGGATTGTTGCCACGAGTCATATGAGTTAAAACCCGGTGCAATGAAGTCAATCCTTCTGCTTTAGACCTTTTTTAATTATTACTATTCTTCTTTGCGTTTGTTCTTACCAACCAAGTTGACCACTCATTGTAATCTGTGTGGTTAGTTCTGAGAAAGTGAATACGTTGAGTCCGGTTCAAATGAACCTACACATAAATAACGTGCATTTGAACAATTTCGTTATTCATTCATTATCGTTCCTCTTCGCTCCTAGTGGAGCATAGCGTTTCACCTACAATTGAAGAACATGTGTATTAAACAAATTTCAGGCTAAAGAAATGCTTGCAATTGTCTCATTCCTTATTATCATTCCTCTCCGCTCCTAGTGGAGCATAGCGTTTCACCTACAATTGAAGAACATGTGCATTAAACAAATTTCAGGCTAAAGAAATGCTTGCAATTGTCTCACTCCTTATTATCATTCCTCTCCGCTCCTAGTGGAGCATAGCGTTTCAACAGTTGTCCTCTGTTCCCCATCTCTGGCCATTTTCTTTATACCTGTCTAGGATAGTCCAGCATCCTTCAGTTCCTCAAGAAAAACTTGATCTCCAGGTCTGTTTAGGATTTTCCAGTTTCCACTTCAGTGATTGTCTAGTGACACTCACCGATGTATTCTGCAGGGTATGCCTGACCCATAACTAGTTTCTCATCCTCACCTCGATGAACAGGAGCTCCTGTCTTGTTCTCATTAACAGATCTGTGTTTGCCACTCTGCTTGTTCTGAGAATAAGGTAAAGACGTTTTTTGGCAAAGGTCTGAATCTGGGCTTGAATGACCTGACCAAATCTTCAATTTTATTTCTCCCCGTAACATGATAAAAAAATCTTGACCGTTTACATTTATTTTCTTTAATCAATTTATGGTTTTCATTTGCTTCTTGTAGAACTGTCTCATTTATTTGTTTGTTTGTCCATGACATTCTTTGATTGAATCTGGAAGAGCTCCGAGCGGAATGGGTGGATGTTATTTCAAGGTCACATCTCAAGACAATGACTTGGCTGCACACACCTGGATATGCCTGAGTGCAGGGCAACAAACGTGCCGACTTTTTAGCAAACAATGCCACAACTCAAGCTGACAGAAGTATGGACAGAGCCTATCTCAGCAATGCTGGGCGCGCTCATTTATGTGATATGGGCGAGTCTCAGACACTGGAACGAGTCCGAGAATTAGGGGTTAAGATTGAACATGCCAGACAGTACCGTCTTTATGGTAGAGAGATAAGATATACTAATCAACTTCTCATACGTATGGTGAGCAAGTGGACTTTGGGATGGCTGCTGCAGTGGAGGATGGAGCATGCATGGGAATGCCAATGTGCCTTGACGTCGACCGAATCACATAACATGGTATTCTTTGCCTTCTAACTACCATTGATATGCAGACACCCCCATTTATGTATAAAAACATATAACTATTCATGCTAAATTGAGCAAATTTCTAACCCAATAAATACTGGATACATATTGCAGATTAAACCTAGACAAAACAACCTATCATGACTTTTCCCAATAGCACATGATGGTGATGAGAGAGCAGACAATCTCAGGATGTCAGCCAATGGATAGAGCTGACATTCTGAAAGCACTCATAGAGTGTGGTCATAAAAAAAATGTTTATCTAAACCAATCCACGTCAACTGCTAGAGCTGGGATTGAAGTGGTCAAAAACGCACAACAGGTAGAGGTAGTTCATCAGACGCGTTGCTGACTACGGTGGACTATCTCTGTGTGGAGTTCAATCCTATAGAAAGTGCAAGATTCCCAAACTGAAACAACAAACTATAGACCTTTGCCAAAAGCACATGATGGTGATCGATAAAAAAGTGGTCAAAAAGAACAGTGCAACAGGTATATGAGTAGACCCATCAATCAAAATCGAACCGGTCCGATTAGTCACTGGACATAGTTGGAGATATTGCGAAGGAGATCGGAGCACCTATAGACATGAGTGCAGTGAAGATATCCCAAACTGAAACAACAAACTATCAGGACCTTTCCCAAAAGCACATGATGGTGACGAATAAAATAAATAATTTACTGGAATAAACATTTCTTACCATCTTAGGGTGGTCAGCATGGCAATCAGGATCACCTCTGTCTGTCCAAAGTTGAGTAATCCAGTTCTCACACATAATAGGTTTACCCATGCTAACTGCGTACTAGAAGCAACAAAAGTCATGAATAATAAATTAAAGATACCACTCTTGGATGAGAAAATATAAATATTTTATATATCTAATCTGTCTTGCCTCACAGTGTTAATATAAAAGAGATTTCTGGAACAGGCTTTTGTGTGCGCTTCATGAACAGTGTTTGTTGTTGCCTATGTTATCTCTGAGGTCCACCTTTTGCTTTGTTTAAACTGTATCAAAGTAACATTGCTCTTTGAGGAGCACTGTCTGTTGGTAATCTGCAAAGTGCCAAACTATTTATTTTTGTTTCTTGATGTTCAGTATTGATGTTGTACCCACTTGTTTCCTGATGTCTTTCATGATGATTATTTATCTACCCGCCCGAGTGGTTACAGGGGCCCAAATTTGGGGTGTACAAAATAGAAACACTTATCTGCCACGTCGTAAGAGGTGACTAAGGAGGTTTGGGTAAAATCGGATGCATGTGTCCTAAATGTGTAGAAGTCTATGCGTTTAGGGGCCTACCAAACCAATGTGCAATGTATAACGTTCTTGGCAAAGATCAAACATATCACAAAAGTGATTAAAATTGTTGATCAGAAGCACTGACTAAGTCACATGAGAAGATTAACCTAAATCTAACCTATCGCAGTCCTTAACCTTCAGAGTGATATATGGAATTGGCTGTCCCTCATTCAAAGAAGTTATCACCACTATGTCCATGGATAATGAATGGCGTCACTGATAGCGAGGAGCTTTAATTTGTGTTCCAGGGCCAGATGAGTCGCCATTGTTGTGTTATATCCGTGTTTATTTAGTGTGGACTTGATATTGTCTATCCATCCGTTTCTTGTTCTACCCTTGGCTCTAGTACCTGCTCTCTTTTTATTGTATGCTGTTATTGGTGGTTGGTTGTATTCCATATTATTTATCCATATTGGGATAATCTACTGGAATGATAATTGACAATTCATTATCTTAACTTTGTATTTTTGATGTCAGGTGTGGAGGTACAATCTCTCAGTTCTTAGCCACTGATAGTTCACATTCTTAGCTGTTCTTCAAATATGTAGCTTGTTCACATTCATAGCTGTTCATAATATGTAGCTTTTCACATTCATAGCTGTTCATACATGTAGCTTGTTCACATTCATAGTGTTACATTCTGTTTCAATATGTAGCTTGTTCACATTCATAAGTGTTCACATTCATAGCTGTTCAATATGTAGCTTGTTCACATTCATAACTGTTCACATTCATAGCTGTTCAAATATGTAGCTTTTCACATTCATAGCTGTTCAAATATGTAGCTTGTTCACATTCATAACTGTTCTACATTGCATGATGTTCAATGAATGCTAGACTTTGTTCTACTATTCATGAGCATTTAAACATAAGATTTCGAACAGACACAGTCAAATCTATAGCTGTTAAGATAGGGTAAGCGTCTACTTACATTAACTTTCACATATCTACAAAACTCACCAAAGTAATGGGTCACAGTCTCATAGCTTTCTGTAAATAATGTCACTTTTCCTTCAGTAGCCATGTCCTATAATGTGCTTTTCATCAAAGCGCCCGTAAATCTGCTTAGTAAGTTCTCGACTTATCAGTCTGTTCAAAGTTATGTGACCTGCTGTCACTTCTAGCCTTCCATACTGTACTCGACTTTCTCCATTACTGCTTCTCCAATCACTTGATGTTAAATATTCTTGCCTTGCCACGCTGACAAAGTTCAAATAACTCACATTCATACTGCACTCATAGCTTTTGTGTTCACATTATCATTTCAAATATGTGTGTATTATAAGATAGTTCACATATAGGACAGTTATAGCTATTAATATATGAACTATTCCATAGTTTAATCCTAAGTTTATTATGTTTATTTTGTTCATTCAAATTTCACTTGAAACTGTCATTAGATAGCTGCACTCATAGCTTGTTGAAAATGCTTGTCACATAAGTGTTAACGATTGGTAAATATTTCATCTTCCTCATACTGTTATTTATGAGCCATAACTGTTGATTTACTCTTCTCTCTAGGATCAAGAAAATGACACAATATCTGTTCTAAATCTTTCATTTGTAGCGTCCATTCACCACCTGTTCAAATATGTACTTGTTTATCTAGCTGAAGCTGTTCTATGTTGTGTGATTAGCTGCTACAAGTAGGCCACATTCTGATTTCTGTAGCTTTTATTTACTGAATAGTTCACATTCATAGTGTTCACTTCTAGCATGCCTTGAGCTTGTTACATTATATTTTTGTCTTGTTCGGCATCATAGCTTTCAAATAATAAACTTGTTTTTAACTATTTTAAGACAATATTGTTGTAAGATATCAAAGCCCTTTTCTCATTCATAGTGTTACATACATGTTCATTTGATGCTTTATCCTTGTACATTTCATATATAGTGGACTATGCTTCACAACTGACATAGCTGTTAAATAACAAGCAATGACATTTCATTCTTTTCTTACATTCATATCAACTTGTAAACTTGTTTGTATGTTCATAACTGATACATTTCATAGCGTACAATAGTAGCCTTATTCTAATTTTAACTTTCATTGTTTTAATTCATAGCTTTATATACATAGTTGTCTCTTCAAACTGTTCAAATATGTAGCTTTTGCGCATTCACCGAACATATTCACATTTCCTTAACTGTTCAATATGTGTTGTTCTACATTCATAACTGTTCATACACTCAAGCTTGTTCACACTGAAAACTGCTCAGACATGTTGCTTTCTACTATTCATATGAAAAAAGACACCCCAGATTTAAAAACAAAAAGATTGCAAGAACAGACACAAGTCAAATCATATAACTGTAGATGAGCCACTAAGGGCAGTCATTACTCTCACATTAACTTCACATATACTTAGCAGAAACTCGACCAAAAAGATAATTGAGATCACAAGTCTCAACAGCTTATTCTGTAACTAATGCCACTCTTCTCAAGTAGCACCATGTCCCTAGTGGAATGTCGCTTTCATCAAAGCCCGCCTGAAAAACTCTCTGCCTCTAGTAAGTTCTTCCGACTTATCCAGCGTCATGTTCAAGGTTTATTTGTTGTCCTGTTGCCACCTTCGCCTCCCCTGACTCGTACTCCAGGAACCATTTCTTCCATTACCGCTCTCCCCAAACCACAGGTGATGTTTAATACTTTCGCTGCCACCGTGACAAAAGTCGGAAATACAAACTCCCTTTCGCTGCGACCGCTGACTTTTGTCAGCGGACATATCATTTACTACAATAGCTTGTGTATTATAAGGAATATATTCCACATACAGACAGGTTAGTAGCTCATCAATATATGAACACTATTCCATAGTTTAAAAGTCCTAAGTTTATTAGTTCATTTTTTTACGATTTTTTGAAATTGTCACTCTGAAAACTGATCATACCGAAAATAGCGTGGCACTGGGCCAGACTTTGTTGAAAAATGCATGGCAGCGAAAGTGTTAACGTGGCTAAAATATTTCATCTTCCGGGACATGATGTTATTTATGAGCCAATGCTAGTTGATTTACTCTTCTCTCTAGGAACAAAAAAACACAATATTTTGTCTTAAATCTTCTTCTTTGAACGTCCCATTTCGACCACCTGTTAATCAATCTGTGTGACTTGTATGTGATCTGAGCCTAAGAACGATTCTATGTTGTGTCAGTTATGCGCCTACAAGTAGGCCAGCATATCTGATTTCTATGCTTTTTATTTACTAGGGCAGCTTCTCTAGGCACCTACCTCAGTCGCCTTCGACATACCTTGCAGGTTGCAGTGTTACTATTCTTTGCTTCCCTTGAGGGTCCCGACACCATACTGGCGTTTTCTTAAATAAATAAGCTTATCTGTTTTTAACTATTTTAAAGACAAATAAATTGTTTTATTTTTAGATATCAAACGCACTCTATATTTTTCTCCTTGCGTAGTGTTCGCTACCATGTGGGTCATTGTGATGCTTCTATCCTTGTGGACATTTCCTCCCATGTAGTGGACATGCTTGACCAGCCAGACCTGAACATAAGAATATCGTGATTAAATAACAAGCAATGAACATTTTCATTCTTTTTCTTCGAACGCTTCATATCAACCCCTTGTTAAGCCACTCTTTGTGATTTGTATGTGATCTGAGCCTAAGAGCGATGATACATTGTGCCAGTTATGCGCCTACAAGTAGGTAAGCACATCCTATTTCTGCGATGCTTTTATCTACTAGGTAGCTTCCTTAGGTACTACATTAGTTGTCTCTTACAATATGCCTTGTAGGTCGCAGTGGTACTATTCTTTGCTTCCCTTGCAGGCCCGGCGCCACACGGGCGAACATTTTCATTAAGTACTATTGTGGGGTTCTCTGTGGCTAAGCCCTTGCCTTGGTTCGAATCCAGATCGCGCTGTTCTGTTTAGTTTAGTTTAGTTTAGTCGTCGGATCACCATCACTGCACGTCGAACAAATTAGTCCATAAGTGCTCCGATCTCTCCCTCAGTATGTCCATCAGAGTGTGGCGACTAACGACACCGGTTCTTTGTTGGTTTACAATTCTTCTTTGTCTGCCAGCATAGCGTTCTTGTCGAGCTACACCACACTTAACTTTGAGTTCTTGCAGTCTGGTTAGTGTTGTGGATGCACCGCTATTACGTGAATCATGTACACGCCCTCTCTCCTTAAGGAATTTATAATATCAGCCTGGTCCATTGCTCGTCCGCTTGGACAGCAGCCATACCTGCAAGCCTATCCGCACGTTCATTCCCCTTACACCTGCATGCCCTGGCACAAAATAAAACTGATCTTTGTCAGCTTAGACCTCCCCAGCGATTCTATCCAATGTCTCCTAGCCCATCCTGTTTCAATCTTCCTGAGCATACTCATTGAGTCACTGAGAAAACATGCATGGATAAAAGTCTGTGATTCTAGCCAAATCATCGCTTTGGTAACCGCCATGATTTCCATAGTGAGACTGCTTGTAGTCACGGCAAAACCACCACTGTCTTCCTTCACAACATCACCTCCGCGCTGTTCTGTTCATGGGTGTATTATTTCCAGAGACACCCAGGATTGCTGTCGGACTGTGCAATAATCTCGGCAGATGATGTGCCATTTCTAGAGAGGGACAGAGGTATAGTGGGTAAAACCCAGTGCAACAAAGTGAATCCTTTGGCTTTATACCCGTTTTAAAGAACATTTTCATTAGGCTGATGTTATACAATAAAAGAAACAAACTCATACAAACATAGCAACAAACTTCACAGTAACTTTGAGAACAGGTGTGAATAAATTTATCATAAAGATTAAGAGCCTGTATACATTTCATATACCATCCCATGCTAATAGCGTAAAGTGTAGCAGGGTGACTTAAGTGTTCCAGTGATCTTCAGAGCTTTGTTTTTTTTTGTTTGCCTGCAATGAATTCAGACTAGCCATGGAACCTAATATGATACCTCTGACTGATTTTTACATGAAGACTTGCTTTTCTTACAACCATTATTCCTCGTAATTTAAGTGAATCTTACGTCGACTTCAGAGGTGCTTGTAATTTAAATCCCCGAGTCAAGGATAAGGGGTTCCTTAACTCTTTCCACGCCCATTTATTTTCTCAATTTTTAAGCAGTTAATTCAAGGAAGTAAAAAAAAATTTTTTTTAAATTACGATCCCAACTACTAGTCAATAAATAAACATATATATCTTATTATATACTAAATTAAAGAAAACTGGACAACCAAATAGAATAGCAAGGTTGAAAAGTAGTATAAGTAAAACAGTAGAAGTAAAACTAGAAAGACTTCTTATAAGGAAAACAACTCTATGGCGCAGTGTGCGGCTTAAACGCAGTACGGATTTCCCGTCGCGCAGTGTGCGGCTTAAAGCGTGGAAAGAGTGAAGTCGAACAGTGCACTTTGTGCACACTGAGAATTATTGGTCTAAGTGTGCCTTAAACTCTGGAATTTCAACAGCATGTGATCACTAGTGCAGTGTGTTTATCAACTTTGATATCGGCGATAACTAGAGCTAAGTCACATATTGGATGAACACACTAAAATTGATGTTGAATCTATCCAGCAATTGAAGGAGTTTATAATTACACTTTTTACAGGCAGAGCGTACCAAGTGTGAAATGAATTGCTTAAGGAAGGCAGTGGGGGGTCACCAGGAAAGATTAGACTACGAAATGAGGACATCAGAAGCAGAGTGTGCATAACTTCATGCACCAAATACATTGAAAGACAACAAATGCGGTGGTTTGGGCATTTAATGAGAATGGAATACAACCAACCACCAATAACAGCATATAATAAAAATAGATCAGGTACTAGAGCCAAGGGAAGACCAAGAAAAAGATGGATAGACAATATCAAGACCATACTAAATAAACACGGATACACCACAACAAGGACGACTCATCTGGCACTGGTATGCAAATTAAAGCTCCCACCCCTACGCTTAACTCTTACAATACGCATACTAAAACCGCCTTTTTACGCACTGTTTTGAGGAACAAATTTTAAGGCGAAGGTGTCCTTACAAAATTTGTTATAACTTTCTTGTATTCAACAACAGACACAAACTGCATACACCAAAGTGTGCGCAATTGAAACATCTATTACAAACATCCACTTGCTGTATTTGAATTTTAAAAATACACTTAAAGCATTAAATGTATTTAGGAAGTTAAAACAAGTGGTTAGAATCATATGGTCCGTGAAGTGGCTTTTCGTAAAATGGGAACTAACTTTATGGTCTGTCAGGTGGCGTTTCGTATTGTAAGAGTTAATGGCAAGAGTGGACAACCAATTTCATCACCCAACTGGGGAAAGACAATAGAACATACAGGCAGAACTGGATACCTTAATCAATTCAAGTTATCACTCATTGAGCCTGTTACTATCACTGAATGTTATTTGATTTATGCATTTGTTGTAATGTATCCATGTAAGCGATATCAGTATTATGTTCACTTTTCAATGTTTGTCATATCACATGACAAGCATTATTTACTATAATCAATAAGTGTAGAGACAGTGTCAGAATGCTGGGAGTATCAACATGAGACTAGTTTCGGAACGAATACAATAGGAAAGTAGTGGGTATAGCATTAATACTGAAATTCATCACGAAACAACAAATTAAGTGGTTAGGCCACATAAGAAGATTACTAAAACAGACAGTGTGCCTCAAAGAGCAATGCTACTCAGATAGAGTGGATCCCTAGGGCTAGCTACTCTAGTAAACAAACAGCTGGTTGAAACCGAACACACCACCAAAGGATAAACACCTGAGCTCCAATTGGTGCTGAAGGTTTTGTGCATGTACACCCGTTCTTGGTGTTTGGCTGTTTATATATCACATCAGAATAATAAAAATAACTGAAAAGAACGACCGAGAGAAGAAGAACAAAAAGATAAGATTGGATACAATCCAAAACGTATCCACGACAAGTAATGGACCCTAGAATAATAGAGACAAGGAAAGACAATCACATAAGTAGTGCACACAAAGCATGTTCTAGAAATCTTTTTTGGTTGACGCTCTGAGGCAAAAAAAGGATTAGAGAATAGAAAGAAAGAAGACTTGTGGACCAATGACAAGATAGTGCGCCAGTGGTTGAGAAACCAAAAGAATAAGCGTCAGTGGATATATTTTCCAAAGGTTGTGGGTTAGATTCTGGACCATGCCATTCTGTTCATAAATGAATTTTTTTCCAGAGACCAATAGGATTACTGCCGGTGCTATGGAGTTCGTGCTTTATGCAATACTCTTGACAGATGGCTTGTCATTTCTGCACAGAGGGTCCGAGCCATATGGGATAAAACCCGGTGCAATGAAGTCACTACATTAGATTTTGGCACTATTTTTGGTTTGAAACTGCCACTAAAAAAGTAACAAGGAACATATGGAAGCTATAGAACATGCTGAAATATAGATGGTTCCTATTATGCTTCTTCTTCATCCTTATCTAGTCATGCATTTAATCTTAATCCACTGTGGACAACAAACTGAACAGTCAGCTCGAAATCTGTCAGGTTCCTTAAAGATTAGTTTTCAGGTAGACTGAGTGTGATCACAACCTGCTCCTCAGCTACCACAAAGACGACAATCTTGCAAAATATACTTCAGTGTCTGTTCCATCTGTTGAAACTGGCAGAGAACTGTTTGACTTATTCCTAGTCTATGTAAGACAGTTCATTTGATTCTACATTCTTCTTCTCTTGTCGTCACACTGTTAACAGGTTTTTGCCCAGTGTTGTGGTTTTCTGTTTCTTCTCTTGTCCTGCTCTAGTGGCTTGGGTGATTGTTATTTTCATTTTTTTGACAGGATTCTGCTACACCATCTTTCTCGTGGTCTTCCTCTCACCTTCTTCTTCTTCTTTGCGTATGCTTGACCAATTTAATCACTCTTATGTATGTAACTTTGCCAAGAATGTGTATACGTTGCACATTGGTTTGGTAGGCCTCTAAACGCATAGACTTTTACACGTTTAGGACATGTGCATCCGATTTCAGTCAAACCTCCTTAGTCGCCTCTTACGATGTGTGGCAGGTAACAGTGGTTCTATTCTTTACACCCCAAATTTGGGCCCGGTAACCACTCAGGCGCTCTCACCATCTTTCCTGATATCCCACATTAGTAATATTGATTACCAATTTTTATGTATAAGCAACTATCATTTTCAAAATAACGTACAGTTTACACTGTCATCTGTTTTGCATTAACAAAACTTATCGATTACAGTTTTGAATTTTATGCGTTAATTGTATTCAATTTTACTTACAAAACGCTAACATTCTGTATTGTAAAATAACAAATAAAGCACCAGTTTTCATGCCCTGTGGTAAATTGAATAATATGTTAGACATATATTTACTTTGACCAACAACAAATGATATGTTTGATTGATTGAATAATACATCATCATTGCACTCCGGTGAGTAATCATGTGCGCTCCAATCTCTTTCTTAACAGGAAAAATCTTAAGTGGCAGTGCACGGACTCGTAGAGCAGCAACGAGGGTCCCCAATGTAATTGTGAAGGTATTTTGTATAAATTGTATTTTAAAATATTTTCTAATGAATTTTACCCGGGCAGCGGTTTTCCAGTCTGCTTTTCTAAATTTGTAACTGCCAAGGGTTCTTTTACAAGCTCAAGTTGAAAATGGGACCTTTGTTTTATCGTCTGTCTCCAATAGGACTAGGAACTCCTTACGCGCTTTGTACAAGGTGGAATTCAGTGCCTCATATATTCCATTGATCCATCATTTACGTATTCGTCCTCTGGGTCAACACGCTGACACGTCCGAGTGGTTACCGGGCCCAAATTTGGGGTGTAAAGAATAGAACCACTGTTACCTGCTAGGCATGTCGTAAGAGGCGACTAAGGAGATTTGGTTGAAATCGGATGCACATGTCCTAAATGTGTAGAAGTCTGTGTTTAGGGGCCTACCAAACCAATGTGCAACGTATATACTCTCTTGGCAAAGATCAGACATATCACAAAGAGTGATTAAAATTGGTCGAAGAAGAACGACAAAGAAGAACATGTTGACATACATGTATTTGTTATGAGTCACATTAGTCTATAGTTACCTATTCTGGTTGGTCGACAACCTGCTAGTCAAATTTGTTTATATCAAGAATGTAAACTTTTAGTTCACTCATGTTTTGATATGCATGATCTTACCAACTTTGCTTTATGTTCAAATCCGGTCAAACATACAGATATTCCCATCATAGACATGCAGAAGAGTGGTCTGACATTCAATGGCAACATCTGCAGACAGAACAAATATTAGAATGTTACAATCAAGCAATCAATAGTCAAGTGGTTTTCAAACTGTATTGCATCAGATATTCAAAGTTGTAAAAACAGAATTACTTTCAAGCACTATTTTACATTGTTTAAAAGTGTTTTTCTTCTTCTTTGCGTTCGTTCTTTAATCACTCTTTGTGATATGTTTGATCTTTGCCAAGAACGTGTATACGTTGCACATTGGTTTGGTAGGCCCCTAAACACAGAGATTTCTACACGTTTAGGATACATGCATCCAATTTTAGCCAAACCTCCTTAGTCTCCTCTTACGACATGCATGGCAGGTAACAGTGGTTCTATTCTTTACACCCCAAATTTGGGCCCGTAACCACTCAGACGAACATCAGTGACTGAGGAAGGACAGTCAATGGGTAGTGCAGATATCATCAATGTGGTAAGAGAAGCAGGCTGTATAGATGACTTTATAAAAGTTTATAAATCTGCATCCCGGTCCAGAGTGAAGGAGATAGGAGTGAAAATGGAAACTACCAGACACAAACACATTGTTACAGGTGTGAAAAATGTGATTAATCAACACAGGATGGACGTGATTAGTCATTATATGCTGGAAAAGCATCTTTGGACCTGTCCAGAGTGCTGTGATGATGATCCTAGCTAATCCTGCCCTAACATGCAAAAAAATATACATTTTTACAAAATAAAAGGCTGAAAACATGAAGTATCCAATGTGTTTCAGTTTGGAATATCTTCATTGCACTCCGGACATGTCCATAGGTGCTTCGATCTCCTGCGCAATATCTCCAACAGCGTCCAGTGACTGACCGTACCAGTTTGATTTTGATTGATGATCCTACTCTTATACCGTTGCCTGTTCGTTTCTGGCCACTCCGATTTTCAATCCCAGCTCTTGCAATCTAGTGGTTAACATGGATTGGTTTAAATGAAAATTCCTCTTTGCAACCACACTTTATAAGAGTGTTTAGAATGTCAGCTCTATCCATTGGCTGGCCGCCTGATATGCTAGAAAAGCCAGCTAGCATATCTGATCTCTCATTGCCAATGACACTCATGTGCACCGGAACAAAGACAAGTGTAATTATTCAAATTTTTGATGCTTGTAGTGATTATTCAGTCCATTTCCTGCACATCGAACCAGCCTCCATGTTTCAGATCATACTCAATATCGAATATGTATTATTAGTATCCCAATTTACAACAGAGTGAACAAGAACAAACAGCACATAATAATAATATGCTTACCAAATTTTCCTTAGAACACTTTATCAAGACTGTAGGTCCGATGATTCTAACTTGAGTACGACACAATTTGTTAAATAGATCTCCTTCAAAGCTGGCCAACACAAATGACGTCTCGCATTCACGAGCAGATTTTATATGTTCAAGACCAGTCAGTGACAACACTACAGATACAACACCCCTGATTTTCTGAAGAAATAAAAAGGTGTGAAATATTTCACATCAGATATCATAAAGTTTATCATATGAACGCAAATCATATAGCTCATCTTCTTCTATGATCCAGAAATGATTGGAATCTTTCCCTTCGGACCAATGCCATACAGTGGTCTTTATTGGCTGTAATACCGCTTTTTAGGGTGGTGTAGAACACAGAGGGTGAGCATCTGTAGGTCAAGTGGTAGTGAGCTCAATCACAACCCAACCGTACCTGGTTCAAACTCCGTGGCAGGCAGTTTGGAAGCAAATCGCTTCAATGGGATTTTTACGAAAGGTAAAAATAGACCTCACTGTTCAGAAAGAAATGGCAAACTACTGAAAGTATAAGTGGTGCCTAGAAAGTCAACGACTCATTTACTGTAGTTGATGGCTATGTCCTGTAAAGGATATGCCATGATTTTAATTTCATTTCAGAGCAGGAAGGGCATGAGCCTGTGGATAAGGATAGTAGTAGTAGCGATTCAGATTTTGAATCAGGCAGACAATGTTCAAGGCCCAGATAGTTGTAAACAGTACGATTCTGATACTGAGCCCCCTGTGCATCCTCATTATTATGTGTCAAATCTTCATTTCTATTGAACATATTGTCAGACAGAAAAACTTGTCCTTACCGGGGATTGAACCTAGGTCTCCCGACTGGGAGCCTGTGCTATAATCCATTCGGCCAGGTGCTTCACATGTAGTGGTATCCACATGCATCTGTAAATTTTTAATTTTATTTCTTATTTAAATAATTGAATAATGCTTTCATTTTGTACTTGTTTGGACAAAGTATAAAAGCGTTTCTTTTATCTAAGTGGGCAGATATGTTGGACAAAGTGAGGAGAAAAAAGATTAATACAGATAAGTAGTAGTAAAATAACACCTACCTTTGCTACTTTCAGCAAATCATGAGTGTCTTTTCCTACTAAAACCAATTGTGAAACTGGCTCGTCTGCAAAGTAAAAGGGAAAATAAAATGATTTCATTTAAACATTGTCATTCACTATTTCAATGTTCTCTCTTGATGCTGACATAGGTGATCATGGACCTCCACATCTTTTTATCGCTAGTTCTGTTAGCCATTTTTGCTGGTGACATGCTTTCCTGTCATGAGGTTAAGCTAGCTAGTATCTCTCATAGCCATCGCATCTCCTGAATTTTTCACTGTTGTCATACTGTACTCCAATCATCCCTTTTTTATTATATGTCCAAAATATGGTGATAGTCTTTTCCTGATCTCAATTTCACCAGACTAACTATTTCACTAAATGAAACGCAAAGGTATTCTTATTTCCTTACACTCAGTTGTCTTTGTACAATTAATTTAATTTCATTAATTTAATGTGTTATTTTCAACAGCTGATCAGTAAAACCCTGATCACTTAACCCTTTTAACCCTAACCACCTGCACCTTTTTTTTTTTAAACCGATCCAGAAGCACTTGAGCTTTCAGCTCTTCGCTCGTACCGTGGACATCGTAACCCTTCGGTTCGATGCCACAACACTGTGAATCTGGGGAACCTGTGGCTTTTCTGCCAGCCCACGGAATTGAACCCACACTCACAGGGAGCTTGTCACCCGTAGTCCAACGCGCTACAAACACGCTGGGCAGACGGGCACCACCGGTACCTTAAAAACCTATTCCCCTGAGCAAAAACAACACAAATCAGAGTGTTATTAAAAACAAGATAATTTGGTACAACTAAGTGTTCCATAATCTGTTATTGACTTACTCCATCATCTCCGATATTCCTGCTTATTATATATTTGCAGGAAACCAAACTATATTAGATTAATTTGATACATTACGTATACCCCTCACACAGGTACTGTAGCTTGGTCTCCAGCTTGTACATATGGCATGAAAATCAATCCCTTCACCGACTAAGTGATCGTCCTTTTAATATCCATATCAGAATAACCAGTCTAAATCATCTTCAGAATCATTTAACAAGTTCCACAGCTTGCTCTATTACTCTTTTTGAATGACAACTTCCTGAATTTTCAGCAAGTTTTTTTTTAATCACAAAAAAATGTTTAAATATCACATAAAAACAAAACAGATTATCACCAACATGTCTGAAATTTTGCTAAACCAACTAGTAACATGTGGGTTGTGTTTGTTGTTACATTTCTACACAATTTATCTTCGGTCGCCAACAAATAACAACAGAGTCTTGTCAGACATATATCGGAACGTTGGAACTGGGAGATATTTACATTCCAGATCTATATATCAAGATCTTGTGTTCTGACATACAACCGAGCAACTTGCTTTTTGCTCCAAGATCGAACATCAAAATAAGCAACTGGTTGTGGGTCACATTGAAAAGGAACACGGTCAATTATATTTTCAGTATCTGATGATGGCATGATACAATCAAGTTGTGGATCAGATTTGAAGTTTGGTGGTGGATGTGTCAGATTTACTTTGTTTAGTGGTAACCTATAAGTAAAATTAAATTGCTTTCTTTGGTATATTTGGTAACAAATTCAACAAAACATGTTTTTTTGTTCTCTGTTGTTTAGTAATGTCTATACAAGAAGTCCAGACACATGTTGGTGCGGTTGAGAGTATATGTGAAGAGATCTTAGAACTAGACATAACCTGCTGCCTTGCAGGTCGGCTGGGGACAGTCAAAGACTGATGGAGAGCGAATCCAGTAAATGTTGGTTAAAATCGGACACATCACTGAAGGACAAGCACCAGAGCTCCAAATGGTACTGAAGATGTGACATAAAAAATGTTCTTGGCAAAGGCTCTTTATATATCACAATAAGAATGATAAATTTGGCCAAACAGAACGATCAAGAGAGAACTAATCTTTGTCACACTCCTGATGTTACTTGGAAGTATTTGATGATGGTAAGTTGCTCGTCTCTAATTCCAAAAGTACCTAGTTCGCTCCCGGAACAGAGTGATCAAGATATTTTTCCAGAGATCTCTGACTCAATGTATGCGCAAACAAGTTCCAAGTCTTTTCGGAAACGGACGATCAAATATAGGTCTTGTGTTTAAGTTCAGCACACAGAAGAATCCTTGGTAGTTGAAAATTGCTAAGTGGTTGCAAAGCCACTGCACATGTCAAATTCATGAAAAAAACTTGAAATAAAAATTCTTACAAATTTTTGTCACCATCTTTAGTATTTCAAAAAGGACCCTTGCTGGTGCTAAAGAGTGCGTGCACCACCGCTAAAATCTTTTTATGTAGTGTAAGAAAGAGATCAGAGCACAAATCGTGCCATGAAATGATGATTGATAATTGAATTAATTGATGGTTCTATCAATCAATCAATTCGGTTTCTGTGGGCTCGATTCTAACTAAACTTTGAACTTGTATCCCTCATATAGTTACATGAATACATTGTGATTGATTTCTTTAGTTGGTATGGCATATGCTGCCAAAATCTTCCATAACGTTGACCTGTGCAGACTGTGAAAGAATTTTTCAAAACCCAGGAAGCCCAAGTTGATTGTTTACTTCTGAGATATTTGATACGGTAACTGATTACAATTACACCTGTAAATTGTTGGGCACCCTGCCTACTAGGTATTTTTGATTCGATATAAACGATAATTATGTAAATTATTAGTAACATTCAATCAACAATATACATAAATAACTTTCATACCCCTGTTGTTGTTGCCTGCCATATCACAATCTAACAGACTTCAAATATCGCGGGGCTATAATAACGACCATTACGATTGTGCAAGTCTAGCGACACCTTCAGTAGGTTGACCAATGACATTAGTTGTTACATAATCTAAGTATTCATAGAAAATGAACCGGAAGCTGCACGTTAGAGAAACTGTAAACAAATACCGGACGGTTGTTGATGAATGAGACAGCAAATGAAACAGCAGACATAAGACTATTTAATACTTGATTGTACGTATTTTATTATCATTTTTTTAAATAAATAATTTATCTCGTACTTAATGTTTACTGTAGGGCATGCATTAACGGTGAAAGGTTGCTGTAGAACGAGAAAACTTCGCGTTCTACAGCAAAAAGTGAAAGAGAAAGTGGAGAACGTTAGCAAGACATTGATTGTGTGAGTGCAAATGCTCACGTACGCCGACACGCGTTTTTTTTAAAACAGCAAATTTCTTAAGTTGTACGATTGCATATACATAAATGCGTATGTTGTGTAAATATATAATGGAGAAGAAAGTACCATTTGGCAAGGCAGTATGAGTTTTGCTTTTATATCTCGAACATTTTGTTATTGTTTCTGAGACTCGGACAGGAACGAATAGTAGTCAGAGTCCAGACATTTATTGATTGATCCGACATTTTTAGTTCGAACCAGTTTTTCTTCTTATATGCAATAATCAACCCTAATGTAATACAGTAAAGTGCCCTCTGTAAGTGATATGCTTGCTGTATGAGTTGTAACAATAATTATGTATTTATGAATTATGTTGGTATGGTGTTTTTAGTACTCAGTGCTCATACCATGATACTGTGAGTAGTGTTAGTTTGTTCATAAATAACCGAATAAGCTAGAAAACACCAACATTCCAGAAAATGAAAAACATATCTTCAATAAATAGTTGTCAATATAAGTAGGACAGAAAGTGCTTCAATACCAAGGCCTCTACAATCTCTAGGCCTCTCTCACACTCCACATAGATCAGGTTTTCAAGAAGAAGGCAGATAATCCCATAATCTTCTAAAATGTCTAATATTGATGTGCGGAAGAAGTAAATGCATAGAGAAAGCTCATTATAAATATAGGAAAGAGACAATCATAATTTGTGGTGCACACGATAAAAAAAACGAGGTTTAGATCACAGAGAAACAAAATTCTGGACAGTCTAAATTCATGTCATTGAAAAATATTAGCATCAGAAATGATGATCATTACTCAGGACAGACATTTGTAAAGATTCATGATAGCCTACGTCGATCAGTAGGACACATAATAATTATGAATTTTTCATAATTTTAATATTTGTCGTATAACATTAATAATCAATGGACGCAGAGCATGTTTGTAATGTCAATAGTGTGTATGTATGGTATATTTTGTTAAGGATGGAGGGGTTTTATTTGTAGGTTTGATATATCTCAAATTTTGCCAGAGCATATTCTTTATTGTTGAACATTTTTATTTGCAAGTGCTCTTTTTACATGCTCCATATGAACACAGAATGTACATTTTATCGTTTTTCTCCTATGTAACTATGCACTTGATTTCACCTACCGTAAGATCAGACATCACTTGAAATAACCCAATCTCTCTACATTAGATGCACCCAGATACCTTTGAAGCATGAAGCACTTACTGTAACATCACAGAGGCTCCAGGTTTTACAATAGTGTGATTAATCAATCAGTCGTCCGAGTGGTTACCGGGGCCCAAATTTGGGTTGTAAAGAATAGAATCACTGTTACCTGACATGCATGTCATAAGAGGCGACTAAGGAGGCTTAGCTGAAATCGGATGTACATGTCCTAAACATGTAGAAGTCTACGCGTTTAGGGCCTACCGAACCAATGTGCAATGTATACACGTTCTTGACAAAGATCAACCATATACAGAGAGATTTAAATTGGTCATAAAGAACGAATGCAAAGAAGAAGAAGAAGATCAATCAGTTATGAGCCACTCTGTATTGAAGGTTGGCTGCAATGACTATTACAAGTTCTGTCTCCTGGCTGGCTGGTACACTGCCAGACTAGTACATATTCTTCTTCTTCAAATGCTCCATATCAATAACTTGTTAAACCCTTCTTTGTGATCTGTATGTGTTCCATATCTAAGAGCGATTTAAGTTGTGCCAGTTATGCGCCTACAAGTAGGCCAGTACTCCAATTTCCGTAGCCCTTTTTTTAATTTATTAGTGTAGCTTTCCTAGGTCCCCACCTCAGTCGCCTCTTACTACATGCCTTATAGGTCACAATGTTACTGTTCTTTGCTCCCCTTGTGGGACCTGGCAGCACATGTGCGTATTACATGTCCATTTTCTGATGTTCCTCTCCCAATTGTATCGCTGTCTTCCCTTTGCTGTCCTGCCCTCTACTTTGCCTTTAAAGATGGTTTTCAGCAGGTTGGTATGTCTTTTAGTGTAACCAAAATATCTAATATTTTCAATTTCTATCTCCCTGAGCAGTTCTCTTTTCATTTCTATTAGTTTTGAAGCAATTATTATATCTATTCTCTAATCCTGTTTTGCCTTTCGGTATCAGGTCAAAGACGCCTAGAGTGAGCCTTTTAGCGATTTAAGAGGTGCTCAGGTTCTTTTTCCAACCGTGCAGAAAACAATTATTTATGTGATCATTTGTAAACAGTAGTCTTCCTCTGTGCATCTACCCAGACTATTTCAAGAAAGCCTGAATGTAGTAATCAGCATATCTACTTCTGATGGAGTTGTTCTTCTTAAATGTTTGAACTATACTTGATATGTTTCTCAGACAGGAGACATCATAATATTGAATGCTGTCTGCTGTGCAAGTCACAATATATTATCAGTTAAATGAGAACTATCATCATAGCACTCCGGACACATCCATAGGTGCTTTGATCTATTCCTCAACAAGTCCAGCGGTCCAACACGCCAGTTTGATGTTGATTAATCAATCTCTTTGCATATTTGTTATGTCATTCTTTTTGGGCTGCACCAATATCGATACCCATCTCTCTCAATCTGGTCAGCGAGTGGGATTCACAACCCTGAAACTCCTCTTTTCGGAAAGACAATGCATTCAGATTGTCATTTCGGTCCATTGCAGCTCCCTCTCAGCTTGTTCATTACCACCGACTCCTTCGTGCCCAATGACAAAAATGAAGGTAATTTCTCGGATCCCAGTCTGTACCGGTACCTCTACCCAGTTTCGTCTCACCATTCCTGATTCAACTTTATGAATCATGCTCATGGAGTCACTAAGTTTGAAATGTAAGATAATGATAATGTGGAAGATTAGTTTTTTTGTTTTTTCGATCCAGAAGCACTTGAGCTTTCAGCTCTTCGGCTCGATGCCATGGACATCGTAACCCTTCGGTTTGGTGCCACGAACACCTTAAATCTGGATAACCTGTGGCTTTTCTGCAGCCCGCGAATTGAACCGCACTCATAGGGGACTTGTCGCCCGTCGTCCAACACGCTGGGCAGGTGGGCTTGGAAGACGTAAAACTATAATACTATTGGATCCTTAATCTTAGACCATTGTGATGTATCTCTTGTTATGCTATCTTGTATCCTTTGCTTAACTGATTGCGTACAGGCTGTCATTTTAATGATCTGCCCGACTTATCGTCGTTGTTTGAAAGATTGAAAATATTTCATTGCTGATAAGATTTTACAAACTTAAAACCTCACTTTATATTATCACATTTACTGAGTAATACTATAATATAATGTCACAAGATATTAACAGAGCCCCATCTATCAACATTGGTAGCCATACGCTTGAAGTAGTCAACACCTTTACATACCTTGGCTCTGTCATCAGCAGCAACCTCTCCTTCGATGATGAAATTAGTAGTCACATTGGGAAGGCCTTCACTGCTATGTTTAAATTAGCAAAGTGTGTATGGGAAAACACGGCACTCACAAGAAACACCAAGACACAAGTATATAAGGCTTGTGTTCTCAGCACTCTGCTGTATGGTAGTGAGACATGGACCACATATGCTAGACAAGAACATCGCCTCAACACCATCCACATGCGCTGTCTCAGGCGAATATACAACATCCGATGGCAAGATCACATCTCCAATATAGAAGTCCTGGACAGTGCTGGCATTCCAAGCATGTACACCTTGTTGAGTGAGCGGTGTCTGAGATGGCTGGGACATGTGTGCCATATGAGCGATGATAGAATTCCAAAGAACACTCTATATGGTCAACTCGTAACTAGTGCTAGACAGCATGGGCGCCCATTATTACGCTTCATTGACACCTGCAAGCATGATCTAACTTCATGTGGCATAGACAAAGAACACTGGGAACGGCTGGCCCAAGACAGGCAAGCATGGCAAATGGCAGTGAGGGGCGGCTCAATAAGAAAAGAAAAACAAAACATCACATGTGGAGGCAAAAGATAGCGCAGAGACAAGAGAGAACATCCTATGTATCAGCTCCAGTCTCCAGTTTTACCTGCAGTAACTGTGGCAAGGAGTGCTACTCCAGAATAGGCCATTACAGCCACAAGAAACATTGTGATTCAGCGCAGAACATAGTACATGACGCAAGACCTATTGTTTCCTGAGACAAGGAGGCCAATGATGATGATTTGAGTAATACTGTAGCATAGTGCCATATTTGATTAATCATAGGAGAGACCATCAGAGCGTAGCCTTGCCCATCTACAGACATGACACTATTGATCGAATATTGGTTGCTAAACTGGCATCATAGTACTTTGGACCGATTTGTCATCAGTCTTCCCAGGCAGATACCGAAGGATATGCATACTGATAATTCTCATGGCTCGCTGTCGTGACTAGTCACACTGAGATTAAGTGTCTATACAGATTGCTGGGGGTAACAGGAAGAGACCTTTTGCAAAATGAAGACATAAGAAAAAAAGTGGGAACAACATCCGTTACTGAATTTAATTGAGAAACAACAAATTAAATGGTTCGGCCACATAAGCAGATTACCAATACGCCTGTATGTTGCGGGACCAACAAGTGGAGCAAAGAATAGTAACACTGCACTACAAGGCATGTCATAAGAGGCGACTGAGGTAGGGGTCTAGGAAAGCTACCCTTGTAAATAAAAAAGCGTCACAGAAATTGGATGTGCTGGCCGACATGTAGGCGCATAATTGGCATGACGTATAATCGCTCTTACGCCGATCACATACAAATCACAAATAGTAGTTAAGTGAGTGATATGGAATGTTCGAACTCTACCCTTCAGACACCCATTTCTACTCTTACACATGTAATTCCAAGCTGTTTTATTGCTGGATACATCTGACATGTAGGCGCATAACTGGCACAATGTACAATCAATCTTAGGCTCCGATCACATACAAATCACAAGGAGGGGTTAACATGTAGTCGATATGGAGCATTTAAAGAATAAGAAGATTACTAACAGACAATGCACCTCAAAGAGCAATGTTACTCCAAAACAGTATATACAAAGCTAAAGATAGTCCATGCAAAAGGTGGACCTCAGAGATAACAGGAGATGAGAAAATCCGTTTATGAAGCACACACAAAATCCTGTTCTAGAAATCTCTTCTTATCCTGACGCTGTACTGCAAAACAGTATTAGAGAAACGAAGAAAATAAGATTTGTGGACCAATGAGAAGATAGTACACCAGCGGTTGAGAAACCAACAACCCCCATGTTGTTATTAGTTTGCTGTTTGCCACTGAGAAACCAAACGCATTGCAAAATCTGATCTGGGCTAACGAGTTGAAAGTTGATCGCCATTTTTAGTTACCGGATAATTACCACAGTTGTGTTTTTATTTCACAGCTGAAACCAGTCTATATTAGTATCGTCATGTACATTTCGAAATCTTGATCAAATTTCGAGTATTTACAATATCCCCAATTTTACTTCGATTTTTTTTCCGAACGATAACGACTTTCGGGTCAATCCAGTCTCATCTAGTACTTAAAATTTCCTGGAAAGAAAGTCGACCGGTGTTATGTTGACCGATACGTTCCATGACCCATATTTGTAGTTCGTCAAGATATCTCTGTTTCTTCCGTTTACCATTTACTTTTATTGGAGTGTCGGTGCAGGAATGAGTGTGCTTGTTCTAAGGTACTTTGTTAGCTGGTATTCATTTTCTTACGGCTGTTCTTCATGCCGTCGTTCCATCTTTTGCCTGATCCTCCTAGCTCTGTACTCGTTATAATTTTTTAGTGTGGCTCTTTGGGATAGACGATACCAAGGCATTCTTTTTAGGTGTCCACACAATAAAATTCCTACTAAATATTTTAACCATCTTCTAAATTACTCGAGTACCTCGCCGGTGCTATGGAGTTCGCACACTATAGCTGAGAACTTCTGGTGTAAGAAAGAGATTTGAGCACACATGGTTACTCACCGAAGTGCAATGATGATGGTTCAGGTTGAAAGAAACTAGCATGGAATTAAAGAGGTTTTGTTTTAATCCCCAACCTTCATTTTCTTTGGACGTTCCATATCGACCACTTGTTAACCACTCTTTGTTATTTGTATGTGATCCGAGCCTAAGAGCGATTTACGCAATGCCAGTTATGCGCCTGCAAGTAGGCCAGCACATCCTATTTCTGCGACGCTTTTTATTTACTACCGTAGCTTCCCTAGAACCCTACCTCAGTCGCCTCTTACGACATGCATACTAGGTGGCAGTGTTACTATTCTTTTCTCCCTTGGAGCCTCGACAACACGCAGGCGTAATCCCCGACCGAAAGCCTTCGTTCAGTTAATTTACGCCACCCCCCCAATAAATGAGTACATCTACCATACATATTTTCATATTTAAGTGTACTTCTCACCACTGGGACGAAAGTTTTACCTTTCGAAAATTTTGCTCAGTTGATTGTTTCATACTTCTATCACTATCTTGCGTTCTGAAGCTCGTGGTTCGAATCCAGACACGGTTCACGGGTTCATTTTTTTTGGGAGAAACCTAGGATTGTTTCTCATACCACGGTGTTCATACTTTGTGCATTACTCTCGGTGGAAGAAAGACAGAACCATATGGGGAACCTTATGCAATGGAGTCAATCCGATGCCTACGCCAATACAGCTACTTGAGGCTGTAGTCAATCTTTCAATTTTAAATATTGATGGCTTAGCATGAGGGTAAATACTTTAAGACAAGAGGGGTAAGTGCCACCCTGGAAAAATTAATTTTGATACGTTTTATGCGAATCTGGTTTTTCTGCGTAGTAAACTACCAACAATTTGTTTTCTCATTTTGTTCCTCCCTTGAGAAACGTACGTGAATGCCAATGTGTTAGGGTGTACCAGTGTCTATCTCCGTGTGGATTCCTAGGTGACAAAGTAAATAACCAGTCTCCTTTCAAATCTCTTTTAAAAAAACGGATACGGAGAGTGGCTATGTGGCTGCGACCCCCACTCTGTAAAAAGGCAAACAACCACAGAGAAAGACAGAAAAAACATGGCATCATGAACGAAGCTTACAGAGCAAGCTATGGGGAACTCCAACTGAAATGCAGCTTCATAGAGGCAACCAACCTCATGGTTTAGAATAGCATACGAAACCGAACGCAATGAAGAAGAAGAAGAATGGACCATTTTTGTCTCCACCATATGTGACCTTGGGCGTGACGAGTACTGATGATGATATTATTGTCTGTGTTTTTATCACATGATCGTCCCGCCAGCCAGGAATGCATATGATGATCCATACCTTTACCTTTTTCAGCTTGCACGTGCATATATATTTTTGCTCCCATAACTGACCTAGTTAATCCCTTCGTTAAATATTAACTATTTGTTTTGATTCGCGTGCTCGTATGGCATGTTACCGGTGCACCACAGGCTGTATGCCAAGTTATATTTTGTTTAAAAATCATAAGGCGTGTTTTGTTTTTTTAAACGTGCGTGTTTTCTTTTTGTTCAAAGTGTGAGTAGCCACGGGTACACCTATAAAATCTCCTGACTGACTTCTCAACAGGAATTTCATCTGTTAGACAGCAAGCGATAAATGTATGTTTGTGTGAGAGAGAGAGAGAGAGAGAGAAAGAGTAGCGGTACGTATGCACTGTGTATGTACATATAGTAACTATTTAACTAACTTTTCCCCCGGCATTTTACTTTTGCGGTCGCGTGTGTCACGTGACATGATTCTGTGTTCTGTTTTAAATTTAATGAGAAAAAAAATTGATTAATTATTAAATTAAGATGTGCCTTGAGTTGATAATGTATGCTCTGTGGCTTATCAGTAGTCAGCTCGATCACGACCCAAGAGTACTTGGTTCAAACTCCTCTGCAGGAAGTTTTGAAGTTTTGTTCCCGTCGATGTTTACGAACAGTAAAAATAGACCACCATTCAGAAAGCAATAGCAAACTACTGAACGTATAAGGGGTTTCTACAAAATCAACGACTAGTTTACTGTGGTTGATAGTGGCGTCCTGTATAGGATATGCCACGATTTTCATGTCCATTGTTGAATATTAGTTGTTTAAAAAAAATTAATTGATAGCTTACAGTGTCACTATTTTATTCAGATTATTTTGTTGTGTCTGCATGTAAGAAAAGTTTCAGAGGTCAAAACCTTCATACAGAAGAAATCTGCCGTAGACTGGAAGACAGACACTGGATATTATTATGGAAAAGACTTCCTCAAAGACCTAAGCAGAAAAAGTGAGGTCACATTTTGCGACATATAATCCAAACTGCACAATATGTGAGGACAGCATTGAGAATCATGTTTCTTTGTCTTCTTTGCGTTCGTTCTTTGCGACCAATTTTAATCACTCTTTGTAATATGTTTGATCTTTGCCAAGAACGTGTATACATTGCATATTGGTATTTCTTAGTGTGAAACTGGAACACTGGAAAAAAATATCTATGCTCTCATGGTGCTAGTATGTTCTTGATGGCTATCACAAAGATGTTATTTGAAGTTACAATGTATCTATGCAAGGGATGATGATGTATATACTGATGGGTCGGTGCATCGTGGTGAGAAGTCATGCTGGAGTTTCTTGGTTAATGCACATGGAGGGGTGGAGCATACAACTACTTTCAGTATGAGGATATATGTTGAGGCCTTCCATTGGTTCTCTGGGATTTCGTTTACTGGGGCCATTGTTGTATTTGACTCTAGCTATGCTACAAGATCCAAAAGGGCAGGTTTCTGTATGAGGGTTTAAAAGCCGAAGGATTGACTTCATTGCACCGGGTTTTACCCCATATGACTCGGTGCCTCTCCACAGAAATGGCACGCCACCTGCCAAGATTATTGCACAAAGCACGAACTCCGTAGCTCCGGCAACAATCTTAGGTATCTCTGGAAAAACTGCATTGTGAACAAAAGACCGCGTGCAGGATTCGAACCCACGACCTTCCACTCACAAGACAAAGGGCCTTGCTAGTTTCTGTATGAGTGGATGTCATCTATAGATGTTTCTCTCTCTCTCTCTCTCTCTCTCTTGCGTTCCCGGCTATAGATGTTTGTAATCTCCAGAGGCAAATTGGGGTCCCTGGGCATGCAGGTGTTTGCGGCAATAAGAGAGCGGACATGATTGCATCAACAGCATCGATTGTGGAGGAGTTGAAGATGGATAAGGGGTATGTTCTTCGATCTCTTCGTGACTTCCTGTTGGATGAGGACACTAAAATAGATATTGAATTGATCCAGCGATTTAAACAGTTTGGAGTTACCCGTTGTCTAGGTAGAACTGGATGCCTGAGGGGCAGATTGAGGAGTGTGTTTAACCAGCGAGCCATAGGAACCATCAGTAAGTATACTCTTGATATCTGTTGAGGGAGACTGAGCACCTATGCCGCCCGAGTGGTTACCGGGCCCAAATTTGGGGTGTAAAGAATAGAACCACTGTTACCTGCCACGCATGTCGTAAGAGGCGACTAAGGAGGTTTGTCTGAAATCGGATGCACATGTCCTAAACATGTAGAAGTCTATGCGTTTAGGGGCCTACCAAACCAATGTGCAACGTATACACGTTCTTGGCAAAGATCAAACATCACAAAGAGTTATTAAAATTGGTCGTAAAGAACGAACACAAAGAAGAAGAAGAAGCACCTATGTGTCTGTCCGAACCGCAATAATGTCACTTTAGTAACCAATAACCTACACACTTTATGTTTCCACCTTGCCCGTGTGGTGCCGGAGCCCAAGGAAGCAAATAATAGTACCACTGCGGCCTACAAGGCATGTCATAAGAAGTGACTGATTTGGACCTAGGGAAGCTACCCTAGTAAATAAAAAGCGTCGCAGAAATCGAATATGCTGGCCTACTTGTAGGCGCATACCTTACACAACCTACAATCACTCTTAGGCTCAGATCACATACAAATCAGAGTGGTTAACAAGTGGTTGATATGGAGCATTGGAAGAAGAAGAAGAAGAAGAATGTTTCCACATTATTGAGTTATATCTAATGATATCCACAGACTGAACAATGTGTGCAGTATTAAACAGAGCGGTCAGTGTCATAACCCTAGGCAGAATGGGCTTCATGGCCGCTTATGATGTTCAGGTAAGTTCTATGTTCATTTGAATACTGTACTGTGTGTACTGTAAAAGACAGGTAGCATGGAGAGCTTTTGTAAAAGTCTTATGTGTTACAAGATATGACTAGAATTAACTAGTTGACTTAGAAGTCACCGATTGTGAAGTTGATAACACTTTACGTTAGTGACCAAGCCGCGAAAATTCTGGGGTTCGGATCTAGCTTTGCCACCAATAAAATTTCTCGTGTACACACAAGTGCCTCTGAGGTCAAAGTAAGGCCCACCAGAATGGCAAGAAACACTAGTGATAATGAAAGCAAGCTTTCACGCAACAATCAGTCAGAGGTGCCATATTATACACCATGAGTATGCCTGAATTTATTGCGACCAAACCACCAGTGTGTTGCCGAGGCTTGCATGGAGAGTAAAGAATAGTAACACTGTGACTGACAAGGCATGTTGTAAGAGGCAACTATGGTAGAGGCCTAAAGAAGCTACCCTAGTAAATAAAAAGTGTCACAGAAATCGAATGGGCTGGCCTGCTTTTAGGCACATAACTGACACAATGTACAATCGCTTTTAGGCTTAGATCACATACCGATCACATAGAGTGGTTTAACAAGGGGTCGATATGAAGCGTTAGAAGAAGAAGAATTGCGACCAAACAAAAAAATAATGGGATTCTTCATTAGTTATGCTTTTCAGTATCCTTCTTCTTCTTCGTCTGTTCTTTACGAGCAATTTTAATCACTCTTTGGGATATGTTTGATCTTTGCCAAGAACTTGTATACGTTGCACAGTGGTTTGGTAGGCCCCTAAACGCATAAGACTTCTACACGTTTAGGACACATGCATCCAATTTCAGCCAAACCTCCTTAGTCGCTCTTACGACATGCATGGCAGGTAACAGTGGTTCTATTCTTTACACCCCAAATTTGGGCCCGTAACCACTAGGGCGGCTTTTCAGTATCATTCTTGAGAATTATAAACGTCATGAAATGAATGCAAATCATGGCATATCCTTTACAGCCCTTAGCAATCAACCACAGTAACCGAGTCATTGATTTTCTAGACACCACTTATACGTTCAGTAGTTTTCCATTGCTTTCTGAACAGTGAGGCCTATTTTTACCGTTCTAGAAAATCCAAGAGAACTAATTTGCTTCCAAACTTGTTCGCCGTGGAGTTTGAACCAGATATGCTTGGGTTATGGTCAAGCTCACCACCGCTTAAGCTACAGACGCTCACATAAACGTCCTACTCTTGCATATTTGATGTTTTTATCTTACTTTCTTTCTCTTTCTTGTTTATTCGCGGCCTTGCATGGACATCACAGATGAGATATGCAAGACAGCATTTAGATGAGTTGTCTGGGAAGCCATATGCCCATGGTGAGAACACTCTTTTGTTAGTTGAGCATATGCCAGTCTACACAATTGGTATCAGAAACAAGACTTACACTAAAGGTGAGTTGTGCGTGTATGTTTCTTCTTCTTTCTTTTCTCTCATCCTGTTTTGCTTCACAGCATCAGGATAAGAAGAGATTTCTAGAAGAGCTTTTATTGCTGCCTTGTAGTTGATTGGGGACAATCAAAGGCTAGCAGAGCAAACCGTACACAAAGCTGGACAGTAGGCAAACCAAGCAGTCCATTAACAAGACTGGTATAGCTGGGCAGATGACACTCATCAGCTCAGGGGGGCAGGTCGTCTACGGGTCGCTGCCCTGAAAGACAATAGCAACCTGCTGCCTTGTGGGTTTTGGCTGGGGACAGCAAAAAGGCTAACGGAGAGCGAACCGTACACAAACGCTGGTTGAAACCGAACACACCACTGAAAGATAAGCACCTAAGCTCCAATTGGTACTGAAGGCTTGTGCGCGACATCACGCTCTGATGTTTGGCCGTTTATATATCACAATAGAATGGTAAAAACCGCTTAAGAACGATCGCAAGAGAGATCAGGCTTTTGTGTGCGCTTCATAAACATTTTTTTAGCCGCTCTGTTATCTCTGACATTCACCTTTTGCGTGGATGTCCTTTTGCTTTGTATCCACTGTATCAGAGTTACATTGCTCTTTGAGGAACACTGTCTGTTGGTAATCTGCTTATGTGGCAAAACCATTTAATTTGTTGTTCTTGATGAAGTTCAGTACTCATGCTGTATCCACTTTTTTCCTAATGTCTTAATTTCTAAACTGGTCTTGATACTCCCAGCACTCTGTGTAGACACTTTATCTGTCACGACTAGTGTCACATGTGTCATGTTTGAATAATAATATTTACATTTGCTGTGGTTATTGGTTACTGATCTGACATCATTGCACTCCAGGTAGACCCATAGGTGCTCAGTCTCCCACAACAAATGTCAAAGGGTATGCATACTGATGGTTACCGTGGCTCGCTTGTTAAACAACTCCTCACTCTGCCTCTTAGGCATCTAGTTCTACTTGTACAACAGATAACTCCAAACTCTTTAAATCGCTGGATCGATTCAATATCTATTTTAGTATCTTCATCCAACAGGCAGTCGTGAAGAGACCAAAGAACATCTCCCTCATCCATCTTTAATTCCCCAACAATCATTGCTTTTGATGCAAGCCTGTTCGCTCTCTCATTGCCACAAACACCAGCATGCCCAGGACAATAGATCCCAGACGCCTCTGAAGGTTAGAACCTTCAATTGACAACATCCGCGCATTAGCAGTAGGAAAACATGTGTTTGTTTATATAGATACAGAGTGTCCTCAATATGTCATAGACAGAGAAGAAAACAAATAGATCTATCCCGAAGAAACTCAGAACCTTAGAAAACTGACTGATGCTACAAATGAGATTGAGAATATTTATGTTTGTAATGTCAAATGTCAATTTATGGTAAAAGGGGGTCCGCGGTAATGCAAAGTTTGGGAACCGCTGGTCTAAACACACTGAAATACATGCTTGGGAGGAGATCTGAACAGTTATGGACATGTGTGATGAAGATGATCTTCAAATGAGCAATGCAACAAAATTGATAAGAAACAAATGAAGTCGTAGATTCAACATAGTTTCTGATCATTAACGAGTGTTTATCATATGATGCGTATGGAACAACCTCATCGTCATCATCAGGTGCCGTCTCCACATCGAAGGTTGGCTGCAATGAATCTCCAGCATCCTCTGTCTTTCGCCTTGGTGTTGCACACTGTTGTAACCTGTCCATTTCTTAAAGTTTCCTCCCACTTATCTCTCGGTCTTCCTCTTGCTCTTCTCCCTCAACTTTCCCCTCTAGTAAATGTTTTATCATGGTGTCATGTCTTTTATGTGCCCAAAATACTTTACTTGTCTGAATTTTATTTCTCTTAATAATTGTTTCTTCATGCCTAGTTTTCCTAAAACTTGTTTATTTGTCTGTTTTTCTGTCCATGAAACTCTGCTTATTCTTCTATATATCCACATCTCAAATGCATCAATTCTGTCTTCTAACTGCTTGTTCATTGTCCATGTTTCGAGCCATACATTAATATAGGATATATATAGCATTTGATCATTCTAATTTTTAGCCTGTTTGTGATTTGTTTGGATGTCAGTAACTTTCTCATACTATTGAAATTATCCTTGGCCATTCCTATTCTCTTTAATTTCTGTTATACATCTGCCATCATCTTTTATCATCTGACCGAGATAGGAGTAGCTTTTTATTTGATGTAGTAATTCTCCATGTATTTTTATATTCATTTTAGGTTTTTCCATTTCCTTGTTGATTACCATAGTTTTTGTTTTCTGTATGTTAATGTCTAATCCATATTCCTTGCTAGTTCTGTCCAATTGGTCCACTAATTCTTGTAGATCTTGTTCATTTTCTGCTACCAATACTGTGTCATCTGCATATCTTAAGTTATTTATTATTTTTCCATTGATCTTGAGTCCTGGCATTCCCTCTAGTTGTTTGAAGATTTTCTCTGTGTAGATGTTAAATAGGCTTGGTGACAGTATGCATCCTTGTCTCACTCCTCTCTTTATGTCTATGTATGGAGAGTAGCTATTTTCATATTTTATTATTGCTGTCTGTTCCCAGTATATGTTACTTATTAGTCTGATATCATCCCCATCTAGGCCTATTTCTTGTAGACATATGATTAGCTTTTCATGTTGGACTCTGTCAAAAGCTTTGCTATAATCGATGAAACACAAGTAGATACTTTTTGCACTTCTATATACTTGTCAGCGAGTAGTCTTATACAAAGTATTGCCTCTCTTGTTCCTCTGTTCTTTCTAAAGCCAAACTGTTCTTCTCCTACTTCTATGTCTATCTTGTTTTTAATTCTTTCATGTATGATCTTGAGTAGTATTTTTGTTATGTGGCTCATCAGGCTAATTGTCCTATAGTCTGTGCACTCCTGTGCTTTGGGCTTTTGGGTAGTGGTATGAATACTGATGTCTTCAAGTCTCTTGGTATATATCCTGTGTTATATATATCATTGCACAGATCTGTAATGGTTGAAATACCAAAATCCTCTAAGG
This sequence comes from Arion vulgaris, assembly GCA_020796225.1. Classification (NCBI taxonomy): domain Eukaryota; kingdom Metazoa; phylum Mollusca; class Gastropoda; order Stylommatophora; family Arionidae; genus Arion; species Arion vulgaris. Next base: position 14,936,898 of record CM036771.1, on the reverse strand, counting down.
AGGTTAACATTTCCACAGTAATATTGTCCAATCCTGCAGCCTTTCCTCGCTTCATTGTTTCGATTGCTCTTACAACTTCAGATTTTAATATTCTTGTGCTGTCATTGCACTTTATACTGTGTTTACTGCTTCTTTGATCATCAAATAGAGCCGTTACATATTCTGTCCATCTTGTCAATATTTCTGTTTTATCAAACAAAAGTTGGTTGTTGTTGTTTTTGATACATCCTCCACTTTTTACAGTATTTTTCTTACTTGTCATTTGTCTTATTTCTCTGTGCATATCTCTAGTCCTGTGTTTTTCTGCCATATCTTCTATTTCCTTGCATTTTGTTTCTAACCAGTTTACTTTTGTGGTTCTGCACATGTTGCGTATTTCGTTGTCTAAAATTGTATACTTTGGGGTGTTCTTGACTTTCTTTCGTTCTGTCATTTTTTCTAAGATTTCATCAGTCATCCACATTTGATTTTTCATGGATTCTTTTACAGGCAGGTTTTTGTTTGCAGTTTGTATACTCTGTTTTAAGCAATCCCATTTATTGGCTACTTTCTCTTCAGGATTTTCTCTTCTGTATTGTTCTAAGCACTCTGTCATTAGGCATTCATATTTGTTCTTTACTTCCACACAATATTTCTGTTGTATCTCTGATTGTTTAAGTGCTGATATATCTATATGTGGTTCTTTTCTTGTTGGTTGGTCTATCTTTTTAGTTTTATATTTAGTTTGATCATCACTGGATTATGATCAGAATTTATATCTGCTCCTGGATATGTTTTGGTGTTCATTACATTATTTTTAAATCTGTTCCTAATCATGATGAAATCTATCTGGTTCCTTTTTCTATCTCCTGGGCTTTTCCATGTGTATAATCTCCTAGATTCTTGTTGGTAAAATGTGTTGCATATAACCATGTTATTTTCTTCACAGAACTGGATAAGCCTATCTCCTCGTTCATTCCTTGTTCCTAGTCCGTATTGTCCTACAATGTTCTTGTATTTGCCTTTGCCAATTTTTGCCTTTGCCAACAACCTCATCACAGGCAGGAAAAGGCAGGAAATCCAAAAGAGAAGTCACAATTCATTAATTAACACTGGTTGTTAAAGTACCGAGGATATGAGAACTCATGCCAAGTGGACTGGACCACAGGTGTCCTGTAACGATCACACTTGAAGGATCTAAACTTCAAGTACCTCTGAAGACGGAGAAGGCTCGCCTCTATGGGGAGGGATACCAGTCAAATAGTAAGCAGGCCTCATGCAAAACTCAGTCAGACGCGCAATACCAGGCATCATGACTACTGTCTGAATTCACAGCGGCAATCAAAAGAAGAACATTTTGTACTTATTTCACCCCAAGAAAGTACAAGCTTTAGTTCCTGTCCTGTGTCTTTTTATAGCTGTAGGTTAGTGTCTCTAAAGATTTTATAATATAATTATAATCAAGATTTTTTAATAAATTAGAGTCTTGTTGGTTATCAGAATGAACCATACAAACCACTCAACCAACAAAGTACTTCCATGGTCTGGGGATCTCTGACTAAGTGGTTAAGCACTTGCCTTGTGATCCAGTGGTTGTGGGTTTGAATCCGCACCAAGCTGTTCTGGTTACGAGTGCATGTTTTTCCAGAGTCCCCTAGGATTGTTACCAGAGCTATGGAATGTCATGCTTTGTGCAATACTCTGGGCAGTTGGCGTGCCATTTCTGCGAAGAGGAACCGAGCCATATGGTGTAAAACCCGGTGTATTGAAGTAAATCCTCGCCCGTCTGCCCAGCGTGTTCGTAGCGCGTTGGACTACGGGTGACTATCCCTCTGTGTGTGCGGGTTCAATTCTGCGGATGGCAAAAAAAGCCACAGATTCCCCAGATTTACGGTGTTCGTGGCACCGAACCGAAGGGTTACGATGTCTATGGCACCGAGCTGAAAAACTCAAGTGCTTCTGGATCTGAAGAAAAAAAAAAGGAAATCCTTCAGCTTTAAAATCATTTTTTTAAAAAAAACTTCCATGGACAACAACCAACTAAATCATGAAAGAGTTGTCAACCCTCACAAAAATATTCCAATTGAAAGTTCGTTTTTCTTCTTTATAAAAAACATGGAATTTGTTTCTTAAGAGTCTCGTTATCTGATAGTTATTTACCAGTTATTGATACCTTACTGTATATTTTCTTAGATGATGAATTCAGGCTGAAAGAGACGGGTGCGGAGTTCTATAAGACAGACCGGGGTGGTCTCATCACCTTTCATGGACCCGGACAGTTGGTAGCTTATCCTATTCTTAACCTTCAGCATTTTAAGCCCAGTATGAGATGGTAGGTATTTTTGGTGTGAATATGTGCAAGCATTTAACTCTTTCCACGCTTTAAGCCACACACTGCACCACGGCGGAAGTCTGTTGCACGCTATTAGCCGCACACTGCGTCATAGAGTTACTTCCCTTATAAGAAGGTCTTTCCAGTTTTACTTCTACTGTTTTACTTATACTACTTTTCAACCTTGTTATTCTATTAGGTTGTCCAGTTTTCTTCAATTTAGTATATAATAATATATATATATATGTTTATTTATTGACGAGTAGTTGGGATCATTTTTTTGTTTTTTACTTCCTTGAATTAACTGCTGAAAAAGTGAGGAAATAACTCCGTGTGGAAAGAGCTAAGGAAACTATGAGGTCAATATAATTGCAAGAATTTAAAGAACGAAACAAACATATGTTAATGGGTATGTTTTATCCTCTATTAAGAATGGGAAAAAATGCATGTGTGAACAGAATGACGCATTCCGTATTCGAACCCACACTTTTGGATCGAAGGGCAAGGGCTTAGCCACAGCCTTAGTTAATTGTAGCATTATCACCAGTCTTCAAACAGCCTAATCGGAGAGAAATTACAACTTTCCATATCATTTTATGAATGTTGCAGGTATGTAAGCCAGCTGGAACAGACTTTAATTTCAACATTATGTCAGTTTGGACTTAAAGGCCAAACTACAGACCAAACAGGTGTCTGGGTGGAAGACAGAAAAATAGCTTCTATTGGTATGTTTTTTAATGTTTTGTATTTTGAACATTACAGTTTCCTAGCTATCTTTAATGGGTCTTCTTCAACGCTCCATATCTACCACTTGTTGAACCACTCTTTGTGATCTGTATGTGATCCAAGCCTAAGAGCGATTGTACATTGTGCCAGAAAAATCATGTGGAGGAAAACAAACGGAGGATACAACCTATAACATGACATGACAGTATAAATACACTAAACAGAAAAGCACAAACCACAATCTTCAGACTTGGAATGGAACACTGCAGTCTCCATAGAGCACACCTCCATAGAATGGGTCTCAGGGAATTGGCTGCCTGCACATGGGGAGCACCAAAGCAGTCCCCAGAGCACATTCTGCAAGACGGCCTCAGCCTGAGCAGTGTGAGAATGGAAATCTGGCCAACAGAAACAACACTACAAAACAAATTATGGGGGACTGGTGAAGACCTCAAGCGCACTGCCCTGTTTTTGACACATACCGGAGTAGTCGCATAGCAGAAGTTGATCGCAGAAGAAGAGCATTGTGCCAGTTATGCGCCTACAAGTAAGCCAGCACATCCGATTTCTCGACCCTTTTAATTACTAGGTAACTTCCTAGCCCCTATCTCAGTCGCCTCTACAACCTACCTTGTTGGTCACAGTGTTACTATTCTTTGCTCACCTTGAAGGCCAAGGCAACACACAGGTGTCCTTTAATGAATGATTGTGCCCGCCTGCCCAGCACGCTCGTAGCGCGCTGGACGACGGGTGACAAGCCCTCTGTGAGTGCGGGCTCAATTCTGCGGGCTAGCAGAAAAAGCCACAGGTTCTCCAGATTTACGTTGTTTGTGGCACGGAACGGAAGGGTTACGATGTCCATGACACCGAGCCGAAGAGCTGAAAAGCTCAAGTGCCTCTGAATCGGGGGAAAAAATGGATAATTGTAAAGATGATGATTGATAGCTTCATTGTGATTGTCTATACAGTGTCCTTGCTAACTTTAATGAACAATTGTAATGATTCCTGAATGAGTTGTGGCTCATTATAAGTTTCTTTACTAGCTTTAATGAATAATCAAGATTGAATTGATGTGCACGATCACGAGAGAGAGAGAGAGAACGATCGCAAGAGAATTGATGTCCTTACAGTTTCCTTACTACCTTTAACAGATGATTATGCCCCATTTTTTTAGCATGTGATGCCAATTGACTATTCTAACTTCTGACTCTGCAGGTCTTCATGGCAGCCGATATGTCACTACTCATGGTGTATCTCTCAATTGTAATGTGGACCTGGAGTGGTTTAAACACATTGTGCCTTGTGGTCTTGAAGGAATCGAAATGACCAGTTTATCTAAAGAACTTCAGGAGATGTTGAGTACAAGGATGTTGTGAAACCTTTTCTTAGGTGAGATGTTGAGTACAAGAATGTTGTTAAACCTTTTCTTAGGTGAGATTTTTTTCGCCCGAGTGGTTACCGGCCCAAATTTGGGGTGTAAAGAATAGAACCACTGTTACCTGCCACGCAGTCGTAAGAGGCGACTAAGAAGGTTTGGCTGAAATCGGATGCATGTGTCCTAAACGTGTAGAAGTCTTATGCGTTTAGGGGCCTACCAAACCAATGTGCAACATATACACGTTCTTGGCAAAGATCAAACACATCACAAAGAGTGATTAAAATTGGTCGTAAAGAACGAACGAAAGAAGAAGAAGGTGAGATTTTGAGTAAAGAATGTTGTGAAACCTTTTCTTAGGTGAGATTTTAAGTACAAGAATGTTGTGAAACCAATTCTTAGATTATACATTGAGTACAAGAATATTGTCAGATTCCCCTCACACAAAATCCATAAATCTATAGACCATGAAACGATTATTTAGACTGATGCATTTTTCATTGGACTGTCATACTTCCTGATTAATTTTTGCCATACGGGGAAAACCTGGTGCAGTGAAGTGGATCCTCTGCCTTTAGTGCCGATCATCTTTAAAATATAGATCATTAACTCTTGTGGACCAGGGGCAAAAGCCATGTTTTTACAAGCCATTTATTTTTAGAATAAAAAATACCCTTTAGTGTGGCTCCTGGTAAAAGGGTCCATCCCAAAACCTTATAATGTGGTTCATTTGGTTCACATGGAGTTAAGCTGGCTAGTCATAGTGCACTGAGTTCCAGTTCATGTACCAAGAGAAACTTTCCTGGTAGAGAGAATGTAAATCGGCAACTTCAACTCTTTTCAATTTTTCTTAAGTTGTGTAATGAAGGAAGTTCCTCTTACTTGCTTGATAAACCCATATCAGTAGCTTTAATTGATTAACTACTAAATTGACAAGCAGGTTGTAGCTGAATTAAATTTAGGTCCTATTGCAGATGTATGTACAAGGTCAGCTGCAGTTGTTTTAATTATTAACATATTTTTATGAGTAATATATCATTTTTAAGGTAACTGAATTTTACTTTAACCCTTAGAACCCGGGATCCCGATATATCGGTCTGAGAATATTTTTTTCATTATTTTTCGGTATTTCAAAATAAATTTGTACAAATGTGACGTCAAACGCAACTCACACGTACTACATGGTTTAGCAAGATGGTGGACGCTGTTGTGTGATTTTTGGGTAGCGATAAGGTAATTAGTTAAGTATTTTCTTATTGAAAAGATGTTCTAAAATTTTCAGAAATGGTCATTCGAAAAGTATAAAAACAGAGCAAGCTGTTGAACTTGTTTTGAATGAATATTAAGATAAATTAGGCCCTAGAATATGATTATTCTGATAAGGATAAATAAAGTGAGTTAGATGATCATTTAGACGACAAAGTATTGTGTTAATTGATTGATATTCAAGCTATATGTCATAGTTCCCCAGATGGCAGCGGAGGAATGGACAGTTAGCCAGATAGTTAGTGTAGTATAATTAGATTATTTAATAGTTGAGACTATGTGTTGTACTCTCTATGTAGAAGTGCAACACATAACTACGAGACATGACGCTTTTGTGTAGTAAAATAGTGACGTGTTAGTAATTGAACTAGTAAACACGGAGAGACAACATGAACCATTGGCACGGACAGACGATGTTGCCTTGCCACATTAATCTAACATCATTTAATACAGAAACATGAACTCACGATGGAGTTTGTCTTATTATTATACTCTGTATCATCGTTTGTTATCGTTGGAAATAATATATAAGAAATGACAACATGCTCATGGATGGGAAACCAAACTGTCACAGTAATAACATTCACCATTAGAAACGGGAACATGTAGAAACCAAATCAAACCACAAGAACAATAGTTATCCGAAAGATACTACGACCAACCGGGGACCTCCTCATACAATCCTCCCCCCGTATGCTTCCCACCAGCGGGACCTCCTATAACATATATGTTCAATATGGAGAAAAATCTACATATACGGGAGTATTCGCAGCCGTACCCACATATTAAATCAAATAAATTTTAAAGTTAGTATTCTGCAAATAGATAATAAGCAGGAACAATGGAGGTGATGGGATAAGTCAATAACAAATTATAGAGCACTTAAATGTGCTAAATTATCGTGTTTTAATATAACTCTGATATGGGATGTTTTTGTTCAGGAGCTCCGGGAAGGGATTTTAAGATACAGATGGTCAGGGTTTCAAAGGGTTAAGATCGATCTAAAACAATTGTTTGTTAATTTTTAGTAGGAAATTTATAAAATGTAAAATTATTATTTACAACAGAAAAACATTTAAAAATGATAAAAATTTCCCAACTTTCCGACAAGTTTAGAATTTCCAAAACATTTAATACATCTCACATTTTGGCTACCATATAATATATCCAATAATAAGAAAAATCCAAGAACACAGAAACTGAACAATAATTAGTAAATATTTAAACACTTCTTATCGTTTATGACCTTATTGCTTGTTGCCATGGTAAGCAATTTTGTACAGTTCTGTAACTGGTTTGAAACATGATGAATGTGGCCAAGTACAATTTTGTTAGCCTTCAACCGATAGCATGTGGTTTGTGTATAAGCTTCCTGTCGATAAATTAAAATCTTGTACCGAAACTGAAAAGGAGAACTTAAATAAAAAACTGGTTTAACTAGAAAACAAACCATGACGCTCACAATGGCTCGCCGCCATGAGTAAATATCGGCTTTGACTCTCCCAGCGGCCGCTAGGAGGAAATCATTTAATTAACTGTGTGATTCACATCAGATCATTCAAATGCCAGTGTGGTTACCGGGGCCTACATTGGGGTGTGAAGAATAGAACCACTGTTACCTGCCACGCATGTCGAAGAGGCAACTAAAGGGGGTTGGGGCGTGGGGCTACCTACCCCACACCGTAAAAAACACTAGATGGCTACAGAACGGAAAGCGAACAGAGTAAACGCTGGCTGAAACCGACACATCACCGAAGGATAAGCAACAGAGCTCCAAATGGTGCTAAAGATGTGACATAAAACACACCAATGCTAAGGATGCATGAATCAGATTTCCACATGAATAGAATTTATGGGAAATCTGGTACATCGGTCTGGGCGGTGATCGCGAGAGAGAGAGATCATTCATAAAGCTGTTGAGTTTTTTTTTCTAACATTAAAATTTTGTTTACATGCTTCCAGATGCTTCCAAGATGTGTTTAACTGTGAGCTGGAGTTCAAAATGTTGGATGAAAATGAATTGAAATCTATCTACGTAGCCAGTCCATCGCCAGGGACCACAAAGTTCCAGCATGGATCGTCAGGAGTAGAACTATCACAGAAGACAGAGTACGGGCTCAGACATATGTCAACTCTTTCATCATCATCATCTAGTCAAGAACATAAAGTCAACAGTTGAAAGTTGTCACCAATGTGGTAGCATATGTATGTTGTGTATATATGTGATATATTAGTACAGTTACAGAATCAGTACTAAAAGTGATAAGTGAAACAGTTTAAATGTGAAAAAGGAAAGATAACTAAGAGGTGGTTAAATGCACACTCAAATTGCTGAAAACTTCTGTCGGTAGATATAATTAGAAGTTTTGTGTTCATCTGTCGATGGATATAATTAGAAGTTTTGTGTTCTTCTGGCGATGGATATAATTAGAAGTTTTGTGTTCATCTGTCGATGGATATAATTATTAGTTTTGTGTTCATCTGTCGATGGATATAATTATTAGTTTTGTGTTCATCTGTCGATGGATATAATTATTAGTTTTGTGTTCATCTGTCGATGGATATAATTATTAGTTTTGTGTTCATCTATTGATAGATATAATTATTAGTTTTGTGTTCTTCTGTCGATGGATATAATTATTAGTTTAGTTTTGTGTTCATCTGTCAATGGATATAATTATTAGTTTTGTGTTCATCTGTCAACAGATATAATTATTAGTTTTGTGTTCATCTTTTGATGGATATAATTATTAGTTTTGTGTTCATCTATTGGTTATTGGTTACTAAACTGACGTCATTGCACTCAGGGCAGACCCATAGGTGCTCAGTCTCCCCAACAGATATCGAAGAGTATGCACACTGATGGTTCCTGTGGCTCGCTGATTAAACACACCTCTCACTCTGCCTCTCAGGCATCCAGTTCGACTTGAACAACGGGTAACTCCAGCTTAAATGGCTTGATCGATTCAACATCGATTTTAGTGTCCTCATCCAACAGAGAGTCTCGAAGAGACCGAAGAATATCCCCCTTATCCATCTTCAACTCCCCAACAATCGATGCTGTTGATGCAAGCCTGTCCGCCTCTCATTACCGTAAACACCTGCATGCCCAGGACAGTATATCCACGTAAGCCGCTGGAGGTTAGAAACTTCTATAGACGACATCCACTCATACGAAACCTGCCCTTCTGGATCTTGTGAAGCATCGACTGAGAGTCAGATACAACAACGGCCCCAGTAAATGAAGTCCCAGAAATCCAATGGAGGGCAGCAGTAACGGCCTCCATCCTCATACTAGAAGTAGTTGTCCTGTATGCCCCACTTCGCTCTGCAACAACCCTACCATGCGCATTAGCCAAGAAACCCCAGCCGGACTTCTCACCACGTTGAACCGACCCATCGGTATATACAACAACTTCATCATCCCTTGCATTATCTTGTATCAGCTGCTTAACTGCGAGATCAGCCTTCATGTTGCCCCAATATCTACATTCTCTTCCAAGAGTAATGATAACGTTGAGATAGTTCATCATGCTACCATCTGTTGGGATCCATTCTTCCCGTTTTGGTAGAGTCGCAACCGTAGTCACCTGGCCAATTGTTCTCTCAGCCTGGGCCATCCACGACATGCCACGCTTGATTCTCGTGCCCTTAACATCATTAGTTTTCTTGTGAAGTGGATGTCTCTTATCCGAAGTAACCCGCATATATGCCTTGGTTTGGGCGATTGCATGACGGGAGCGTAGTGACAGAAGGCCAAGCATATATCTCATCTTCACAATGGGGTATCTCTAGTGCAGCCCAGAACTATACGCATACCTTCATTCTGAACCCGTTGAGTCGCTCACATTGTGATCTTGATATCGTAAGAATCCGAGTCCGTAATCTACCACTGACATTACCAGTCGATCGAACAAAATGGCAAGTAGTCTCTGCTCAATGTGTGCGGCCACCATAACTTGAGAGCCGCAAGACCACGCTTGCACCGTTGTATCGTCCGTTCAATATGGTGTTTGAAAGATAGACTACGATCAAAGGTTATTCCAAGATATCGCAGCCTGTCTCTGCGCTCGATGGTATGTTCATCAAAGATTACACAGGGTAGGTCAGCCTTGACGATGTGATTATTCAACGAGCACCACAACATACACGCTTTTTCAGGATTGACCTGAGAGCGAGACTCTCTACACCAACCCGAGATGGTATGCAATGTTTTCTGAATGTCATCAACCATCTCTCGTCTATCTGACCCAGTCCTATATATTAAGATATCATCTGCAAATGTCAATGTCCGACCCAATCCGGTTGGCTGAATTTTAGCTACATTTGCTGTGTAAATATTAAACAACACGGGTGATAGAGGTTCATCTATTGATAGATATAATTATTAGTTTAGTTTTGTGTTCATCTATTGATAGATATAATTATTAGTTTTGTGTTCATCTATTGATAGATATAATTATTAGTTTTGTGTTCATCTATTGATAGATATAATTATTAGTTTTGTGTTCATCTATTGATAGATATAATTATTAGTTTTGTGTTCATCTATTGATAGATATAATTATTAGTTTTGTGTTCATCTATTGATAGATATAATTATTAGTTTTGTGTTCATCTATTGATAGATATAATTATTAGTTTTGTGTTCATCTATTGATAAATATAATTATTAGTTTTGTGTTCATCTATTGATAGATATAATTATTAGTTTTATGTTCATCTATTGATGGATATAATTATTAGTTTTGTGTTCATCTATTGATGGATATAATTATTAGTTTTGTGTTCATCTGTCGCTAGATATAATTATTAGTTTTGTGTTCATCTGTCGATGGATATAATTATTAGTTTAGTTTTGTGTTCATCTATTGATGGATATAATTATTAGTTTTGTGTTCATCTGTCGATGGATATAATTATTAGTTTTGTGTTCATCTGTCAATGGATATAATTATTAGTTTTGTGTTCATCTGTCAATGGATATAATTATTAGTTTTGTGTTCATCTGTCGATGGATATAATTATTAGTTTTGTGTTCATCTGTCAGATATAATTATTAGTTTTGTGTCCATCTATTGATGGATATAATTATTAGTTTAGTTTTGTGTTCATTTTGGTGGAATTGAAGTGATTAGAGTTCTACAAATATTTCGACATGGTTTTTATCCTGATTAAAAGATGAGGACTTCATAAAAGTTCTTACATTTTTTAGTGGATCTCATTAAATACTGTTTTAGCTTTAGCATTTATTTTCAACAGAATTTCTTACTTGTTATTTTATCTCCTCAACATTGACAGATTTTAAAATTCGGAAAGGTGCTGTGATCATTTTCCTTTTCATTATTGTTGTTTCATTAGTGGCAGGGGGGTCACAATTTACTTTTCTTGTAGGAAGCCTGCACCAAAGCATCTATGTGCTTTTACAGTTAGAATAGTAATTTGGTTTATGTGATAATGATGCTAGCCGATGCATAACTTTCTGGGTTTGAAAGAGATTTCTGAAGATGTCACACCAAACTGATAAAGAGAAGAAAACTTGTACTTTTTGAGGACCGGAAGAGTAGTCTTACTAATTAGTAAGTCCAGATATGTTATCTCTATGACTCGCCTGTGTGCAGCCAGGGTCCTTAAGGAGAGCAAAGAATAGTAACACTGCAACCTACAGGGCATGTCGTAAGAGGCGACTGAGGTAGGGGCCTAGGAAGCTACCCTAGTAAATAAAAAACGTAGCAGAAATCAGATGTTCTGGCCTACTTGTAGTCACATAACTGGCACAATGTACAATTGCTTTTGGCTGGATCACATACACATCACAAAGAGTGGTTACAAGTAATCGATATGGAGCGTTCAAAGAAGAGGAAGCTCACTATGACTGCTAATGTTGCTGGAAGTAACGCTAATATTATCACAGCTGTTTCCGCAACCCTTGCACAATGATAATTAACAATTCTAAACAAGAAAATAAAGTTTTGTACATAACAGCTGGAAGTACTATACAGTTCTCCGTCCATTTTCGTGTATAGGGCTATGTTTGACGATTGTCAGTTTTTTTCCGTTAATTTTTATAAAAACAAGTACCGAAAAGGGAAAGTCATGGCAGTCAAAGTCTCATGCATTAGAGTTTTTTGCTGATATGTGAGATTTAGAGTCAATATCAAGGAGACTTTATTTAACACTTTTGCTGTCACCATTTTCACGTCTGACCACGCCATTTTTACAAAGCTAACCCTTTGTGTCACCATTTCCAACGCTATTTTTTCGGCATGATCAGTTTTTAGGGTGGCAATTTCAAAAAATCGTAAAAATAAACTAATAAACTTAGGACTTTTAAACTATGGAATAGTGTTCATATATTAATGAGCTACTAACCTGTCTATATGTAGAGTATATTCTTTATAATCCACAAGCTATTGTAGTAACTGATATCCCCATACCTATCCACAGTATGATATGCCCCGTTTTCGAGATGGGTGTCCGTCACCTACTCCTGTACCCGTGGAAATATCTGCTATTGATCTATAAAAATCGTCACAGGAATCACAGTTCAAATTCATATCACATTCAGAGTTTGTTTTAACACTATCACTTGCTAAAAAGTCAGAAAAAGAGTCATTTTGAGATCACTATTCATCAGCTATGTCGCCCATTTTGAAAATTTTTGTTTACTTACGACAAATTGGACTTATATCGATGTTTACTGCGTGTAAGTTAGATCCGCCATTTTTGAGAGCTTGTCTGAACAATACAGAAGTAGTACGTCACGTGACACCCGTTTTCGGATAGCGATACTCCCCATTTAAAAAAGGCATTGTCGACGACACGTCTAACCTTGATCATGTATGCCCCATTTGTGGTAGGGGATTGTGTTTGAGAATTGGACTTGACAGTCACCTCCGCATACACCAGAGAGGTGTAGCAGCACAAGTCTGAGACTTGTCTTCATCGCTTGCGATGGACAACTATTATTATTATATCATTGTGCAAATAAATAGATATATCAATATAATATGCCAACGTTTACTCAGTTCGCTCTCCGTTCTGTAGCCATCTAGTGTTTTTACAGTGTAGGGTAGCTAGCCCCACTCCCAACCTCCTTAGTCGCCTCTTACGACATGCGTGGCAGGTAACAGTGGCTCTATTCTTTGGGCCCCGGCAACCACTTGGGCGGTAATATGGTCCAAATGCACACTACTGACACTATTGCATAACCAAAAGTACGCAGCAGTCAGAGAGTTGAAAGGGAATCATCTCAATATGTTCAGAATTCTTGATAAAGTTACAAGTCCATGCACAACTCTTTAATGCAACATGAATGAAAGTAGACATACTCTTCCATCAGCAATAAGCAATTCTGATATCTAAATAGGAATCCGCCCGAGTGGTTGCCAGGGCCCAAATTTGGGGTTTAAAGAATAGAACCACTGTTACCTGCCACGCATGTCATAAGAGGGTTAAGGAGGTTTGGCCGAAATCGGATGCACGTGTCCGCTTGGGCATGCTAACCCGAAACAAATGCTTGCAGAAAGCGGATACACCAGGCCATCTGGGTTGTGCGTCTGCAAACTGTGCCTCCCCGTTTTGAAAATAACCGGACGGGCGAGCCAGTCAGCGAACGCGTTCCCCAGTGTCGATAACCAATTGCGTGCATAGTCTCTAACGGCTGCGTGTGCCTCCTCGCTTTTCACGCGAAAGAGGCTCCCAGCGAATAAGGGACAAGGTAGCGTCTGCTATTAAGACTTGCTGCTCGCGCGGTCTTATTGGTGGTGTGTGTGTGTCCGTATATCGGAGTTTCTCGGTCGCGATGTGATGCAGTCAGTCTAAAATTTTAAACGCTCGACGGTGGTCTCGTTAAAGGCCGGCTCTGCACGAGCTTGTGGGTCCGCAGGTAGTAACATGGTGTCGTTCTTTGCTTGGCACGGCGCAAGTCTTGCCGGCAAAATGGGAAGCGAGCGCTCGGTCGTTCGCTTCAATTTCGCATTTTCGCCGGGGACGTCGGGATCCGCTCTGCACAGAGCGCTGTCTCCCTACCCCGAGCATTGTCGGTCCAGTCTCGTCCATGACAGCTATCTGGTTGATCCTGCTAGTAGTCATATGCTTGTCTCAAAGATTAAGCCATGCATGTCTAAGTTCACACTGTCTCACGGTGAAACCGCGAATGGCTCATTAAATCAGTCGGAGTTCAATAGATGACACGATCGTCATACGGCAAAGCTGATAGAACCCTAGGGAAAGCTCACCCTAGTAAATCAAAAGCTGGCTGAAATCGAACACCCCACCGAAGGATAAGCAACTGAGCTCAAATAGGTGCTGAAGGCTGGTGCACATACATCACGTTCTGATGTTTGGCTGTTTATATATCACAATGAGAATGATTAAAACAGGCCTAGAACGATCGAAGAGGAGGAGGATGCACCAGGCCGTAAGGCGCATCACATGGTGCAACGACCCTTCACAATGAGGAATGGGATAACGGATTCTACGGTCGCCAATCTGCCTGGAGATTTAGCTACACAGTAAGAATGTCAGACCTACCATCACGAGGGTGGCCATGGGCACAAATGGGGAAGCAGAAATCATAGGAATTATATCTTACTGAACTGCCCCCAGTATGCAGGCTTAAGAAAGAGGTGGCCCTCTTACACTAGAGTCCAAGACAAACTGTATGGCTGATAATCTGAGGCAGACGGCTGCCTTTATTAGAGAATCCGAAATCCCAATCTAGTGAGAATGCAGAGTAAGATAGGGAATCCTCATCTCTATACCTCTAGACTTCTTGGTACGGTTACTAGTCCATGAGAGCCACAGTAGCATAGTTGTTAGTGAACTTGCTTCTTAGGGTAGTAGTCTGGGTTCAAAGTGGACAATGGGATTTTCTTCTGATAGTTGATGTGTTAAAAGTACGTTTTAACACCCTGCCCACTTTTTATAGCCATATGGTCTAGGTTCAATTTCAGTAGGCGTGGAATATTTTACAGATTGCAGTGGCTCTGAGGTCGATCTAGCTTCAATTGGGTACTATTGAAAGCACTGGGAGGTAAAGGCTTCCGCAGTGAGGTTGACCACATCACCCATTATATTACAGCAACAACAGTATTAGGGAACATTTACAACAAATTGTAAACTCATTCCTTGAGTACTTGCGAAACACATAAACATTAAAGTACCTAGTGACCTTGACTGAGTAGTGAGAAATCATGATTTAATTTATGCTATATTCTTAAGGGGGGACTCTGGTCTTGAAACTTTTTCGTTGCTTTGGTATTAATGTAGAATTTGTATAACAATTTTGAAAGATTTTGACTTAGAATAGTAGAAAAAAATTAGTAAAAAAAAAAAAGTCAACGCTTTGCCATGGAAACAATACAAAATGGCCACCAAGCACAAATTTTCAAATCCTTAAGGCTCTGAAGTTAATGAATATAAATGAATTCTGTTTTCACTCTAAGGTGAGCAATTGTAATATCTACAAAATTACACATTATTTTTAGGATATATTAAATATTACATTTTTAAAGAATTTTGTGTAAACACACCCTCCAAAAACAGCTTTTTGGACCAAATTTTGAGGGAATTTTTACCCAAAAATTTATAAAAATTAAATATTTAATATATCCTAAAAATCATGTGTAATATTTTAGATATTACAATTGCGCACCTTAGAGTGAAAACAGAATTAATTTGCATTCATTAGATTCAGAGCCTTAGGGATTTGAAATTTTGTTTTAGGCGGCCATTTTGTATTGTTTCCATGGCAACACTTTGACATTTTTTTTTACTAATTTTTTCTACTATTCTAAGTCATACTCTTTCAAAATGCTTATACAAATTTTATATTAATATGAAAACAACGAAAATAGATTCTTGATTTTCAAGACCCGAATCCCCCTTAAATGCAATGTTTATGAACCTGACCTCAACAATTGAATGTATGTGTTATTATACTGTTCTACAGGGTGTTCAAGATAAAAGTAGCCTATCAAGGGAGCCAATATGGCATATTTTTATGAAAATGAGAAGGTTCAATTATGGCTTGGTGTAGGTCAAGTATCCCGGTATCACAATATCCCGGCCGACCTAATCAAAGCAACTAAAGAGGTAGGAATCAGCTGGCTCCATAGACTATTCAACCAAGTCTGGATCACACAAGAAACACCAGAAGATTGGAGGAATGCTACAATTGTTCCCATCTGGAAGAAGAAAGGTAGCAAGAGGGACTGTACAAAGTATAGAGGATTAGCGCTACTGAGCCACACTGGGAAAATATTCTGCAAAATACTTGAGAAAAGGCTCCGCCACATCATCGAGCCACAGCTTAATGACTCCCAAATGGGATTCAGGAAGAACAAAAGCTGTACAGACGCAATATTCGCCCTCAGACAGTTAGTAGAAAGGACTATCGAATCCGACAAACAGTTACACGTTGCATTTGTAGATCAGGAAAAGCGTTCGATCGCGTAGATAGGCACAAGTTGTGGAAAATACTAACAACCTATGGGGTTAATGAACACCTAATCAACCTTTGCAAGAACATTTATACTGACAGCCAATGTACGATTAGAACAAATACAGGATATCAGAAAAGTTTCACGTAGGGTCAGGAGTAAGACAAGTTTGCGTACTATCCCAGCTGCTATTCATCACGTACATTGACCACATTTGTAAAATAGCTAACACCAGCGAAGGAAACAACCTCGGAGAACTCTTAAATGAATTTCTTTTGCAGACGATCAGGCAATCATATCAACAACAGAAGAACAGCTACAACAACACATCAACAGACTCCAGTTAGCATGTAACGAATACAACATGAGAATTAACATCGACAAAACAGAAGTAATGACATTCGCCAGAGAGGAAAACACTACCAACATCTCCATCGATAATCACCTACTAAATCAAGTAAAAGATTTCACATACCTGGGAGCATTTTTTCAGCAAATGGAAGAATAACTAATGAAATTCAACACAGATGCAACAAAGCAAATCAAATGATAGGGCAAATGGCGCCAATTTTAAGATGCAAACACGTCACCATGAACACAAAAAGAGCAATGTTCAACACAATCTTTCTCCCCACATTATGTTACCAGTGCCAAACCTGGACGCTGACAACAAACGATAGAAGAAAACTAATCACAACAGAGATAGATGAAGTGTCTACGCAGAATGCTGGGTGTAACAAGAAGAGACCGGTTGAGAAATGAAGACATCAGGAAAAAGTGGGTACAACATCAGTACTAGACTTCATCAAGAAACAACAAATTAAATGGTTCGGTCACGTAAGTAGATTACCATCAGACAGTGCACCCCAAATAGCAATGCTGCTCCGATACAATGGGTACAAAGCAAAAGGCCGCCACGCAAAAGATGGACCTCAGAGATAACAGAGGCGACGAAAGAGACTATCTACGAAGCGCATACTAGGGCCCATTTTAGAAATCTCTTCCTGACCTGACGCTGTGAGGCATACAGGATTCGAGAAAGAAAGAAAGAGTAGGTCAAGTCATGGACCATTTACACAAAAAACAAGAACGAAAATACAGTCCATCGAAACTATAAATGCTACAGAAAGATCCTACGAATACCATGGACAGAAAAAGGAAAGTTAATGTTAAAGAGAACTAAACTAAATGTTAAAGAGAATTGGCTGATAAACAACATACTATACAGAAAAATTAGATACTTTGGTCACATTAAGCGTCATGATGGCCTGGAAAGAACAATATTAGAGGGCAGGGTCCCAGGACGCAGAGGTAGATCAAGAAGATGGCTACAAGATATTAAAGAAACCATGAATATGACCATCGCGAAATGGGTGAACTGGCTAGAGACAGAGTGAATTTCAGATGTGCTGCAAAGAGAGCAACGTCCTATAAAGGATACGCACCTTGATGATGATAGGTCAAGTATGCGCGTTGTGTAATTATGGTTCGGGAAGGGGCGATGAGCCAATGTGGCATAGGACGAGCTAGTCAGAAATGGGCGAAATTGTAAATAGTCAAAACGCAATATATACTGGCAACTTTCGATTTGTCAATCAGGCTACTTTTATCTTGAACACCATGTAGTATACTTGTTATATTTCTCATTGTTCACTTGATTCAGGGTTGTTTGATTTCCTTGTTGTGTCCAGTATTAAAGTATTTCTAAGTAAATTACATTTGTCTTGTCTGTGTTGAGATTTTGCTCAGTCTAGAAATATAATCATATTTGTTTGAACATATTATTTGTGTTCTTTTGCTATTTATTTGTTGGATAAAGGTTTAAAGCCAAGGATTGACTTCATTGCACTGTGTTTTGCTCTATATGACTCGGCCCCTCTCCACAGAAATGGCACGGCCCCTCTCCACAGAAATGGCACGCCACCTGTCGAGAGTATTTGCACAAAGCACGAACTCCATAGCTCCAGTAACAATCCTAGGGATCTCTGGAAAAAAATTGCATCGTGAACAGAGCGGCGCATTCGGATTCAAACTCACGACCTTTGACTCACAAGGCAAAGGGTTTAACCACAGAGACCCCCTTGTTGTAGAGACCTATTTGTTGGATGTTTATTCGCTCGTGGCCTCCGATAACATACAGCCGGCGGGCTCCGATAAAAATTATAGGAAGTAAGACCACAACCATCAAGTGACCTCACATTCCAGTAATGTTGTATAAAGACGGATTCATTTTTAAAACAACGTTAAATCAAGGTTATGTTTTGTAACAAGTTAAATTTAACACTAAGGAATATCAGTATTATTATTATTTGTCATCAATAAATAACCATGGACTTGTAGAACTGCGTAAAATTACAAAATAGCTCAGTGTTCTATCAAACATATACAAAAACCAGCACCCATTAAACAGGAATTTTGGTTTTCCCATCTCAGTTAGTCAGCCTTATGTTGTCTGGGGCCATGATATTAACTTAAATTGTTAACCTAGTTACATCTGAACTATACGGTGCTCCTTTATTGGAGACTAGTGTTGAGCGTGGTGGATTATAGTGACAGTGAGCAGAACATTGCTGGACAAGCACATTATAAAGTTAGACAATCCAAATAAATGATTTTTTTTGTGGATCCAGAAGCACTTGAACTTTCAGCTCTTCGGCTCGGTGCCATGGACATTGTAACCCTTCGGTTCGGTGCCACTAACACTGTAAATCTGGGGCTTTTTCTGCCAGCCTGCGGAATTGAACCCGCACTCACAGAGGGCTTGTCACCTGCAGTCCAACACGCTACAAACATGCTGGGCAGGCGGGCAATAATGAAATGTGATAACTTCAACTCAACAGTTTCTCATCAGCCACCTCGATTGACTGGATATCTGCATCCTTGTTTTGTTTTTTTGAGATAATTTCTCCGTTGCTACTTTGATCATGAGAGCCGCTGTAGCGTAGTTGTTAGTGAACTCGCTTCTCAAGGCTGGTGGTCTGGGTTCAGCTCCTGCAATGCGCGTGGAATTTTTCCCGACCGCGGCGGATTTCAGGTCGACCCAGCCTCAACTGGGTACCAGACATGCTCTGGGAAAGTAAAGGCGGTCGGTGTGATGCTGATCACGTCACCCATCGTGTGCCGAAAGTCAATGAAAAATACAGGCCTAACACTGTATTGACCTATATACCACGAGGTATGAAAGGGTTCCTTTACTTACTTTGATCATATCTCTAATGTTATTTGGTAATTCTATGTACACTCCTGCTCCTCCAATCTTTACTGCATTTTCTGCTGACCCATCTGTGTATACCTAGACGTCTTGTGGCTACTTATCATTAATAAAAAGAAAGAGTGACTGTCGTATGTTGCATAATGTTCATCATTGTTGAATATTCCTTCCCCCACTGTCTGGATATATACTTGTGATCCAGTATCCTCTCTTCAGGGGGCAGTTCTGATACAGAATTTTATAGGGGTGTCAACTTTTGGTAGGTCTGTCTTTGGAGTCGTTTAGCTTGCTGAATAACACAGCTTCTATTCAGTTGCCCCATTGCTAGACTTTGGAATCTGTCTTCCATTGGATGTCTTGGTATACACAAGAACTTTTTTTCCAGTGTCAATATTTTGATATCTATGCATTTTCTTATTGCTTGTACACTCCCCACCATTTTTTATTATCTCTACTATAGGTGTTGATTTCATTGCTTCTGTGATCAAACGAAGCGCCTAGTTTTGAATCCCATACTTCAAGACTTCCCACTATTCCTCATCTATTATCTCTCATACTTCATACTTCCCCACTATTCCTCATCTATCATACATTAACTCTCATACTTCACATTTCTCCCAATATTCATCATCTATCATACTTCAATTTCCTGTTGTTCCTCATCTATATACATTCTCTCATACTATATATCTTTCTCCATCATTTTTTATCTCCCATACATTATTTCTTCAGTAATTAAAAAAAAAACACACAACAAAGATGAAACTCGCTGAGATCAGTTTTGACAGCACAGACAAAATTTTAATAGTTGCTCAGATCTGTAGTGATGACATGAAAAATACCGGTGAGAATACATAATCAAGAAATGTTACACATGATAGTGATCGACTTGAAAGCAAGGAAACTCATGGGAGTGACAAGTTGGTGCCATAAGTATATAAGAGAAACATGCAAATATTTCTTAGACAAAATGTGATATTTGTGTTGGAGTTTAGCTAGATCTTCTTCTTTTCGTTCGTTCTTTACGACAATTTTAATCACTCTTTGTGATATGTTTGATCTTTGCCAAGAACGTGTATACGTTGCACATTGGTTTGGTAGGCCCCTAAATGCATAGACTTCTACACGTTTAGGACATGTGCATCCGATTTCAGCCAAGTTTAGCTAGATCAACTCAAATATCTATCTGTAGCTTGTAAGAGACTGTTTATTACTTCTTCTTCTAATGCTCCATATCGACCACATGTTTACCACTGTGTGTGATTTGTATGTGATCTGAGCCTAAAAGAGATTGTACATTGTGCCAGTTATGCGCCTACAAGTAGGCCAGCACATCTGATTCCTGTGATGCTTTTTATTTACTAGAGTAGCTTCCCTACATCAGTTGCCTCTTACGACATGCCTTGTAGGTCACAGTGGTACTATTCTTTGCTTCCCTTGGGGGCCCCGGTACCACACGGCGATTTATATTACCTAACACATTGATTAAAAATAAAATTTCTGTAGCTTTTTCAGACCTTAGGGTATGAAGTCACTTCACATTTCAGTCCCTAGTGTGCAGGACATAGGAATCCAAATTAATAAGATTTCTAGAAGAGAATAAGGAGTTTTAAGAATCTCAGGGGATTCGAACCACAAACCCGTATTTCTTACGGCACTCATTGTCTAGTCCTACAACTTTAAGAGCATAACTAGCAAGATCTCTAGTACTTCACATTACTATAGTGTTATATGCTAGGTGTTTAAATAAGTTAATTGCATATCCTTTACAGGACTTTGCAAATCAACCACAGCTTTTAACGCTGTTTGTGATTTTTCTAGGCATTATTGTGTTCAGTAGTTTGCCATTGCTTTCTAAAAGGGTGGTGCCATCATCCTTTTGTAAAAATCCATGCGATACAATTTGCAACCAAACTGTCCGCAGCGTGATTCAAACTCAGAACGTCGGGGTTAATAGGCTGAGTCACTATCCCCTAAACCACAGACGCCACCGCTAGGTGTTTACATTCATGAATATACAAAATACTGAACATTCTTGTGGTTCATACCTATATGTCAAGACTTCAAAATTTTTTTTTTTCGATCCAGAAGCACTTGAGCTTTCAGCTCTTCGGCTCGATGCAATGGACATCGTAACCGTTCGGTGCCACGAACACCGTAAATCTAGGAAACCTATGGCTTTTTCTGCCAGTCCGCGGAATTGAACCCGCACTCACAGAGGGATAGTCACCCGTAGCCAACGCGCTCGAAGCGCTTGGACATGGGCCAAGACTTCAAATATATAAGTTACCTTCAACTTTTTGAGCGATGTCAATCTGGGCCAGTGTCAGGCTATTTTGCACCAACATTAATAATCTTATATTAAAGTAAAGAAACCCTTTTGATACCTTGAGTTATATTGGGTAATACGGTGTTAGCCATGCATTTATCATTGGCCGTCGGCATATGATGGGTGATGTGGTCAACATCATGCCAACCGCATTTACTTCCCAGTGCTTTTCGTGGTACAGAATTCAGGCTGGGTCGACCTGAGATCCGTTACGGTCTAAAAAATATTCCACGCCCAGTGTGGAATTGAACCAAAACCACTAGCCTAAAAAGTGAGTTCACTAACAACCACACTACTGCAGCTTTCTTTTTTATTATATTTTGTTAATGATTATTCTAGTTTCTCACACTATTAACACACTGACAATATAAATTATGATCCCCTTCGAGATTTGCACCATAGACGGATGTCAAGTTAGTCTAACAGTAGCACCGACATTATACTGGCAAAAACAAAGTAAATGAATGATGAAAACAAAAATTAAAGAGACAGTTTTTATATTTGCACAGTATCATGATTTACATACTGGTCTCTCTCGCGCGCGATCGTTCTTTTACGGCCGTTTTTATCATTCTAATTATGATATATAAACAGCCTAACACCAAGAACGGGTTTACGTTCACAATCTTCAGTACCATTTGGAGCTCTGGTGCTTATCCTTCGCGACGTGCCCGATTTCAACCAGCGTTTACTTGGTTCGCTCTCCGTCAGCCTTTGACTGTCCCCAGCCAACCTGCAAGGCAGCAGGTTACATACTGGTCTAAACATCTTTACCAAGAGCTGAACAAATGAACAAGAGCATAGAAGAAAGTAGTTAATATAAATACATATTAAACAACCAAGATTTTAAAACAATATAAGTGAAATCACAAAACCCTTCCCAACACCATCATGTTGCAAGCAAAAACAAATATTATATATAAGAAGAATGATGTATTTGGTGATTAAATTGATTTCATAAAACACAGACCCATATGTGCTCAACCTCCCTCAGCAGATGCTACAGCGTTAGTATTTTGTGCAATACTCTCAGCAAGTGGTATACCATTTCTGCAAAGAGCGACCGAGCCATATGGGCAAACCCGATCAATCCTTCGCTGTTAACCCTTTATTTCTTCTTTTTCAACGTTCCATATCGACCACTTGTTAACCACTGTGATTTGTATGCGATCTGAGCCTATGAGCGATTGTACATTGTGCCAGTTATGCGTCTACAAGTAGGCCAGCACATTCGATTTCTGCTATGCTTTTTATTTAATAGGGTGACTTTCCTAGGTCTACATCAGTGGCCTCTTATGACAGTCCTTGTAGGTCGCTGTGGTACTATTCTTTATTTCCTTTGCGGGCCCCAGCACCACACGGACAGAACCCTTTATTTAATCTTTGCTATACAGTTTTACCACAACCCTCTCCCAGTATAAGTAAGAAGAAAGATATTTTAAAAACGAATGTAAAAATAGCAACAAATATGAAATTGGAGAAAAAAAAGTTGCAAATGTATTCAAGCTTCAGCGACCACATAAGAGATTAACTTTGTATCTAAAGTACATCGACATATCTCCTCAGAAAAGCAAGCCTGAAACATAATGGTCTGGCTGTTGCGAGTGCCATACAAGAAAAATATAAAACATAACATATATCATCTTTGGTTACCTGGTGTCCGAACAGGACCCAGAATCAACATAAACCGTTCACATGTCAAGAGCAGCGAGTAGTATATTTTTGTTTTGTTTACCAGTAACAAGAATCATAAACAATTGTTTATGCTTCTTCTTCTTCCAACGCTTCGTATCAACAACTTGTTAGCCACTATTTGTGATGTGTATGTGATCTGAGCCGACGAGCAATTGTACATTGTGCCAGTTATGTGCCTACAAGTAGGCCAGCACACCCAATTTCTGCTACGCTTTTTATTTACTAGGGTAGCTTACCTAGCCCCCTACCTCAGTTGCCTCTCAGTTGCCTTGTAGGTTGCAGTGATACTATCTTTGCTTCGACGGCTACATTCTGCTTGATCAGCCATCTCACATCAATGGCTGACTTACAGATCAACTTGATAATTTCTGACTTCAGATTTATTTCTTTCCTCTTGATGTTAAATCCACTTACTGTACACTGTGCACTCAATTAGTATAGCTGGACTTAATTCAGACATGGATCATTCGAGACTTTCAATCCTGTAGCTTAGCAATGATCACAATAAACACCTTACATGAACAGTTTCCTCATCTGAATGCCATGCTCTTAAATTCTACAGGCTTCACGTCTCTTATCCTAGACTGCCTATTAAGAATTCAGAAGTTGTTTTTTTTGCTTATCCAGACCATTAGCTTTCAAGTCATCTTTCTAGTATCATTGTCAACTTAATGCTACATTTTCAACAATGCATTCAACATACCTTTCATGTATAGTTTCCAAATGCATCCAAAATTTTCGTTTTCATGTCATTTCTCTTCAACCCCCTTTCTTGTATAGTTTTTTCAACTTAGAAATATTTCTCTTTATGCGTCAAAAATATTTTATTTGCCTAATTTTAAAATCTCAATATTTCTTTTCTTCTTTGTTGTTTCTTCTTACGACCAATTTTAATCACTCTTTGTGATATGTTTGATCTTTGCCAAGAACGTGTATACGTTGCACATTGGCTTGGTAGACCCCTAAATGCATAGACTTCTACACGCTTAGGACACGTGCATCCAATTTCAGCCAAACCTCCTTATTCGCCTCTTACGACATGCGTGGCAGGTAAAAGTGGTTCTATTCTTTACACCCCAAATATGGGCCCTGGTAACCACTCGGGCGAATATTTCTTGTTATATCTCAAACTTTTTGTAGAGCCTGCTTATTCATCGCACAAGTCAGCTCCTTCAATTTTATCAGCTTATTCATTGTCAATATTACTGCACCATACAAATACGATTATATATTCACTATATATAAATAAATATATAATCTTTCTGTTTACTACTTCAGACTTTCATGTTAATGGCCGACACAAATAGCTACTAGGCTACCAACATTGCCATAAAGTTTTTGTGTGAAGGGAGACAGAAATTAAGTCAATAAATATTTATATAAAAATCACAAGGACAATCACTACAAGTGTGTAAACTACATTTGGAAAATCCATGCTTTTCACATGGACAGCTATATGTGGCCTGTTCACGCGTCGGAAAATCTGATTTATTCGTAGCGACCAGACGGAAAAACAAAAATATTGTATATCCAAAGTACTTCAATAAACAGAATTAAAATGAAATGTTAAATTGGAAGTTTTTTTCCAAGAAAATGAACAAAAGGACAATGATCCAAAATAATTATTAAATATTGTTCTTGCGAGTTTCCTTTAAATTCAATTTATATTGGAGCGCAGCAAGCGCGCAGGGTACAGCTAGTTATATATATATATAGATAGGAAAGTAGAAAAATGATCCTTTGAAATACCTTGAGGTATAATGGGGAACACAGCGTTAGGCCAGTATTTTTCATTGACCTTCATCACACATGATGGGAGATGTGGTCAACATCATCCTGGCCGTCTTTACTTCCCAGTGCTTTCCTAGTACCCAATAAAAGATGGGATGGCCTGAGAGCCGTTACGGTCGGGAAAAATATTCCGAGCCCACTGTGGAATTGAACTCGGACCACTGGCATAAGAAGCGAGTTCATGTGTATATATATCATCTTCTTCTTTGCGTTCATTCTTTATGACCAATTTTAATCACTCTTTGTGATATGTTTGATCTTTGCCAAGAACGTGTATACGTTGCATATTGGTTTAGCAGACCCTAAACGCATATACTTCTACACGTTTAGGACACATGCATCTGATTTCATCCAAACCTCCTTAGTCACCTCTTACGACATGCGTGGCAGGTAACAGTGGTTCTATTCTTTACACCCCAAATTTGGGCCCTGTAACCACTCGAGCGGTGTATATACATATATGTGTGTGTTTAACACTTGGTAGCTTTCATTGTACATTTATAATTGGTTTGTTTGGATAGCCCTGAGTAAAAATAATACAATACAACTATCAACACTAACAACAAGTTGCCAAAATAAAAAACACTGATTTTAAGAATAGATAAAACATTGACAATATGAAGAAAAATGTGTTTAAGATTAAATGCCATAAATGGGTCATAAAAATGACAAAAATAAAACTGCAACTGTGCAATATAAGTAAAATTATTGTGTATAATTTGCACAACCTGTCTTCTAGAGATGAAACTAACAACCATTCCATTAACTATGAATACGTTAAGTAATGTTAATGAAAATATAATTTCTATGAAAAACCATCACACAAGAATAAGAAGTATATTAAATAAAACCTCAAAAAACAACATAGGTGTGCCAGTTTACAAGTAGGCCATCACATCCGATTTCTGCGCCGCTTTTCATTTACTAGGTAGCTTCCTAGGCCCCTACCTTAGTCACCTCTTACAACATGCCTTGTCGGTCGCAGTGTTACTATTCTTTGTTCCCCTTGCAAGCACCGGCAAGATATCAATTTAAGAATAATAATTACATTTGTATTTACCAACAACACAAGAATCGACAGAGTAACGAATACCAGCATCAGAGAAATGGTTGGAACAAGACCGTGCTTGAATTATATAGCGACACAGAGAATGAAGTGGTTTGGATACTTAGCAAGAATGCTAACAGACCAAACTGCCTATGAAGCTTTCCACAACAGAATATCAGGAAGGAAGGCGAGAGGAAGACCAAGGAAAAGGTGGATAGATAACGTAGTTGAATTCTGCCAGGGACTAAGAAAACCATCACACAAGTCACAAGAGAAGCGCAAGACAGATACATAAAACCACGACACTGGGTTAACAACCCGGTAACAGTGTGCTGACAAAAGCAAGCGCAAGACTAAAAACCATCACACAGTCACCAGAGAAGCGCAAGACAAATACATAAACCACGACACTGGGTTAACAACCCGGTAACAGTGTGCTGAAAAAGCAGAGAAGCGCAAGACAAATACATAAAACCACGACACTGGTTAACAACCCGGTAACAGTGTGCTGACAAAAGCAGAGAAGCGCAAGACAAATGCATAAAACCACGACACTGGGTTAACAACCCGCTAACAGTGTGCTGACAAAAGCAGAGAAGCGCAAGACAAATACATAAAACCACGACACTGGGTTAACAACCCGGTAACAGTGTGCTGACAAAAGCAGAGAAGCGCAAGACAAATACATAAAACCACGACACTGAGTTAACAACCCGGTAACAGTGTGCTGACAAAAGCAGAGAAGCGCAAGACAAATACATAAAACCACGACACTGAGTTAACAGCCCGGTAACAGTGTGCTGACAAAAGCAGAGAAGCGCAAGACAAATACATAAAACTCACACTGGGTTAACAACCGTAACAGTGTGCTGACAAAAAGAAGAAAGAATTATATTTGTTTAATGTTATGATCACATATACACATATATAATTTTCCAGCCCTGCATATCACATGCCTGTATATATGGAGATGAATTTTATAATATGATTTTTGTTAAGATGACAAATTATAATGTTATATACAAGTTTAATAGTAAGTATAGATTCTAATCATACACAAGTTGGAGACATTCAAAAATAAATATTGAAGAAGAATCCTCAAAAATTGTGTGGTCAAATGCGATAGCAAATGTAAAAATCAAACAAACTGTGCATCATTAGGGAACCACCATTCAAAGAGGAAGATAGATTAGAAGCATGTATGTTGTATGCCAGTAGGGGCAGTAGCTAAAACAAAATAGGTGTGACAGTTTACAAGTAGGCCATCACATCCTATTTCTGCGCCGCTTTTCATTTACTAGGGTAGCTTCCCTAGGCCCCTACCTTAGTCACCTCTTACAACATGCCTTGTCGGTCGCAGTGTTACTATTCTTTGTTCCCCTTGCAAGCACCGGCAAGATATCAATTTAAGAATAATAATTACATTTGTATTTACCAACAACACAAGAATCGACAGAGTAACGAATACCAGCATCAGAGAAATGGTTGGAACAAGACCGTGCTTGAATTATATAGCGACACAGAAAATGAAGTGGTTTGGATACTTAGCAAGAATGCTAACAGACCAAACTGCCTATGAAGCTTTCCACAACAGAATATCAGGAAGGAAGGCGAGAGGAAGACCAAGGAAAAGGTGGATAGATAACGTAGTTGAATTCGTAGTTGAAAAGAGTATTGAAGAAGAATCCTCAAAAATTGTGTGGTCAAATGCGATAGCAAATGTAAAAATCAAACAAACTGTGCATCATTAGGGAACCACCATTCAAAGAGGAAGATAGATTAGAGGCATGTATGTTGTATGCCAGTAGAGGCAGTAGCTAAAACAGTTTTCCGATCGACAGCAGATGGGATTATAAGTCCTGGATGTACAAAGAAACGTGGAAAAACCGAGCAAAGAGAGTTAAAGAGTATGGCCTGATATAGGAAACAATTGGTAAAAGGCGATAGAACGGCATCAATGGAAATCTCTTGTGAAAGCCTTATGTGTCAAACAGGACACGAAGATGATATATATATATATATATATATATTCTGTGCTAGATTAGTTGTAACATTAGGAAATCTTAACCGAATTGGGATACTAAAGTTTGTTAAAAAGACATTACTAATTTGTCAGTCTTTCATACTAATAACTCTGACGAAGGAAGTAATTAGCTCCAGACTCCTGATGTTCCGTTGAGCTGTTCATAGAAGAAAAAGGTTTGTGGTCTTAAATAACTTAAAGTGGAATTTGCCGCTGCCCTTTCACAATTCATTAGAAAGATTCAAAAATAACATTCCTACACAATAATCTTCTAAGTTACATCGGGGACACTCACCGGTGCTACGGAGTTCGTGCACTGCCGCTGAGATCTCCCTGTGTAAGAAAGAGATCGGAGGGGTCTCTGTAGCTAAGCCCTCGCCTTGCGTTCTGAAGGTCATGGGTTTGAATCCGAACTGTGCCGTTCTGTTCACAGGTGCATTTGTTTAGAGACCCCTAAGATTGTTGCAGGAGCTAAAGAATTTGTGCAATACTCTTGGCAGCTGGTGTGCCATTTCTGCGGAGAGAGACCGAGCCATAAGGGATAAAACCCGGTGCAATGAAGTCAATCCTTCGACTTTAGACAGTTTGAAGAGATCGGAGCACACATGATTACTCATCGAAGTGATATGATGATGGTCCTATCAATCAATCAAGGTTCCTGTTTTGTTAAGTTGTTCATAGAAGAAAAGGAGTGTGGTCTGAAATAACTTAAAATGTAATAACACATTTGTCAATCCGACAAACAAAGGGACATTTCATGCTAAAATCTCCTGAAATTATAACAATTTCCAACAAACATAAAATTGACACAAACTAACAATAAAAATCTGAGACAATTTAATAACTAATTATTTACAAAATTATTAATTTATAATAATGAATTGCTGAACTAGTGGTTACGAAACTTGTCTCTCACACTTTAATATGTGCATTCAAGTCTTAGTAGCATCGCTGCTTTTTTTCCTTTCATTTGGGGTTACATTAAAAATACAACCGTGCACTTTGTGTGACAACAGCAAGTGCAAACTGCATGTAGTTTTCAGCTAGCTTTTCCGTAACAGGAAATTGACTATAGTGAAAGTTATAGCAACACTTTATATATAGGAATAAACTTCTTCGAATGTTCCATATCAATAACTTGTTAACCACTCTTTGTGATTTATTTGCGATCTGAGCCTGTAAGCAGTTGATTAGTATATCTTCTCTCTCTCCTAATTCCTAATTCTCACAATCTACTAATATATAACGTGATCATCCACATGGATCAAAACATGGATATAAACCCGGATTACACATAACAACATTTGGTAATAATTTACAGAACAGTCAAATAACATTTGTGAGCGCACATCAATTGTAAATGCAAACATACTTATTCAAAAAATAATTGTGCCAATATCTTATCTGATTTAAACATGATTAGAAAAATAGCAAATGAACATTATTGGCCATAGTTAAAAACACTCATCAAACACTGAAATTTGTATTTATTAAGACATTTATATATACACATACATATATATATATATATATGTGTAACACATGCATACATACACGCAAAGTCAAGAAAGACTTAATAAGCAAAAAAATGGTCAGAGTGTTAACCCTTTGAACCCTGGCCACCTATACCTTAAAAATCTCTTCCTCAAAGTTCCTGGGCAAAAACAGTATACATTAGAGTTATATTAAAACACGATAATTTAGCACTCTTAAGTGCACTATAATTTGTTATTGATTTACCCCATCATCTCCGTTATTCCTGCTTATTATATATTTGAAGAATACTAAACTTTAAAATTTATTTGATTTAATATGTGGCTACGGCTACGAATACTCCCGTATATGAAGATATGAAGATTAAATACTTAAATAATTACCTTATCAGTACAATAAAATAACACAACAGCGTCCGCCATCTTGTAAAACGATATAGAACACATGGGCTGTGTTTTACGTTTCATTTGTACATAATTTATTTTTAAATACTGAAAAATAGTGAAAAAATATGCTCAGACCAATATATCGGGAGCTCAGGGTATGAAGTGCTTATATTCAATCCTGAAATATCAGGAGCCCGGGTTCTAAGGGTTAATGGATTTTAAAAAAAAAATTAAAATACAATCAAATTATTACTAAACAAATAGTACACACTGAATCTTGGTCAAAACAGGCGGACATTCTCTCAGTCACACAAATAACAGTTTGACAGTATACAAATCTGAGTTTTTAAATATTATCCCAATAACCGAATGTACAATGAGTATTATACTACAGCAATTATACACTAATATATATATATATATATATATATGTTCTCTTCTGGATGGCTTAGGTATACGGTTTTGTTTTGAATATGAGGTAGGTTGGCTGTAATTAAAACTGACGATTAATCAAGAAATAGAGATAGCACCAAGGATGACAAAAGAGATTTCATCACTTTTACTAAGAGAAATACTGATCTTGAAATAGATTCATTTCTATTACATAAAAGCTGATTAATCTTACAGATGCTAATCTGATGGTCTGATAATCAATCTGAGCTGGCTCTGCATCCAGCAGAGTTGGGGCTGGCTAGTCTTTTGTAGGAAGAGCAAAAAAGTGAAAATTTGGGCCTGCTGATGACCCATTGCTGAACTGTCCTGGGAGACCATAAAGAGGACAGCCAGAGACCAAGAAGAGTGGCGAGCAACTGTTGAGGCCCTATGCTCCAGGAGGAGCGGAGAGGAATAAGTAAAGTGATGACCCACAGAACACATAAGGCAATCCCACTTTTCAGTGGTGTCACAAGACAGGCTCTCTCCGATGGAACCCCCAGAGCAATAGAGGTAGGGAAAAACCCAGGAACACCTGGAGATGGGAGTTGGAGTCAGAATGCAAGAAAATGGGGAGAGAGTGGAGAGATCTGGAAAGGATGGCCTTGGATAGGCGGGTTTGGAAGGCCTTGGCTACGGACCTATGCTTCCCTAGTTGCAAAGGGTGAAGAAGAAGACCAGGAATCTTTGACCATGGTATCAAAGGCTGACTCTGGCTCGCCTAAGGGAATGGACTTCCGTATGTCAGTTTTTGCGTGTCCTATGCAGGGAGACAAACCCGAATTAAAAATAACAAGTATACAAAAAATGGATAACCTCCTAACTTGCACAAAATACTTCTGAAGTTAGCGAAGGCCTGCCTGCGTGGCGAGGGACACCAGTCAAATGATAAAGCAGGCTGTCACACAAAAATCTGTCAGAAGCACCATACTTGGCGTCATGACTAACACCCAAATTCACAGCAGGCGAACGTAGAAGAAGACTAGCACAACAAACTCAAGCTCTAGGGATCAAATCACATCCTGACCACAAAAAGTGATTTAACAAGTAGATGATGTAGAGCAGACGAAGAAGAATTTCTATTTGCAGTACCTTGAGAAAATTACATGAGAAATTACAATTAGACAGTACATCAGAATATGTAACGTTTGTGATTTGTTTACAGCTGCTGCACTGTTCTGTATACAGTAGGGGTTCCCAAAGTGGGCGGCACCCCCCCAGTGAGCGCTGAAGTCTTCCAGGGGGCGATAGTGGGTTCAGAAGGAATTGGAGGAGAAGTTTCTTTAATTATTAGCCCATCTTACACGAACCATTTTTTTATCAATTTTCTATTTCGTGTATATAATCATTTAACAATTGACCATGTATGACAGAAATATATATCAATTTTCTATGTCAAAATCAAAATAGAGCATGTATATATACGTGTGGGGGTGTGTGACTGTTATAATAGGGAGGGCGTTACAAAGTTTATGTTGTGCAAAGTGGGCGGTAGACCGGAAAAGTTTGGGAATCTATGGTATACAGTATTACTTTCCATAAACATTGATTACATAATTTGATCCCTTCAACTTGTCAATGTTTGCTGCTTTCATATATTTCCTCTATAATTACATTTGTTATCCCATTATAACACATCTTATATTTATATATATATCTCAGTAATCCATGTTTAAATGTATATACATCAAATAACAGAGGAAGAAACCCGTTTCATTTCATGTGGTATATTACGGAGTACAGTGCTAGACCAGTATTTTTCTTTGAACAATAACACTCAATAATAAGTGGCATGGCGAAGCCTCCACTTCGGTGTTTCTATGGTAACCAAATGAGATCAAACAAAGTTATTTGTGGTTTGGAAAAATTCCCCTTCACTACAACTAGGGATCATACTCATACCATCCGACTAGGAAGCAAGTGCACAAACCACTGTGCTATCTGTGTTCTTATGTAATAATAGTCATCCATCGCAAGCGATTATGACAACAGCCTCAGATGTGGGTTGGTGTATCTCTCTGGTATTTTTTTTTCAAATCCAGAAGCACTTGAGCACAGTTCGGTGTAACGAACACCATAAATCTGGTATGTGCGGAGGTGACTGTAAAGTCCAATCCCCGAACACATTCCCCTACTACAGGTGGGGCATATATAATCAGGGTTGGACATGTGGGTGTTGTTCATTCTGTCTATTTGCGCAGCTTGCTTTCTCTGCGCATAACAGTATGATGATTCTCAGGTATGTGAGTTCTTCTTGTGTTGTTACAGCGTCACATTTGGCGATCATGTTTAAGGGATTCCCAGCAAGTGGTGTCTATATATATCAAAGCAGTTTAGAGACATGTTAACAATATCTTAAATTACCTCTGAAATCGGAGAGAAGCCTGTATGGTGGGAGGGGCACTGATAATAGAAAGCAGGCTGTCACGCAAAAATCAATCTGAATCGCCACGTCAGGAGCCCTGACATCACATTACTTCATAGCGGCGAACGAAAAGGTTTCTTTAACCCTTTAGCTGCTAAAGACGTATATATACGTTTTGCTCATTCACTTCTAAAGACGCATTAACACGTCTGTTATTATCTCTACTCTGTGGACTAAAGACGTGTTAACACGTTATACATTACTACTGTCACTGCTATAGGCGTACATTCACTTTTGTGACCTAGAAACAAAGAGTAGCTATTTTAGCTCAGCCTTCGAAAAGTATGTAGCAGCGAAAGGGTTAATACATATTTTCTGTCCGCCAACCGATCATCTGCCCCCCTTCAAGCTCGTCATACATCAGCTGTTTTGGGATGTGTTTATGTGTTCTCTTGTACATATTCCCAAACACAAATCCTGTATTTTATTGGTCCTATCAATCAATCAATCAATCAAACATAACCTCTATCACAATTAAATGCAACCACACATACTGTATATATAATATTTCAGTATTAAATGCAACCACACACACACACTGTATATATATATATATATATATATATATATATATATATATATATATATATATATATATATATATATAAATATTTCAGCAATCCCTCCTTAAACCAACAATCGCATAATCTCAGCCGCACTAAGATATATATGTATACATACAAAAATTGCAGGAAAAAAATGTTCAAATATTATTTCTCGTTATTTAGGATGACATTGTAAATTAAATATACAACAAAGTAACAACAATAACCATGTATAATAACCACCCCATCACAGATGTTACTTACACTGTTGTTAGTTCAACCGGTACTGGTTATGTTAGTATTCTATGATTAATTTTGGTTATTTACAGTATTAGTACTTAAACATGACGAAGGGATATAGAGGTTTATATTGTGAAAAACAGGGAACAGTTGGAGAGAACTGCACAGGATGATTGTTAGAAGAGGGTGGGTTCATCCCTCTGTGATACTGGCAGAAGATGATAAGGTATTGGGTTAACATAATCGTCTTCACTGAAGTTCTGGCAGACCCATACATGCTCAGTCTCCTTCAGAAGTTAACAAAGATTAACTGCTGATAGTTCTAGTGACTTGCTGGTCTTTAAATATATATGTTGTACTGCTACTTAGGGCCTGCAAATAATTTTTTCATACTGCTCTATCCTGGGCAACTCAATCAATCTCTTCCATGGAATTGAGTCCGATATGCCTTGCCTCTTTCAGCAAAGTTCATTTCAGGGTTTCCATAGGGCACCTTCTCTTTCTTGAACCCTTTGCCTCACACTTCAATGCCTGCTTTGGTATTCTTTGCTCATTTCTTCTTACGGTATGTCCAACATATCTCCATCTTCTAACAGTTGTTACTAGTGGTTGACCAGATATTTCTCTGATTTCATCTATGTCTGCTGGTTACTCATCTCTTATTATCCTCTCAGGAGACTGCCTTCTTGTGTCAGGCTTGATTTCAAATTCCTGCAGTAGTGCGGGTGTTAGCGGCTTTCTTAACATATGTTTCATTCACTAAAAGTAAAAAAAGGTACAGCCACCTCAGTAGGTTTTCTTTAATATCCATATAGCTGAACTACAGGCATGTATTTCTTCTGCGCGTTCGGTTTCGTATGCTTGTCTAAGCCATGAGATAGGTTGCCGCCTCTATGAAGCTGCATGTCAGTTGGAGTTCCTCTGAGTTTCCAATACTTGCTCTGTTAGCTTCCTTCAAGAGGCTATTTTTCGTTGGTTTAGGTATAATGGACATGACTACCAGAGATCAAGAAACATATCAAACGAAATGCAACGAGTTGTGGAGACAGCAAACACTCACAAGATCCCATGAGAAGACTAAACAGAAAACAGCACACAACAATCGTTCGCTTCAGAACAGGATACTGCAGGCTCAATCATCACATGCACAGAATCACATGTGCATTTGTTGCTGCCTTAAGTGTCAAGGGCATCACAGACTAGCAAGATAAAGAGATTCAATGAACAGCTATTACATGGATGATGTATTTTTCCTCTAAGTTTTTTTTTTTCATCCAGAAGCACTTGAGCTTTTAGCTCTTCGGCTCGGTGCCATGGACATCGTAACCCTTCGGTTCGGTGCCACGAACACCGTAAATCTGGGGAACCTGTGCTTTTCTGCCAGCCCGTGAAATTGAACCCGCACCCACAGAGTGCTTAGTCACTCGTAGGCCTCTAGATAAACTATTTTGAAGCACCTGAAACTCAGTTATCAGAGGACTATCCTCATAGCACTCTGGACATATCCATAAGTGCTTTGATCTCTGCCTCAACAAATCTAACAGCGTCCGGCTGCCTAACACGCCAGTTCATTGATGATTAATCAATCTCTTTGCATATTTGTTGCTTTCGGGCTGTACCAATATTGACACCCATCTCTCTCAGTCTGGTCAGCGAGTGGGACTCGCAACCATGAAACTCTTCTGTTCTAAAAGACTCAGTGTATTAAGAAAGTCATTTCGGTCCATTGCAGCTCCCTTTGATATCATAGCCATGCCTGACAATATAACAGCTTGTTTATTATCCTGACTCCTGCGTGCCCATGGACAAAAATGAAGGTGATTTCTTTGTTCCCTGTCTGTATCAGTGCCTCCACCCAGTTTTGCCTTACCATTCCTGTTTCAACTTTACAAATCATACTCATGGAGTCACTGAATATAAAAACACGAGAGAAGTCATGAGATGCCAACCACACCACCGTCCATACCTCCATCGTCACGCTACTTGTGGTTGTCACGTAGGCCCCACTGGCCTCTCCTATTATTTCTTCCTTCCCGGGCGTGCTGAAAAGCTCACGCACAGCTGTGTTGTCGAATGACTGAACCATCGGTGTAAATAACTACATCTGTTTAATTGATGCTGTCATTCAAGAGAGCCTAAACCTCTGCATTAATTAGTGATGGATTACTATGTTCAGTTTTTCTTAATGGATGTAATGATTGTAAAAGAAGTCTGAAATTGGAGTGACACAGCAATCCATTCCTCTCCTGGTTCAATTCTGGATGGTTCACATATTTTCCCAAGGGTACCTTCCGCCTGACTCAGCCATGATCTGCGTCTCCATCATTTCTCTGAGTTCTTCATGGAGGGGATGATCCTTGTTTGCGTTGATTTTAAGATAAGATCGAACCCTCCAGGTCTCAATTCTGTGAGCAATAGTGGATAGGCCATGAAACTCAGTGTGTACATGAATGAAACTCAAATGTGCATGTGCAACACATGTGTACATAAAACTAAGATGTGCACTTGCAACACGTGTGTACATAAAAGTAAGATGTGCACTTGCAACACATGTGTACACATAAAACTAAGATGTGCACTTGCAACACACATGCACACATGAAAACTAAGATGTGCACTTGCAACACATGTGTACACAATGTGATAATACAATAAAGATGGATAAATGCTAATTTAAACCACTATGTGAAAACAGACAGGTTGTAAAATGCATGCTTAAAAAAAACAGCAAACACCGACGGAATACTCAGAGGTAGATGATAAAATGTCCAGGGATTTGGATAATTATCAGAGGTATGCCCGGAGATGCTAGTATGAAACCATATTCAGCCCACATTCCGGCAGTCTGCGATGTACATAATTCCACACAGATGATTGTCTAGATGAGGACCCCTGTGCAAACGTCAGAAGCAAGTGTTCAGTATGCCACACAAACATTCCAACTCTTATCACAAATTTAATCAAATTGACAACATTCAACGTCTCACAGATTGACAGAAAGTATATATGGTCAAATACTTATTTTTCATGACCCGCAAGTTTAAATGTTCTTGTTTCTCATATCTGCATCTATTTACACGATTTGTCTGCCAAGTTGTTGAGCAAGGTTTGTATTTTGATTCAGGGATGAAATAATAGGCTCACTGCCTTCATACAATACTAGAATATGAGGTTGTCTGTTGTAAAAGTCAGTGCCAATTTGTGAATCAAATATAAAGAGTTAATATACATATGATTTTTTTTAAGGTTGACATTTTCTCCCGTTATTATAACTAAATAAAATTTAAACATGCCATTACTGCTTTTAATATCGCTTTTTGGGTACTGCAGGACGGGGAGGAGAGGGGAATGCGCTTCTAGAATTTAATGGTCGCATGGATAGTGCAGTCGCAGTGAAACTGTTCAGGTTAGAATTTTTCAATATGCCCCAACAGAAACAAACTCCTTGACCTTACCGTGGGTTGAACCCGGTCTCCTCATGGGAGACGTGTTCAATCCATTCGGTCAAACGCTAACTATAGTTATTGCTGGCAAGACACATCATTTGAATCATATCCTAGTCTTCTCAAAGAACTCTCTGTGGCTAAGCGGTTAAACCCTTGCTTTGCATTCTGAAGGTGGTGGGTTCGTATCCGGAATATGCTGTTCTGTTCACAGGCGCATTTTTTCCAGAAACCCTACGATTGTTGTCGGAGCTGCGAAGGTAGTGCTTTGTGCAATACTCTCTGCATAAGTTGTGCCATTTTTTCGGAGAGGGACTGAGTCATATGGGGTAAAAATTTGGTGGAATGAAGTCAATCCTTCAGCTTTAAACCCATTATTAGATTCTGGTCTTTTCAATTATATTGGAAATAATGGCCATTAAAGCAATAGATGCCTTATTTAAAATTTATTTAAATATGAAACCTTACAAATGTTACAAATATAAATTCTGAACCATTTTGTATAGCAAACAATTTAAAATGTGACAGACGAGGCATGTTTAAAAGAATAAAATGAAGAAAGGTGAAGATAAGTATAAATTGATAACGTAAGGTTCCATATGGGGATCTCTGTGACCTAGAGGTAAGGTGCTCTCCTCATGTTTCAAAGGTAATCTGTTTGTTTCCCACGTGGAGCGATCTAGATATTTTTCCAGATGGTCGATAAAGATGGTAAGAGGTGTGTTTAATCAGCGAGCCACTAGAACCATCAGTATGCATACTCTTTTAAATCTGTTGGGGGAGACTGAGCACCTATGAGTCTGCCCGGAGTGTAATGATGTCAGTTTAGTAACCAATAACCAAGCGCTTTAGGATCCTATTTTAACACATTTGTTTTCTTCGCTGTCCATGGCATTTTCAGCATTCTTCCACATCACTGCGGCTTCCAGTGATCTTATTGAGTGCTTGTTCATTGTCCATGATTTGCTGCCATACATAAATATTGGTGCAATATAGCACTGGAATACTCGTTACCGCAGTGTCTCTTGTTTACCCAGTTTAAAAATGGGTACCAGGACATTTTCTAAGGGAGAGTAAAATTTTGATTCACTGCAGAAGCAACTGTTAATATTCTGCAACTGGCACTTTAAGCAAGTTAAAAGCATTGGAGAGCAACTGGTGTGTCCTAAGTGCAAAGACAATGATTCTAGCCAATTTTCAAAACTGGAAACTTTGTCCATGAAGACACGGGATAACAGGGTGTTCGCTGGCTGGGTATTTCTCTCGATCGATCACGCCAGACCGATATACCAGACTTCCCATAAATTCTATTCATGTGGAAATCTGATTCATGCAGCCTTAGCATTGTTGTGTTTTACAT
The DNA here is from genome assembly GCA_020796225.1 of Arion vulgaris. Classification (NCBI taxonomy): domain Eukaryota; kingdom Metazoa; phylum Mollusca; class Gastropoda; order Stylommatophora; family Arionidae; genus Arion; species Arion vulgaris. Next base: position 14,898,353 of record CM036771.1, on the reverse strand, counting down.
CACATCTTCAGCACCATTTGGAGCTCTGGTGCTTATCCTTCGGCGATGTGTCCGGTTCCAGCCAGCGTTTACTCGGTTCGCTCTCCATTTTGTAGCCATCTAGTGTTTTTACAGTGTGGGGTAGCTAGCCCCACGCCCAACCTCCTTAGTTGCTTCTTACAACATGCGTGGCAGGTAACAGTGGTTCTATTCTTTACACCCCAATTTGGGCCCTGGTAACCACTCGAGCGGCTGGCTGGGTATGAATGAGCTTCATCAGGTCTGAAAAGTGTTCAAGACAGACTATGGTGACCATCAACCTAGCTCTTAACTCAGCCACTGCTCAAGTCAACAAGTCCATAATAAACTTAGAAGCTAACATAGAGATCATCCTCAACAGTGCCCCCCACAACATCTGTATTAAGTAATAAAGATTATACATTAATGCATTTGAAAAGTTTCAAAAGTATTCAACATTAATTAGAACTGTGATTTGACAGCAACATTAAAACGCAGAAAAAACTGTGAGAAGATGAATGATTTCAAAGTTAAATTACTGGCAATATAGTTTTAACACATTCATAACCTGTTTACTAAAGTCTTATATAGTAATAATTATTTATGTGTCCGTATTGAAAGGATTTGTAGACAACTCCCATGTGAAATCAAATCACCAACATCACACAACAAATACTTTTGTATGGAATAAAACCACCAGTACCTCAGTGCTAACAGAAATAAATATGAGGTTGCAATTGGTAAACAAAAATTATTTTTCTTGTAGATTACACAACCAATAGACACTTCAGAGACTGATAACTTAAACCTAGGACTTTACAGACTAAAACAAAATAAAATACTGAAAGATGCCAGTCACAACATGTGTTAAAATAACAAAAATATCGGTAGTACACGATACTAGCTAGACTTGTTCCACCTCAGAGTACTCGAACTGAAAACAACACGATACTAGCTAGACTTGTTCCACCTCAGAGTACTCGAACTGAAAACACCTACATAACTGCTGGTGTTTTTACTAGGGTAGAAATCTATTTTCTCATCAAATTCATCACCATCATTTTCATCTTCATCCCCATATTCATCGACTCCAACCTCTTCAGGATCGTCTTCACTAATATCATCAGCATCTCGCACACGATTGAAGTACTCACAACAGTATACCCTAGCTTCTTCTCCAAGTATTCCACTCGCTGCAGAAACAAGTCTTTAGCATACTGATAAAGTTCTACATCCAATATATTTTTCTCCAGAATCTTCTTTGTCATCTGCTCCGTGACTTCTAAACGTGATACATGTGTCGTCACCTTCTGTCGAAAGTTATCAATAAACTTAAGCTCCATAGTTTTCTCAAACAAAAACTGTGTTTTCTGTTGCTCTTCCACAATTCCAAAAAAAGAACAATTCTCAAGGTTCTCTTTTGCACTTTTCAGTAAGATTTCATTGACTCGTTCTCCGTTTATTCCCGTCCTGTTGTAACAGTTCACTTCTGAAAGATTTGCCAACATTCTGGTCATGCGGTTGAAGGCCAGATTATGCCTGGAAATAGGGAATCATAAAAATTAAAAGAGTGACCTAATATATATATATATATTATTTATAATCAATGTATGGGCAAAATTATTCAATATTTTAGCAGTCAGCAATTATTCTTGGCAGCCGTGCCAAAAATATTTGAAACAATTTCAATAATAAATTTTGCTGGCTCCTTCTTCTTGCGTGAAGTTCTGATTTCCTTTTGTCAGTGCCCTCGCCATACAGTCGAGCCTTCTCTGACTTTAAAAGTACGCTGGCTCCTAAATTGATGGTAACTTGTAATAGGTAAGCAGCTAAAATTATACATTTTAAAGTGAAAGGAATCAATACATATTAATAATAATAATTCCTCTCGCATCATAATCGCTACATAGGGCCTGCAAGTAATTTCTCCATACCGCTCTATCCTGGGCAACTCGCTCAATCTCCTCCATGGAACTGAGACCGATATTTCCTGCCTCTCTCAGCAAAGTTCGTTTCAGGGTCTCTTTAGGTCGACCTCTCTTTCTTGAACCCTTTGCATCCCACTTCAATGCCTGCTTTGATATTCGTTGATCATTTCTCAAGGTGTGCCCAACATATCTCCATCTTCTCTTTCTTATAACAGTTGTCACTAGTGGTTGACAGACATATTAAGAACCTTAAATATTTTCTTTATACTTGTATTTCGACACAACCAACTAGACACACCCAAAATATGGGTGAGTTCAAATATACACAACACAGTTGCCAAGATGACTTATTTTTCATAGTTCATAAGTACGGTTCCAACTTCACTGCAACGGGTCACCCCATAATTGCTCGTTCCTGTGCCAATGAATATCACACGAAATGCTAACACCTGTGAAAAGTTTCCTGTGTGAACTAATTCCAGAATGAAACAGCGCGTACCGCCACAAAAAAGCAACCTGCACCGCATAAAATGCATATGGCCGTCGCGAATGTAGCAACACAAAACTGTTCATCACTTGAATTGCAATTCTTGTCGAAGGGACATCAATCACGGCAAAATCCAGCTTTCTGCACTCGCAATATAACTGCATACGCAGATTGAACTTGTTCGTCATAACCGCTGTCCGCCATTTTCTGAATACACACAACAAACATGGTGCACGGTTGACACAGCAAAAAGCATTCCATGTAACAGTCACAGCGTTGCTCAAGCACTAACTCAGTAGCTCGGCAAACGAAACCGAAAATACCCGACCAAACATGACGGGAATGCGCTAGCAAAGTCGTGTTCAGAATCAAACCATTCTGACTCTGAATGGCCCTCCCGCCATTGTTGGCCAGATTTTTTTCAGCGCCTAGGTAGCGTCAGTCTCATAATCACTTATTTTTAATTGGGGAAGGATGTAGAGGTGCAGTTACCATGCAAAGACAAACTCAAATAAAATTGTTTGTAACACTCCAGAAAAAGTGCAGCATCATTTCCTGCGCTTAGCCAGCACAATTTATCGAAAAATTGTCAGATTCACACAGCCAAAGAGTTCAAGGGTTAAATATACAAAAAGTTGGTGTAACTTCCACAAAACACACCATGATCATTGTTCCTTGTACTAATTATATTCCAAATGTTTTATCAATTTAATCAATATTAAATCCTTGAAATAACAAACAAGAGTTAATTAAGCAATATTCATAACTACTAGGGATATAATGAAAAGGTAAAAAATAAATCCTTTTTTCATGCCTCAAGTATATTGGGGAATACAGTGTTGAGCCCATATTTGTCACTGACCATCGGCACATGATGACACATTTACTTCCCAGTGTTTTTCCTGGTAACCAATTGAGGCTGGGTTGACCAAGGATGTAAGCCTTATAGATAAAGCTAATTGTAAACTATGAGTATACTTCTCCTTCGAATGCTCCATATCAACCACTTGTTAACCACTCTGTGTGATTTGTATGTGATCTGAGCCTAAGAGCGACTATACGCTATGCCAGTTATGCGTCTACAAGTAGGCCAGCACATCCGATTTCTACTATGCTTTTTTATTTACTAGGGTAACTTTCCTAGGTCCTACATCAGTGGCATCTTATGACATGCCTTGTAGGTTCTTTGCCTCTTTTGTGGGCCCCAGCATCACATGGGCGTATGAGTATACAATTGGACATATTTCTTTATTCACTGAAATTAAAGTTCTCATACTGAACTACTTTTTCTCTCATCATCACCTATCTATTTAGTTCTCTATAAAACATTATACCGCAACTTGGCTTTATTTATGCCTCTCCGCTCCTCGTGGAGCAAAGGGCCTTAACTGATGTTCACTTTTTTCCGGTCTTTTATTGTTCTATTTATGTCTTTCCGGCATAGTCCAGCATCCTTCAGTTCCTCAAAAAGACTCCATTTCCAGGTCGTTTAGGAGGTTCAATTTTCTGTGTGAGTTTCACTCTAGTGCTTATCTAGTGACACTCGACTGTGTCTTCCACAGGGTATCTACTGTAACTGTTGTTCACTAATAATTTGAGAATTCTCTATCAGTTCTATTTATGATGTTCGTCTTTAAATTTCATTCTATTTATATATGTTATTTAGCTGACAAGAAGCAGAACACCCGTCTCTCTAAAGAAATATTTACCTGCAAGACATGAACTCATCGAAAGGTACATTTGACCAATCAACACCAGTGAAACAGAATGGCACCTCTTCCATTGTGGCATCCCGTCCATTGCAATGAAGCCTTGCAGCTTTCCAAGTAGCCCCTCTTTGTACATGCTGCCATTCACTGAGAAACCTCTTTACTGGATCACGCAAGAAAGTTATATAATGGTACCTGAGAATAAAAATAACCAATTTTTAAATGTCTTGTTATAATAATACACAAACTCTGCTTAATAAGACTTTTATAGGACTAGAATATATACAATGTGAGCCAGGAATTATCTTTGGGTCGGTTACAAAATTTGGTGTGGTCTATATTAGAACACAAAAGGTGCCCTGCACCAAAATATACATGCTGCTGAAGATATGGCTGGTTATGGGGCTAGCAACCTTATGACTTGTCCTTCCTATCTTCAGTTGAACAAAGTGTTCCTACTGTCATACCCAACCTTCTGGTCCTCAGTTGAACAAAGTGTTCCTACTGTCATACCCAACCTTCTGGTCTTCAGTTGAACAAAGTGTTCCTACTGTCATATCCAACCTTCTGCTCCTCAGTTGAACAAAGTGCTTCAGCTGCCAGTCCCCAACTTCTTGTCCTCAGTCCACTTTCAACTTTAGTCTTTTCACTGTTCATGAGACATTCAGCATTCATCTGGAAAACTATATCTTGTGGCCTCCAAAGATTTTGCTGTCTGTTTGCTATAGCACTGAAGAATGCTATTTCTACCCATCACAGACAATAACTTGTCGAGTATATATTTCTGCAAAAGTATCATGTGATATAGATAACAATAGTTTTTCATGGAAAAATCGACTCCAACTGTCAGTAGAACATTATCGCATGCATGTGATCTGGATATTCTTTTGTTCTTTGGTCCTATAATCAGTAACTTTAATAAACACATAATAATAACGTATTCATTAAGAAAATAACAATTCAATATTCACTCTGCAAATATCACAAAAATCAACATAAAAAATAACATACTTAACGGGAGCAAATATAAACTAGCTACTTACGTTCGGTGTTTCCGTGATTTTGCATCATTGCGTTTAAACCATTCATCCACACAGTCTGTGAGTTCTGTCCAGTCAGCATGGAGTCCGCACATCCATCCAGTTGCATGGCGGCTGAATAACCAGTGCCTCTTATTTGTAGTAATACATTCACATTTTTTTACACGAGGTTTGCATTCACATGGAAAATCTACATCTAAGTTGTGAACCAAATGACGCCCAAACGTAGCACCACCAGTCTTCTGTATATGTAGATATATCAAAACATCTTCTCCTTCTAAGTTGATCTTAAACTCCCTATTCAAGACAAAGTCGCTGAAGTTATGTCTAAATACTTTACCAAGTAAATATGCATCGTAATATGAAAGAGGTGATGGTGTGGCATCTGTCAAGCCAAAGCACGAGTGACCCATCGGTTTGCATGTATACACTGCTACAAAAAATATAAATGCTCCGCTTGTAATAATCAAACAGATGAAAACTCGACAGTAATTGCACCTCTTTTTCCAATGCCAATACCTCCCTTTATTCATGTTCAGTTAAGCCTAATGCTGTAGAACGCACTAGCGCCGGATGCTTAGAAACGCATTCCTTTAACTCTGTTGCTGTCATGCTCAAAATTAGATTGAGAGTTTTCAGATAAACAGTTTCTATAGACAATTAATATTATTGATTAGACTTTTACTAATTTGTCAGCCTCCATTGTTTTTGTCAGACCAGTTAAAAATCAGAAGTTACTAATGGGCGATATCCGTAACATTTTCTCAAGATCGATTCCATTTGTTAAGAAGTCATTGTATAGAACGGCTCAATATTATTATTATTATATTTAATTACATTAGTATTAGCTATGACAGCTACGTATTATTTCTCGATAATGTTACTAAGACTATTCTCTCACTTTCGATGTAACTGGATGTTCATTGCAAATTTACATACCTGGAAATACTATAACAAACACTTACACTCAACACTGCAGTAAAGTTTGAGTTGAATGAATATTTTGTTCTCTAGTCATAGTCTAGTCAAATCCAAATTATGGATTCATGAAACAATGTTCTTGTTGATGTTAATTTGCACCCAAAAAAAATAGATCGTGGTGAAAAAGCTTGACGAAGATCAGGAAGAATAGTAGGATAATATATAGTATACTTCAGGAAAATATGATTTTAAAATACTGACGTATTTAGTAGTTACTGATGATAGTAAGCCATTGCTTTAAAACAAGGTATTCGATACCGCATACTGGTTCAAAATACTGTTAGTATACGTCGGTATGTTACATAACATCTATCTTGAATCTAAAACTATGAACTCTTAATTTGTGACGACCGGTTGCGTCACCTAATAAATTAGTACACCCGTTATCAATATACATATATATATCCATAAAAATTATATAAATCTAATACAGCGATGAGCAGTCAATGTAATTTATTTTATATAATTATTTTTTAAAGGTTTCAATGTGTCCTCGGTAGTATAGTGGTAAGTATCCCCGCCTGTCACGCGGGAGACCGGGGTTCGATTCTCGCCGGGAGATACAACTTTTGTTTTCTCTATGTTTTTCTATTTTAAACGAGATTTAAAAGCAAAGGATTTGCTTCATTGCACCCAAATTACCCCGTATGACCGTTCAACTTTGCGGAAATCACACACTATCTTCCAATGCAGAATTGCACGAACTCCTTAGCTACGGCATTAATAGGAATTTATGATGACAATATTTACTCGTGAATAGAACGACGCAGTCCGGATTGGAACCTACAACTTTGGAAACAAAAGCAAAGATACACCCAACCCTCCTTACTCCCATATAAATTTGAGGAAAATACTAAATAGAATGATCAATTAGTCGATAACCTAAGTAATGCAAGCAACACTGTATTAACATTAAGCAAGAACTATAAAGACAGAACAATCAAAACTTATAGACTTGACATTTTTTTTTTTTCGATCCAGAAGCACTTGAGCTTTTCAGCTCTTCGGCTCGGTACCATGGACATCGTAACCCTTCGGTTCGGTGCCACGAACACCGTAAATCTGGGGAATCTGTGGCATCCCGTGGAATTGAACCCCCACACACAGAGGGATAGTGACCCGTAGTCCAACGCGCTACGAACACGCTGGGCAGACGGGCATATCGCATATACTTGACATTAACAACAAGGAAACGAATACTATGGTTATCTGCGGAGAAGCCACAAATAAGTTTGCAAATACATGGAAAATTACTGAAACGAGTAAACAATTTCTTATATCTAGGACAGGCGATGGGGATGTGGAAAAAAACAGATTAGGAACAGAATAGAAATGGCCACTAGTACATCCAATGACATGAACAAGTTACTAACATCTACACTGATAACAAACAGGTTAGAGAGATGAAGATTATCAAGTGATATATTTACTCGGTATTTTCAAAAAGATGGACTACGATCAAATATTTTAGACGACAAAATTATTGCCTTTGAGATGTGGATATAAACAGAGAAGGATGGTTCGTATTTCATAGAAAAACAAACAGATAAATATAGAAGTTCTCGAAAAGTATAATAATGAAGAAATAATTACTACTTAAAATAAAAATCAAACAAATAAAATGTTTTGGTGATATTTTCGTCGACATCCACGTATGTTGTTGCCAGTTCCTGATTCCTTATTTTAATGATGCTGTGTTGTTTAAATTTAAAGCCATCGTTTCTGTTTTCTTTACGTTATCTCAAGTTGAACTTTTAGTTGTATTTTTGCAGTCTGTTAATTTTTTTCCCTTGAGAATGTTGGTATTCCTAAAAAAAAGTAAATTATTGGGATGTAAAACCATACGAGATCTCTAACTGCTAGCAACGAACCGAATTACATGGTTCCTCTGCCCTATGTGCCGCCTTTGGCACGAAAGGAACAAACTAACTATGTAGGTATGGTCAAAGGACGCAGAGGCAGACCAAGCAGAAGATGGCTACAAGATACGAGGCGTGTTCAAATGAAAACGGGACTTGTGGATTTATTTTAAAAGTATCATACGCAAATTAATAGTTTCAACGGAATTAAACAAAGCAACCACTTGTGAATAAGAATGCACCTGGGTTCATCTGAAAAATCTCCGTATGCATTTAGGCAAGCATCCCACTGTTTAGGTAGACGTCGAATGCAGTCCGAGAAAAAGGTGCGTGGCTGCTCACTGAACCATGTGGTCACCGCTGTCTTCACGTCAGCGTCGCTGTTGAATCGCTGTCCCTTTAGTGCTTTCTTCAACGGTCCGAACAAATGGAAATTTCTCATTTTTTTGGTCTTATTCATGTAGAAATCTGATTCATGCAGCCTTAGCATGGGTGTGCTTCGTCACATGTTTAGTGCCATTTGGAGCTCTGGTGCTTATCCTTCGGTGATGTGTCCGGTTTTAGCCAGCGTTTACTGGGTTTGCTCTCGTCAGTCTTGGGCTGTCCCCAGCCGACCTGCAAGACAGCAGGTTGCTATTTTCTTTTAGGATACCCTTAGACAACCTTCCTCCCGGGTTGTTGAGCGTCATCTGTGATGGACTATGGCTTTGGTCTCCTGAAAGGAACCAGAACACCGCTGGATAATTTGGATATTGTCCAAGAATATGCGATAAGGCGTATACTCTGATGCACACGAGACATTTCATGTGAGACATTGCGCTATGTTCTTAGCATGCCAACGATGGCAATAAGACACACAATCACACATGTAAAAGAGAATCTGAGAGTATCCTGAATACACAAATTATCCTCTGCACAATGCTTTAAATGAACACAAGGCGCCCGTCTGCCCAGCGTGTTCGTAGCGCGTTGGACTACGGGTGACTATCCCTCTGTGTGTGCGGGTTCAATTCCGCGGATGGCAGAAAAAAGCCACAGATTCTCCAGATTTACGGTGTTCGTGGCACCGAACCGAAGGGTTACGATGTCCATGGCACTGAGCCGAAGAGCTGAAAAGCTCAAGTGCTTCTGGATCGGAAAAAATAAAAAATTAACACAATGTAATGCGATAGAGATGAAGGCAAAATAAACGCTAAACAGAAAATAAAAACAGCATTAAAAAAGGAAAAAAAAGGAGGAAGAAAATGATTTACGGTAATAAAGAAGGAGCAAGAAGTGAATGATGAGAAATAGAAACCAAAGGTAGAAACCGAAGTAGGAGGCGTAGAACAGAAATAATTAACACTGCATTCTCGACTGCCATCGTCTACTGTTACATAAACTCATTCTTCCAATGTTTTAGTTTGGCTATCAGCGTGGTTTCTGTGTGGGAGATTTCTGCTGCATTTATCAAATTACGGACCCGTACTTTTATATTTATTTTTTATTTAGAACAGAATGAAACACGCTTCAAAATAATTACAACAAACTCAATTTTTGTGTAAAAATCCAATTTTTTAAGAATTTAGACAGATAAAAAATGAGGAAGGGTAGTTTTGATGAAATTCAGTTATATATATATATATTTTAAAAGCTAGAATGAAGTCTAGCATAGACACTACATGATATATGTGAAGTATTTATAAGCTTACTGTATGTGAATGAAGTGTCTACGCAGAATGTTGTGAGTATCAACAAGAAGTGAGAAATGAAGACATCAGGACAGAAGTGGGTACAGCATCAGTACTGAACTTCATCAAGAAATAACAAATTAAATGGTTCGACCTCACATGCAGATTATGAACAGACAGTGCGCATCAAAGAACAATGCTACGCCGATACAGTGGATACAAAGTAAAAGGCTGGCCACGCAAAAGGTGGACATCAGAAATAACTGAAGCTACGAGAAACACTGTTTATGAAGCGCTAATAAAAGCCCGTTCTAGAAATCTCTTCTTATCCTGACGTTGTGAGGCAAAACAAGAGTAGAGAAAGAAAGAAAGAAGAAAGAAAGAAAGTATGTGCACACTGGTCAGAGACGGCTGCTCGTTTCAGTCTGGAATTTCTTCCTTGTACTGTATACATCCATAGGTGTGCTCTGATCTACTTCGCAATATCGCAAACAATCTCCAACGATTAATTGTACCAGTTTGATGTTCCCAAAATAGAGGAGACTGCAGTAAAACTATTTGATTGGCAAAACACGTAATCACAAAGTACTGTAGTTTTACAAATTACAAAAAAATGACAAAATACAGCAACGTTTCGACCAACAAGGCCTTTATCAAGCAAACCAACAACAGGAGGGACACATTTAAAAAAACAAATGGACGACCAAAAACAAACGTTTCTAATGAAAATCTGGAAATAAAAACGAAAATCTGGGAATAAAAACGAATAACGAAATAAATGTAACACAACAAAACACACATAAAAACTAGAAATAGAACGGAAGAGAAACAATGAAAAATCTAGTAAATATATAACTTGAATACATGCAACATATACCCATATAGATTACAAGGCAAGGGAAGAGAAAGTACTAAGAAGCATAGGAATGTAATACATTGAGCCCACGTGGTCGCAAGGTACCATACAAAGAAATCAACCGATTCTCCAGAGCAAATCGATTGCGATCATCCGAGGAACACGATCGCATGGCTGTGACCTGGACATCGTGAGCTCCTAAATGGCCAGTATCATTGAAATGGGTGGCTACAGGGGTCACAGAGCATTGGCGTATGTCGCGCAGGTGTTGGGCGAATCGGTCACTGAGCCTCTTGCCTGTCTCGCTGATATAAGCCTTGTTACACGGCTTACAGATAATGGCATAGATAAGATTACGGGACTCGCATGTGAAACCATCGTCAATAAGAAACGTGGCTAAAGGAAAACATACAGTTTGACGTTGATTGATGAGCATGTTCATACGTAAGTTGTACTGCTCTTTTTTGGTCACTCTAATCTTTAAACCAAGCTTTTGCAAACTGTTTACCTGGATTAGTTTAAACGACAGTAGTACTCTTTGCGTCCATACTTTCTGAGGACGTTCAGAATGTCAACTCTATCCATTGACTGATGCTACAAATATGAAGGAGAAAATTTAAGTATTTTGAACATATAAAGAGACACGAAGAGGTGTAGAAGACCATCATGGAAGGAGGCATCCCGGCAAAGAGAAGAAGAGGAAAACCACGGAGAAGATGGAATCAGGATGTAAATGGTGGTTTGAGCATGACGATTGCAGAAGCAGGAAATCTGGCCCATGAGAGAGAGACATTCCGAAGGACTGTTAAGGTGGAAAAGTTCTGCTCAGGGCAAGCTATTTGATCGCCTGAGTGGTTACCGAGGCCCAAATTTGGGGTGTAAAGAATAGAACCACTGTTACCTGCCACGCATGTTGTAAGAGGCGACTAAGGAGGTTTGGTTGAAATCGGATGCACATGTCCTAAACGTGTAGAAGTCTATGTGTTTAGGTGTCGACCAAACCAATGTGCAACGTATACACGTTCTTGACAAAGATCAAACGTATCACAGAGAGTTATTAAATTGGTTGTAAAGAGCGAACGCAGTTATCAGTTATCAGTTATATGAGGACTATCATCATAGCACTCCGGACATGTCCATATGTGCTCCGATCTCCGCCTCAGCAAATCCAGCAGCGTCCAGCGACCCAACACGCTAGTTTGATGTTGATTAATCAATCTCTTTGCATATTTAGTATGTCGTTCTTTCGGGCTGCACCAATATTGACACCCATCTCTTTCAATCTGGTCAGCGAGTGGGATTCACATCCCTGAAACTCCTCTGTTCGAAAGATTCTCTCAATGCGTGAAGAATGTCACTGCGATCCATTGCAGCTCCTCTGATATTGTAGCTAAGCCAGCCAATCTATCAGCTCGTTCATTACCCCTAACTCCTGCGTGCCCAGGGACAAAAATAAAGGTGATTTCTCTGATCATTGTCTGTACCAGTACCTCCACCCAGTTGCGTCTCACCATACCTGATTCGACTTTACGAATCATGCTCATGGAGTCACTGAGTATGAAAACACGAGAGTAATTGTGAGATGCCAACCAGTTCACCGCCTCCGTAACCGCCCGAACTTCCATTTGTCAAGCTACTTGTGGTTGTTGCGTAGGCCCCACTGGCCTCTCTTATTATTTAGCGAACGCAAAGAAGAAGAAGAAGCTATTTGATGATGATCCATTAACTTACTCCCGATATGGTGACAGAGTGAGCCAGCCTGTCTGTTCTCTCAGTGACATCGACATTTCATATGCCTCTGAAAGAAGATGACAGTAATTCTGTGAATTGTTGACGCATGTAGTAAAGTATATTCTCTGCGCACCGCCCTAACCACCACATTCCGCGTCATCATAAGTCTTCATTGGGTCCAAGGACACATGACGGAGAAAGAAACAAGATTTGTGTGTGCATGTGTGTATATGTGTGTGTGTGAGTATGTTGTGTGTGCACGTGTGTATATGAGTATGCGTGTCTGTACGTGTGTGTGTATGTTTGTACATGTGTGCATATGTGTGTGAGTATGCGTGTTTGCAGTGGCAGCTCGTGATCCTGTTTGTTGGTGGGGCCAGGCACAAATGTTCGGGAAAATCATGGTTTTGGGTTAGGTTATATTTTAATTTATTAAATAATAAATGCATGTTACACATTATTTTTGATGGGGCCTGGCCCCACTGGCCCTTAATGATGAGCCGCCACTGCGTGTTTGTATGTGTATGTGCGTGTGTGGGTGTGATAATGACATCCTGTTAGACAATGAACGTTACGCAGATGGTGTATTTAATGTCTACTCTCTTCCTTAACTGCCTCTCCAGGGCGCAGTTTGGACTGGCTGACATGGAGACTGCCCGCCCATGGAGGAGTTACCTCCTGCTCAAAGTTTGGATCTAGAATTTACTTCCCAAGCCACAAGAATCATGGACGTCCACACATTTGTCCAGGTTGGGTAAAATGAATTATTAAAAAGCGTGTTGGTAGTTAGTTTTACTACGCGGAAATGAAGCAGATACAATTCGCAGTTTTAACAGAAACGTATTTCCGGAGGGGGATGGGGGTGTATGCAAGTGCACCCCCCTCTGCCGTAGCGTATGGCGACCCTGACATGAAGGGCTATACCTACTACAAGACAGTGATGGCTTAAAATCATAGTTTACCTTCTCGTGAATAAGCCACATATCAGTGTTATAGTCCGTTCAACTTATCATGCCCACAGATAAAAATGCCCACATTTGTATCTTTGTAACCATTTGATTAAATAACTTGAAAATTTGCATGTGAACTACACATGTTCCCGACACTACAAAATATTTTTGGCCATTCAAACAATCATACCATCTAGAAGTTTCCTTCTTTGTGCTATATATTTAACGCCTCCATTGGCATGGTTGAAGAAAACTAATGTTTACAGCAATTTAATACATTGATGACAAAAATAGCAACATTCGGACGAAATCCCTAGTTTTTTATAATTCTTGCATTTTCATGCACAAATACTCGGACTTGAACAGTAATTAAATACGTCATATCGACAAACTAGTTAAAGGCGATATGAAATTGTGTGCAGCATTGAGTCATATTGTTGACGTCTCAAACAGACATTGATATAACATTCTAATGAGTTGCATAATTGCAAAGTGCCATTACTATACCGCATTGCACAAAAGGCACATATCTCTCTATTATCACGTCGTACTGTTTCGGCCATTTTGATATTCTTTTTGTGATATAAATAGCCTTGCCAAGAACGCTTGTTTTACGTTAATCTTAAGACCATTTGGAGCTTTTAGTGCGTCCATTCGCACGTGTCAAATTTCAACCAGCATTTACTGGGTCCTCTCCGTCAGCCTTTGACTGTCCGTCAACCTGCAAGACACAGTTGATTTCTTAGTCGACCAAGACTAGCTCGGCTGTCGATCATCACTGGCCAGCATTGTCATCTTTTGTGACTACTGGTTTCCTTCCGTCAGTTTTGGTATGGTTTCTCAAGGCTTTGATTGTCAACAACTACAAGCAGTAGTATTCACAGTAAACGCCATGGATTCAGTCTCTGCTGGGTATCCATATTTCTGCAACTTTGTCGTCCGTCACCCTACGCTGCACAACTCACCATCAGCGCATTCAGGACGTCACCACCGTGGCCACGTATGTCTCTGCGTGATCGTTCTGTCCTCGTGCCTCCACCATTTCCATGTCACTGTGTCAATACCAGCCTCAGGCTTCGACACTGGTAATCGCCCCACCATCGCTCAGTTTCGCCTAGTGGGCCACATCAACTTCTGCCCAAGTTTGCTCCACAGGCGCTCTCTGGATGCCTTCACCTTTAGGTTATTCCTTCAGCTTTCATCGACGAAAGACGCATTAATGACCGAATTTGCTCCTGTGTTGGGCGGATTATCAATGTGATACGTCTGCAAACACTACCCACGCCGAATAGCTTTTCGATCCATATCGTAGCGACAGAAATTGTCGTTACCAGAGTCCACGGAGATGGATCTTTTATGCCATTCACTAATCCGGTCGCGTTGTCCGTGCGCATTTGACTCAGGCAGATATCGTATCTGTACAGTATACTTCTTCTGCGTTCACTAGATTGATTTAGATTCTCTAAAATACAGTCTTGCCTCTAGATTATCAGCCATACATTTGTTTGGATGCTGATGAGTGAGAACTTCCAGGTCTGATCTAGGTGGGGCAGTTTGTAGATATGTCTGTTGTCATACTCAACACAGGGACCAGCCTTGTGCCTATTTTGAATTTAGTTACAGGTTAACAGATGACAAGAACCTAGTAAAGAGCTATTTATTGTATATACCTACCACATATGTTATCAAGCAAAGACAAGAAGTAGTGACACAACATAATGAAACACAAACTGAAGATATGACCACAAATATGTTAAACAGCAATTGTACGAAGAAATCGATTGAAAAGAACGTCTAATAACCGCCATGCAATCAAGTCTGACGAAATGGATATATGACATGGCATAATAACTGTAAGTAAATATTAAAAAAACAACCAATAAACAATCTATGTCAATATTACTTTCATGACTTATTGCATATCACATTGGTCCCATATGATGGATGATACGCTGATTGGGACTTGACATCAAATGTCATATTGTCATTTACTGTAAACTAAATTTGTATCAGACCGCCATATGCTGTCACATCAAGGAAACCAATTACAAATCCAGATTTATGCATTTCTTCCATCAGACATTTGCGTCAGTATAATCTCTAAGATTGACAAAGTTGCTACTTGAATAGATGGTTTTGCTACATTCGCATTGGACTGTGGGCATGAAATGTTGAACGGACTATATAACAGTGATCTCTGTGGCCTAGAGGTTAGCTACTCGCCTCTTCTCCCAAAGGTACTCGGTTCACTCTCTCGTGAAACAATGGGGATATATTTTCCAGAGTTCCCCGATCTCATGGTAGGTGAGTTCTAGTTCCTAGTCCTATCAGATACGAACGATAAAACGTAGTTCCCGTGTTCAAGTTGAGCATGTAAAAGAGCCCTTGGCTGTTAAAAATCGAGAAGAGCAGGCTGGAAAGCAGCTGCCCGAGCAAAATTTAATTAGAAAGATTTTTAAAACAAACTCCTACAAAATATTTTCCCAATCTACAAAATTACACCGGGGACCCTCGCCGGTGCTACGGAGTTTATGCACTGCCACTGAGATTTTCCTGTATAAGAAAACTAATATTAGACAATTTGCTGCTCCATCGCTGAACATTATTTATAAAAATCCTCACCCGTCATATCTCTTTGGATCCGTTACTGTGTTATTGAAACTCTTCAGTAAATGAATTGTATTCCCGCCTGCCCAGCGTGTTCGTAGCGCGTTGGGCTGCGGGTGACTAGCCGTCTGTGAGTGCGGGTTCAATTCCACGGGCTGGCAGAAAAGTCACAGGTTCCCAGATTCACGGTGTTTGTGGCACCGAACCGAAGGGTTACGATGTCCATGGCACGGAGCCGAAGAGCTGAAAGCTCAAGTGCTTCTGGATTTAAAAAATAATAATTAAAAAAAAATGTGTCGACACACTTGGAGCAGCGACATAGTAAAGCTAAGAACTTTTCACCTAGTTTTAAACTCCCACTCTGTCCCCAAGGACCTAATCGTTTTGACATTCATTATTTTCATGTTTAAATTTAAAAATGACCCACTTTCAAAACAAAGCGAGAGAAGAAGGGATGTAACTAACGCCCATTAACAGTTCCAAGATTTAGGTAATATCGTAACACTTTAGCCTAGATACTTAAAGTACACTCTCTGTAACCTGTCACTTTTACTGACAACTTCAAACATGTCCATTTTGATCCATCGCATTGTTAATATAGCAATGTCTTTGACATCTAATATGGCTGCTGTCCCAACATTATACCTGCATCGCTCGCGAACGCTGAAGAAAATCAAAACACGCAGACCGATGTACAAAGCAATTTGCTAAATAAAAATACTAGTCATGGCGTTAAACTTTTAATTGGCCTAATTGTTCTAGCTACAACATATATATATACTCTATTATTTTTCTTTCTGACACCATGTTGCTTTACCTCTAAAGTACACAATAAATGACTGCCCTGCAGGCGAGATCAATGATTTACGGAAACACAGTAACCAACATTTCACATTTTCTGCATTTAATTCTTATGAAGTATCGTTCATATCCTCTTTTTGTTTGTAAACATCCATTCACTACTACTACTACTCGTACTTACTACTGCCACTACTACTACTACTGCTACTATTACTACTATTGCTACTGTTACTACGACTAATACTACTACTATTGTTCTACTACTACCACTAAGACTGCAACTACTACTAGTACTACACCATTAATACTACCAATAGCCCTTTTGTTACTACTATTATTTTTACTGCTACTACAAGTACTACTACTGATACTACTAAACTGCCTTGCTTTCTGTGGAACATAGGGTTGTAGCTGTCAATTATCACGGAATTATAAACCCTACCTATAAGGTTCCACCCTCTCTGTACTATTTCTCTAGTGTTCTTTGACAAGTATTCGTTGGTCTCCCAATTCCTTTTAACTTTTGAGTGTTCCAGTTAATATCATATCTAGCTAAATTCTGTGATTGTTTGTTTCGTGCAAAAAATGTCAAATCCATCATCCATTTCTATTTTTTAATCTCCAGCTGTATTATGTGTTGCCATATTCTTGTCCACAAGTATGTATTTGTTATCACGTCAGACCATCACATCGCCCGAGTGGTTACCGGGGTCCAAATTGAGGTGTAAAGAATAGAACCACTGTTAAATGCCACGCATGTCGTAAGAGGCGACTAAGGAGGTTGATAGTCGGGCTAGCTACCCCACACCGTAAAAAACACTAGATGGCTACAAAACGGAGAGCGAACCGAGTAAACACTGGCTGAAACCGGACACATCGCCGAAGGATAAGCACCAGAGCTCCAAATGGTGCTGAAGATGTGATGTAAAACACACCAATGCTAAGGCTGCATGAATCAGATTTCCAAATGAATAGAATTTATGGGGAGGTCTGGTACATCGGTCAGGGCGGTGATCGAGAGAGAGAGAGAGACCATCACATACAGAGTATGCGGCGGAGACATATGTTGGGGAATATCTTTAGTTTAAATTGGATATTCTTTTTCATATGCCATGTCATATAGTTGGATTTGCTCAGTTTTCAGAAAAGGTAGAAATTCACTTGCAGTGGATTCCATCTCACTGTGGCATTGCAGGCAATGAGAGTGACGATATCTTAGCTAAGGGTGGGGGCAGTGTCAAAGAGCACATTTACCAACCCCTGTCTTTTCAAGAGATCAAAACCCTCATACAGAGAAAATCTGCAGTAGACTGGAAGACAAACACTGGATATGATTATGGAAAAGACTCCCTCAAAGACCTAAGCAGAACAGACCAGGTCATTATATTTCGCCTACGTACCGGACACTGCAGACTCAACAAACACTTATATAGTATAGGAGTAAGCCAAACATCTCACAGCCAGTGTCAGCAGGCGGAACAAACACCGGAGTATGTACTGAAAGACTGTCCTCTCCTGGATGAGCTGAGAAGCAACATGTGACCACACTCAGTATCCCTAAAAACTAAGCTTTGGGGCAACCTGACAGACCTGAAGCTGACCGCCCAGTTTGTGATCCACGGTGAATTCAGAGCATGACCAGAGATCACCGAAGAAGAAGAAGGAGAATTGGACATATTGAAAAATAACCATTGAAAGTAGAAACTCGTTAAATGTATTCTAAACGGGCTCTTCAGCCCGTCTGCCCAGCGTGTTCGTAGCGCGTTGGACTACGGCTTACAAGCTCCCTGTGAGTGCGGGTTTAATTCCGCGGGCTGGCAGAAAAGCCACAGGTTCACCAGATTCACGGTGTTTATGGCACCGAACCGAAGGGCTACAATGTCCACGGCACCGAGCCGAAGAGCTGAAAGCTCAAGTGCTTCTGGATCAGTTATTTAAAAAAACCGGTGGTACGGAGTTCCTGCACTGCACCTGAGATGAGATATTCCTGTTTAAGAAATAGATGGGAGCACACATTTTTATCCCCCGAAGTGCAAGGATGATAATCCTATCAACTAATCAATCTAGCTACGTTAAAATCTTGAAAGGTTTAATACAAAAGAAAGAAAATGTTCAATGTAAAACGGGTGTGGTGTGATTGGTATATATTTGTGCGTGGTATGCATTATCGATACAAGGGAAGACTGCAGTGAAACTATGTAGCAATGGGTAAAGAAACTATGTAGTAATGGTGAAACTATGTAGTAATGGTGAAACTATGTAGTAATGGTGAAACTATGTAGTAATGGTGAAACTATGTAGTAATGGTGAAACTATGTAGTAATGGTGAAACTATGTAGTAATGGTGAAACTATGTAGTAATGGTGAAACTATGTAGTAATGGTGAAACTATGTAGTAATGGTGAAACTATGTAGTAATGGTGAAACTATGTAGTAATGGTGAAACTATATAGTAATGGTGAACATGTAGAATGGTGAAACTATGTAGCAATGGTGAAACTATTAGCAATGGTGAAACTATTAGATGGTGAAACATGTAATGGTGAAACTATGTAGTAATGGTGAAACTATGTAGTAATGGTGAAACTATGTAGTAATGGTGAAACTATGTAGTAATGGTGAAACTATGTAGCAATGGTGAAACTATGTAGTAATGGTGAAACGCGTAAAAATAAAGTACTGTCGTTTTACAAAATACAAAAACAATAACAATACACAACAGCGTTTCGACCAATAGGGCCTTTATCAAACAAAGGACACTTTCTTTTTCTTTTCTTCGAACGCTCCACATCGACCACTTCTTAACCACTCTGTGTGATTTGTTTTGTGATCTGAGCATAAGAGCGATTGTACGTTGTGCCATTTATGCGCCTACAAGCAGGCCAGCGCGTCCGATTTCTGGGATGTTTTTTTTATTTACTAGGGTAGCTTCCCTACAGGAACGTGCGGTATGTTTTATCAGTATGATGCAAGTCTTCGAAATGCAACCCCGCCCCCTTAAATTTTTTTCTTTAAAATAACCTTCAATTGTGATTTTGATTTTGCTGCTTATGCTGCCCCTCTTACAGCGCCGCCTGATGTGGCCGCCTCTCTGCATGATAGCATGGCACGGCCCTGCTTCCCTAGGTCCTACATCAGTCGCCTCGTACGACATGCCTTGTAGGTTGCAGTGGTACTATTCTTTGCTTCCTTGCGGGCCCCGGTACCACACAGGGCGAAGCAAAGGATACAAGAGAAGTGAATAAATAGCCCTGTCTCCACGAAGGAGAGAAATTGGTACCTTCGGCACGAGAGACGAGTATTTAACCTCTACGACACAGAGACGCATGCATATTGCAATGTATACCGAATTAATCAATATATCGGTTTTAAGACAGACTGGGTCGACCTGATAGTTGTAACGGTCGGAAAAGCCCGTCTGCCCAGCGTGTTCGTAGCGCGTTGGACTACGGGGACTATCCCTCTGTGTGTGCGGGTTCAATTCCGGGGATGGCAGAAAAAGCCACAGATTCCCCAGATTTACGGTGTTCGTGGCACCGAACCGAAGGGTTACGATGTCCATGGCACCGAGCCGAAGAGCTGAAAAGCTCAAGTGCTTCTGGGTCGGAAAAAAGGTCGGAAAAATATTTTACGCCCTCTGTTGAATTGAACCCGAACCACTACCCTGAGAAGCGAGTTCACTAACTACTACGCTAATGCGGCTCTCATGTCAAGTAGTATATGCACTTTTATTGTCAATATCTACAGTATGTCAATGTCTACAGTATGTCAATGTCTACAGTATGTCAATGCCTGTCTACAGTATGTCAATGTCTACAGTATGTCAATGTCTACAGTATGTCAATGCCTGTCTACAGTATGTCAATGTCTCCAGTATGTCAATGTCTCCAGTATGTCAATGTCTCCAGTATGTCTGTGTCTTCATATGTCAATGTCTACAGTATGTCAATGTCTACAGTATGTCAATATCTACAGTATGTCAATGTATACAGTATGTCAATGTCTACTGTATGTCAATGTCTACAGCATGTCAATGTCTACAGTATGTCAATGTCTACAGTATGTCAATGTCTACAGCATGTCAATGTCTACAGCATGTCAGTGTCTACAGTATGTCAATATCTACAGTATGTCAATGTCTACAGCATGTCAATGTCTACAGTATGTTAATATCTACAGTATGTCAATGTATACAGTATGTCAATGTCTACTGTATGTCACTGTCTACTGTATGTCAATGTCTACAGCATGTCAATGTCTACAGTATGTCAATGTCTACAGTATGTCAATGTCTACAGTATGTCAATGTCTCCAGTATGTCAATGTCTCCAGTATGTCTGTGTCTTCATATGTCAATGTCTACAGTATGTCAATGTCTACAGTATGTCAATATCTACAGTATGTCAATGTATACAGTATGTCAATGTCTACTGTATGTCACTGTCTACTACTGTATGTCAATGTCTACAGCATGTCAATGTCTACAGTATGTCAATGTCTACAGTATGTCAATGTCTACAGTATGTCAATGTCTACTGTATGTCAATGTCTACAGTATGTCAATGTCTACAGTATGTCAATGTCTACAGTATGTCAATATCTACAGTATGTCAATATCTGTCTACTGTATCAAATATTACATGTACTTTTATTGTCAGTGTCTATTATACCAAGATTATGTGCGTTCTAGAACAGGTGTGTCATAATTGCAGACATTTCTGTCCGGTAGAACCATACCTACACAGCACAGACCTGATATAAAACCTTATCCGTTTGACCACATTTCATTCATTAAGCAAACATTCTAAGTCGTACCGTGACACTTATCTATTGTGTAAGTATTCTCAAGTACTTAAGATAAGAAATATATATATATATTTACAGTGGCGGATCGTCATTAAGGGCCAGAGGGGCCGGGCCCCACCAAAAATTATATCTAGCGCGTCTTTATTATTTAATAAATTAAAATATAACCTAACCCAAAGCCATGATTTTCCTGAAAATTTGTGTCTGGCCCCACTAACAAAAATGATCACGAGCCGCCACTGTATATTTATCCTCCTGTTCCTCTTGTACTTTTGTGGTATCGAGGTAAAGTATACGGTGCGGTAGAGGGTTCTTTTATGTGCTTCGGGTATAGAGGTTGTTCAGTGGCTTTGTTGTTATTTCTCTCTCTCTCTCTCGATCACCGCCAAGACCGATGTACCAGACCTCCCCATAAATTCTATTCATGTGGAAATCTGATTCATGCAGCCTTAGCATTGGTGTGTTTTACGTCACATCTTCCGCACCATTTGGAGCTCCGGTGCTTATCCTTCGGCGATGTGTCCGGTTTCAGCCAGCGTTTACTCGGTTCGCCTCTGTTCTGTAGCCATCTAGTGTTTTTACGGTGTTGGGTAGATATCCCGCGCCCAACCTCCTTAATCGCCTCTTACGACCTGCGTGGCAGGTAAAAGTGGTTCTATTTTTTACACCCCAATTTGGGCCCCGGTAACCACTTGGGCGTGTTGTTATTTCATCAGTCCAGCGCTTGCATGATCGTCCTCTCCATCTGTTTCCTTTTATTCTCTGTGTAATTGTCTGTTGGCACCCAAACATCTCACTGATAGCTAAACAACAGATAATCAACATATGTTTCTTCTTCTTCTGCGAACGTTCCATATCGATCACTTGTTAAACGACTACATGGGATTTATATGTGATCTGAGCCTAAGAGCAATTGTAGATTGTGCCAGTTATGCGTTTGCAAGTAGGACAGAACTTCCGATTTCTGCGACGCTTTGTATATACTAGGGTAGCTTTCCTAGGTTCCTACATCAATCGCCTCTTACGACATGCCTTGTAGGTCGCAGTGTCACTATTCGTTCTCCCGTTGCAAGAGCCCCGGCAACACACGGGCGCAACAACAGTTTCATGCCTACTCTGTGTTACCAAGGCCAAACATGGACAATAAGCAAAACACAGTCGCAAAAATAACTTTTAACTACATGTGAAATGCGATGCCTGTGAAAAGTTACCAACAACACTAGAAAAGACAGTCACCAACATCAGCTTAAGAAAGAAAGTTGGCACAGAACCTTGCTTGAATTACATTGAGAAACAAAGAATGAAGTGGTTCGGCCACATAATAAGAATGCAACCAAACTCCACTGCATACTGTGTCTTCTACAAATGAACATCAAGGCAGAAGGCGAGAGGAAGATCAAAAATATGGTTAAATGACAGCAGAATAAAAAAATCCAAAATAACTATCACTCAAGCCACTAGGGCAGCGTAAGACAAAAACATAAAACTACGACCCTGGGTAACAACCCGGTAGCAGTGTGACGACACTGGGCAACAACCCGGTAACAGTGTGACGACACTAAATAACAACCCGGTAACAGTGTGACGACACTGGGTAACAACCCGGTAACAGTGTTACAACACTGGGCATCAACCCGGTAGCAGTGTGACGACACTGGGCAACAACCCGTTAACAGTGTGACGACACTGGGCAGCAACCCGGTAGCAGTGTGACGACACTGGGTAACAACCCGGTAGCAGTGTGACGACACTGGGCAGCAACCCGGTAGCAGTGTGACGACACTGGGTAACAACCTGGTAGCAGTGTGACGACACTGGGCAACAACCTGGTAACAGTGTGACGACACTAAGTAACAACCCGGTAACAGTGTGACGACACTGGGTAACAACCCGGTAACAGTGTGACAACACTGGGCATCAACCCGGTAATAGTGTGACGACACTGGGCAACAACCCGTTAACAGTTTGACGACACTGGGCAGCAACCCGGTAGCAGTGTGACGACACTGGGTAACAACACGGAAGCAGTGTGACGACACTGGGCAACAACCCGGTAACAGTGTGACGACACTGGGTAACAACCTGGTAACAGTGTGACGACACTAAGTAACAACCCGGTAACAGTGTGACGACACTGGGTAACAACCCGGTAACAGTGTGACAACACTGGGCATCAACCCGGTAATAGTGTGACGACACTGGGCAACAACCCGTTAACAGTTTGACGACACTGGGCAGCAACCCGGTAGCAGTGTGACGACACTGGGTAACAACACGGAAGCAGTGTGACGACACTGGGCAACAACCCGGTAACAGTGTGACGACACTGGGTAACAACCCGGTAACAGTGTGACGACACTGGGCAGCAACCCGGTAGCAGTGTGACTACACTGGGTAACAACACGGTAGCAGTGTGACGACACTGGGCAACAACCCGGTAACAGTGTGACGACACTGGGCAACAACCCGGTAACAGTGTGACGACACTGGGCAGCAACCCGGTAGCAGTGTGACGACACTGGGTAACAACCCGGTAGCAGTGTGACGACACTGGGCAACAACCTGGTAACAGTGTGACGACACTAAGTAACAACCCGGTAACAGTGTGACGACACTGGGTAACAACCCGGTAACAGTGTGACAACACTGGGTAACAACCCGGTAGCAGTGTGACGACACTGGGCAACAACCTGGTAACAGTGTGACGACACTAAGTAACAACCCGGTAACAGTGTGACGACACTGGGTAACAACCAGGTAACAGTGTGACAACACTGGGCATCAACCCGGTAGCAGTGTGACGACACTGGGCAACAACCCGTTAACAGTGTGACGACACTGGGCAGCAACCCGGTAGCAGTGTGACGACACTGGGTAACAACCCGGTAGCAGTGTGACGACACTGGGCAACAACCCGGTAACAGTGTGACGACACTGGTCAACAACCCGGTAACAGTGTGACGACACTGGTCAACAACCCGGTAACAGTGTGACGACAAAAGAAGTAGAATTATTGACTGTTGGAACATTCTGTGTGAAAGCACTCAGTTCGTATTACATGGAACATTCGCCCGAGTGGTTACCGGGCCCAAATTTGGGGTGTAAAGAATAGAACCACTGTTACCTGCCACGCATGTCGTAAGAGGCGACTAAGGAGGTTTGGCTGAAATCGGATGCATGTGTCCTAAATGTATAGAAGTCTTGCTTTAAGGGGCCTACCAAACCAATGTGCAACGTATACACGTTCTTGGCAAAGATTAAACATATCACAAAGAGTGATTAAAATTGGTCGTAAAGAACGAACGCAAAGAAGAAAGAAGAAGAAGACATGTAACATTCTGTGTGAAAGCACTCAGTTCGTATTACATGGAACATTCTGTGTGAAAGCACTCAGTTCGTATTACATGACTGAACAATTTGACATGTTCACTCTGAATGAATTATGTAGCTGCTGTTGCAACTATTTTGAACCTGATTGTATTATTTTTTTATTTTTCACTTTTATTCATGAATTGGGTATCTTGCTATGTTACCATTGTATTTACCAATAAGTGTTACCATTGTATATACCAATAAGCAGTGGTGGCTCGTTATTATGGGCCTACGGGGCCGGGCCCCACCAAAATTAATGTATAACGTGTATTTTTTAAATATTTTTTGTCTTTTTCCGATCCAGAAGCACTTGAGCTTTCAGCTCTTCGGATCGGTGCCATGGACATTGTAACCCTTCGGTTCGGTGCCACGAACACCGTGAATCTGAGGAAATTGTGACTTTTCTGCGATCCCGCGGAATTGAAGCCGCACACACAGAGAGCTAGTCACCCGCAGTCCAACGCGCTACGAACACGCTGGGCAGGCGGGCGTTAAAAATAAATTAAAATATCACCTAACACAAAACCAAGATTTTTCCGAAAATGTTTGTCTGGCCCCACGAACAAAAACGATCACAAGCCACTGCCAATAAGTGTTACCATTGTATATACCAATAAGTGTTACAATTGTATACATCAATAAGTGTTACCATTGTATACATCAATAAATGTTACAATTGTATACATCAATAAGTGTTACCATTGTATATATCAATAAGTGTTCCCATTGTATATAGCAATAAGTGTTCCCATTGTATATACCAGTCAGTTATCAGTTATATGAGGACTATCATCATAGCACTCCAGACATGTCCATAGGTGCTCCGATCTCCACCTCAACAAATCCAGCAGCGTTCATCGGCCCAACACGCCAGTTCGATGTTGATTAATAAATCTCCTTGCATATTTAGTATGTCGTTCTTTTCGGGCTGCACCAATATTGACACCCATCTCTCTCTGTCTGGTCAGTGAGTGGGATTCACTGCCCTGAAACTCATCTGTTCGGAAAGACTCTCTCAATGCGGGAAGAATGTCATTTCGATCCATGGCAGCTCCCTCTGATATTATAACCAAGCCAGCCAATCTATCAGCTCGTTCATTAGCCCTAACTCTTGCGTGTCCAGGGACAAAAATGAAGATGATCTCTCTGATCATACCAATACGTGTTACCATTGTATAAGGGTCTCCGTAGCGTAAAGGTAAGGTGCTCGCCTTTCGTGCCAAAAGTAACCGGTTCGCTCCTCCCTAGTGGAGCTATCGGGATATTTTCCCAGAGATCCTTATCGAGTTCCTAGTCCTATCGGAGACGGATGAGAAAACGTAGGTCCCGTGTTCAATTTGAGCACTTAAAAGAACACTTGACAGTTAAAAATCGAGACGAGTATTCTGGGAAAGCAACTGCCCGTGCAAAATTCATTAGAAACAAAAAATAAAAAATTAAATTCCTACAAAATACATTTACCATGTTCAAAATTACATCGGGGATCTTCGCCGGTGCTACGGAGTTTGTGCACTACAGCTGAGATCTTCCTGTGTAAGAAAGAGATCAGAGCACACATGGTGACTCAACGAAGTGCAGTGATGATGGTCCTATCAATCAGCTAATCATTGTATACATCAGTAATTGTTTACGGTGAATTGGAAGATCTGGTAAGTAAAAAGTAAGTAAAGGAACCCTTTCATACCTCGTGGTATATGGGTCAATACAGTTTTAGGCTTGTATTTTTCATTGACCGTTGGCACATGATGGGTGATGTGGTCAGCATCACGCCGGCCGCCTTTACTTTCCCAGAGAATGTCTGGTACCCATTTGAGGCTGGGTCGACCTGAGAGCCGTCGTGGTCGGGAAAATTCCACGCGCATTGCGGGAGCTGAACCCAGACCACCAGCCTTGCGAAGCGAGTTCACTAACAACTACGCTACAGCGGCTCACGAAGATCTGGTGCAAGTGCTAAAATTATCGTTCAGTTCATTCCCTCAAAAGGTAGGTAAGCAAACAAATTTTTTTTTTGTGAGAATGGGAAAGGGAGATGGGGGAGAAGGGAGATTTATTAACTTCATGAATCAAATTTGTTTACTATATTTTCAAATGCACAAAAGGTGTCATTATTTGAAGTAAGAAAAATGAAGTTTCATATTTCAAGTAATCTCTTTTTCTCTCTCTCTTTCTCTTTCACTAGCCTGTGACGCCATTGTTGTTTAGGGCAGCAACAAATGCACTACATGTTTCTCCGTTCTTGGCCATCCTCTGTATTATGTTTCAGTTGATATTAATTATTTCCAGTTTCTGTTCTATTATTCTACACCATGACGTTATGGGTCATCCCGGTTTTCGTTTACCCTCTGGTACCCGTATCAGTGCAGCTTTCGTGACAGACTTAATCTCCTTCATGGGTATCACATGCCCGATTCATCCCCAGTGTCTCTTTTGATTGATGAAGTTCATGTTTTCTGGGTGATCCTGTGTAAGTAGTTCCTGGTTATATATAAATACCTAAATATAAACTGGCAGGACAAAATTGCAGATAGCGAAGTCCTCATAAGAGCAAAGATCCCAAGCATCAACACCCTCTTGCAGAAGGCCGGTGAGATGGGTCGGATGCCCGATAAACGCATCCCAAAACAGTTGATGTATGGCGAACTTGAAGGGGCAGACGGTCAGCTGGTGGACAGAAAAAACGCTTTAAAGACACTCTTAAAGTGTCTCTGAAATGCTTCTATATAGACACCACGTGCTGGGAATCCCTGCGCAAGATCGCCAAATGTGGCGCTGTAACAACACAAGAGGAACCGCATAGCTGAGAATCATCGTGCCGTTGAGGCACAGAGAAAACGAGCTATGCGTAAAGACAGATGGCACAACACGTACATATCTAACCTTGATCACGTATGCCCCACCTGTGGTAGGGATTGTGTTCAAGTTTGGGACTCTACAATCACCTCCGCGCACACCAGAGAGGTGCAGCAGCACACGTCTGAGACTGTTGTCATCGCTTGCGACGGCTATTATAATTATATTATATTATAGTTCCTGGTTAGAAATAGTTTTTGGCAAGAACACGCGTAAGATTGATTGATTGATTGATAGGACCATCATCATTGCACTACGGAGCGTAACCTTGTGTGCTTCAATCTCTTTCTTATACAGGAAGATATCAGCTACAGTTCACGAACTTCGTAGCACAGGCTAGGGTCCCCAAAGTAATTATGAAGATGCTGAAGACATTTTTGTAGGAATTTTTATTTCAATCTTTTTCTAATGAATGTTGTAGGGCAGCAGCTTTCCAGCCTGCTCTTCTCGATTTTAAACTGCCAAGGATTCGTTTACGTGTTTAAGAACTTTCTCAGACAGATTGTATGAAAGGTGGAAAGTTTGGACACATCTTTTTGTGCCATTCTCCATTCTTTTGATTCTTATAGTAAAGTTGTTAGCACTCCACAGCGGTATATATTAATCTTTGTTAGACACCTCGCCGGTGCTACGGAATTGTTTGATTTCCAGACCGTCTGATGCAGCGCTGTCTAACGAGGTGTTCGCATACGCCATTGTGCCCTACGATACATCCTGGCGAATCCCTGGCGACCTATTTTAATAATCCAACGTTACCGTTAGTCAGAATTTTATAAATAAAATGTGTCCGAATAACAATATGATTCTGTTTTTCGTAAACGACAAATATTAACAATAAATTTAACTTGTAATCAAGATTAAATCTTCACCTGTTAGTATTTTCTAATACTGTTATTAATAATATTACTTCATTATTATTATTATTGCGTGGAATTTTTCCCGACCACGACGGCTCTCATGTCCACCCAGCCTCAACTGGGTACCAGACATGCTCTAGGAAAGTAAAGGCCGCCGGCGTGATGCTGACCACATCACCCATCGTGTGCCGACGGTCAATGAAAATACAGGCCTAACACTGTATTGACCTATATACCACGAGGTATGAAAGGGTTCCTTTACTTTTTTTTATTTTTTATTATTATTATTGCAGTTGTCACCAGGGCCGTGCAGGTATATTTTCTCAGTTTGATGCGTCTTCTAAATGCCGGCCATTAAATGTTTTTTTCTCTTAAAATAACCTTCAATTGTGATGTTGATTTCGCTCCTTATGTCGCCATCCTTACGGTGCTGTCTGATGCGGCTGCCTCTCCGTATCATGTTACGGCCCTGGTTGCCACATTGAGCCCGTGCTCCCACAGTTATTAGTCAGATGCGCCTCAAAATAAAAAAAAAAACCTTGAGTAGCACTGGTGTGAATAGTCATGATTGCACATTTAATGTAATCTTCTTTTTCGTCACCCTTCGTATTTAGCCTTTTTGCTGCTAAGGAAGTGTATAGACATTTCTCCCATTCACTGCTAAAGACGCATTAACACGTCTGTTATTATCTCTCCACTGTGGACTAAAGACATGGTAACACGCTATACATTTCTACTGTCAGTGCTATAGGCGTACATTCACGTTTGTGACCTAGAAACAAAGAGTGGCTATTTTTAGCTCCGTCTTCGAAAAGTATGTAACAGCAAAAGGGTTACAGTGGCATAGGTCCGCAACGAAGGTCTTTCAATCCCTCCTATCCAATTCTATCTTTTCCAGATCTCGCCACTCTCTCGCTACTTTCTTGCATTCCAGCTCCTGCATCCATGTGTTCCTGTGTCTTCCCTTATCTCTATTACCCTTAGGTTCTATCTGAAGGCCTGTTTCGTGATGCCGTCACAGGTTCTCCTCAGTCTATGTCCTATTCACCGTCACCTTCTGCCTCTTATTTCTTGTCCATCTGCCGTTGTCCCGCTAAATCCCACAGTACCATGTTTGTGATCCTGTCCTACCATCGCAGATTTTTCATGTAATGCGTCGTATAATTACAAGTGCTCAGAAGTGTTTCCAAATTATATTGGCAAACAATATGATCGACGTGCAGAACACCTCTTAGGCCCTTACGGATTTATTGTCTAATTATATATGTTATGTCTATCGTTTAAGAAGTAAATTTTTTCCCTTTGTTTGATAAAGACCCTTTTGGTCGAAAAGTCGTTGTGTATGTTATTGCTTTTTATACTTTGCAAAACTACAGTACTTTATTTTACATGTTTCATCATTGCGAAAAGCTTGATAACGGTAAATTGTATTTTCATACCATCTCTACTAGTGACAACAGGTGAATAGACACAGGAGCATTGTCTAAACCAGCGTTTCCTAAAGTGGCGTACCGCCCCAGTGGCGCTTAAGCTCTGGGGAGGCAGGGGGGCGATAGTGGGTCTCAGAAGAATTAGGGGGTGTTCAGACGATTAAGGGTCGGTGGCTCCTTAAAGAAGAAATTAATAATTAAAAAAATGTAATAGATTATTTTCGTGATTTTGCGATTGAATAATCAATTAAAATTTGAATTTCGCATTTAAATTCATCTTATTCCCATCTTATACGATCCACTTTTTCATCAATTTCCTATTTCATTTAAAAAATATGTGAAAATTGACCATGTATCACAGAAATATATACTTTTCGATGTAATGAGAAAATAGAGCATGTATAATATATATGTGGGGGTGGGGCGTTGGCAAACTGTTATGATGTGGAGGGGGGCGTTACAAAGTTTATGTTGTGTAAAGTGGGCGGTGGGCCGAAAAAGTTTGGGAATCTATGGTCTAAACTGTCCAAGCAGCGCTGGGTCATCTTGCAGTGGACATCCTCTCACTGTGGAATACCAGGAAATAAAACAGCAGACCGATTAGCCAAGGAAGGTGCTGCAGGAGAGCAGCCGGATGTGCCAGTTACCTACCACCAAAAGAAAAAGATGATTAACTCAATCAGAAAGCCACGAATACCAACACAAGATGATTACTAAAATATGAGCAGATTGGAACAAGTAGTCTTTCTGCGCCTTAGAACAGGAGACAATCGACTCCGCAGCCATATGAATAAAAAATTCAAGATTGGCAATTCAACCATGTGTACATGTGGACAGACACATCAGATTGCAGGGCACATACTTCAAGACTGCCTCGAATATGATACACGAGGCAAACGCAATGGCCTAACGAAACAACATTGACATAAACTACACGGACCTCTGTGTGAGCTACAAAGACAGTGAAGTTCATACAAGAGACAACATTGAATATATAGACAATATCAGACTGCAGGGCACATACTTCAAGACTGCCCCGAATATGATACACGAGGCAAACGCAATGGCCTAACGAAACAACACTTGACATAAAACTACACGGACCTCTGTGTGAGCTACAAAAGACAGTGAAGTTCATACAAGAGACAACATTGAATATATAGACAATATTTCAAGCGATCGAAAGAAAGGAAGGAAGATGTGGCCTAACCTAGTCGACCTGAAAACTAAGCTTTGGGGGAACCTGGCAGGTCTGAAGCTGACTGCCCAGTTTGTGGTCAACAGCGGATTAAGCGCATGACCAGAGATTGGTGAGGAAGAAGAAACAAGGTAAGAGATATTGATAAATGAAGTATGAGGTCGGTTTTGTTATTTGATAACTGTCACATGATGGTGGTGGGTCAACTTAATGTCGGCCGTCTTTACTTCACAGTCTTTCTTTTTTTTTTTTTAGTCATCGGTCGAAATGAGAGCCTGGTGCGGTCGGAAAAATACTGCTTCAAAATGGAATCGAACTGAGACCTTAAGATGAAAGTTGAAACCTCTATACAGCTAAAAAAAAAAGGTATAAAATGAAGAGTTTACTACATTTTCCCGGGTTTTTCCAAATGGCTCCGTCTCTGTAGGCATAAATGGCACGTCATCTGTCGAGAGTGTTGCACAAATCACGAACAAAATCTCCAGCAACAGTTTTAGGGATCTCATGAACAAATTGTACATGTGTCTACTGTGTTTTGTAGTCGACTCTGTTTGATAAGACACGACTAAGTAAAGCAGAGAGCTAGCTGGTTGTGTTCTTTCCATTTAGCCGCTAAGGACGTGTTTAGACGTTTTCGCCATTCACTGCTAAAGACGCGTTAACACGTCTGTTATTATCTCTTCTCTGTGGGCTAAAGACGTGTTAACACGTCTGTTATTATCTCTCTTCTTTGGGCTAAAGACGCGTTAACACGTCTGTTATTATCTCTCTTCTTTGGGCTAAAGACGCGTTAACACGTCTGTTATTCTCTTCTTGGGCTAAAGACGTTAACACGTCTGTTATTATCTTCTTCTTTGGGCTAAAGACATGTTATAACACATTATACATTTCTACTGTCACTGATATAGGCGTTCATTCACGTTTGTGACCTATAAATAAAGAGTAGCTATTTTTAGACGCTTCTTCGGAAAGTATGTAGCAGCGAAAGGGTTAAAACGTTCGTTTGTAGAGCTAGGCAATGCGCATCGTTAGAAATAAAAGTGTGGGGTTTGAATTATGTTTTTGATAAATTGTTTTTGCCGGAGCCCTTAATACTTATTTACTGTCTATTCCGCCCGTGTTTTGTTGGGGCTCACAACGAGAGCAAAGAATAGTAACACTGCTACCTACAAGGCATGTCGTAAGAGGCGACTGAGGTAGGTGCCTAGGAAGCTACCTAGTAAACAAAAGCGTTGCATAAATCGGATGTACTGGCCTACTTGTAAGTTCATAACTGTGACAACGTACAATGACACTTAGGCTCGGATCATATACACATCACAAAGAGCGGTTAACAAGTGGTCGATATGGAGCGTTAGAAGAAGAAGAAGATTGCCTATTTATTTATCATATTCGTATCCGTCTCCGGTGCATTCCATGGGTGTTTTTTTTCGATCCAGAAGCATTTGAGCTTTTAACTCTTCGGCTCGGTGCCATGGACATCGTAACCTTCGGTTCGGTGCCACGAACACCGTAAATCTGGAGAACTGTGGCTTTTCTGCCAGCCCGCGGAATTGAACCGCACTCACAGGGGTTTGTCACCTGTCGTCCAACGCGCTACGAACACGCTGAGCAGGCGGGCGCCATGGGTTTCTTAAACTACTTGTTCACTTGTTTCAAGGGCACAATTGGAATAGACAATAGATAACTCTGAACTTGATAACAAGGTTACCTCCCATAGTCGTTCCCATTAATTGATATAACTGCAAGGCAAAATATTTTTTTTTTATTCTTCATAATTCCGCGATCTGTGGTCACATGTGAAATCTAATGTGGACCACACACTGGACAACCAGCTTCAAATCTGTCAAGTTTTCCCAAAACCTAGTTTTCATGTTGACTGACACATGTTGTTCGCAGCTTCCTAGGAGGAGTATTGTGTTGCAGAACACGTTGCGGTGTTTGTTCCATCTGTTGACACTGGTAAAAGTCAGAGCTGTTATTCATAATCGAAATAAGTGTTTGTTGAGTGTATGATGTCCGTTATGTAAACAAAATATAATGACTTGGTCTGTGCTACTGAGGTCATTGAGGAGGTTTTTCATAATGAAAGCTTGATAACAATAAATAATGTATTTTCGTACCATCTCTCAAGAACTAATTTCCGCCAGAGTGGTTACCGGGGCCCAAATTTGGGGTGTAAAGAATAGACCCCTGTTACCTACCACGCATGTCGTAAGAGGCGGCTAAGGAGGTTTGACAGAAATCGGATGCACATGTCCGCTGGGGAATGCTAACCCAAAACAAATGCTGACAAGAAAACGGATGCACCAGGCCGTAAGGCGCATAACATGGTGCAACGACCCTTCACAATGAGGAATGGGATAACGGATTCTACGGTCGCCAATCTGCCTCGGAGATTTAGCCATGTAGTAAGAATGTCAGACCTACCATCACGAGGGTGGCCAAAACTTACTGCGGAAGAGGTCTTCACAAACGGGAAGCAGAAATAATAGGAATTATATCCTACAGAACTGCCCCCAGTATGCAGAATTGAGAAGAAAGAGGTGGCCCACTTCCACCAGCGTCCAAGACAAACTGTATGGTGTGGCTGATAATATGAGGCAGATGGCTGCCTTTATTAGAGAATCCGAAATCCCAATCTAGTGAGAACGCAGAAGACAAACTGTATGGCATGGCTGATAATCTGAAACAGACGGCTGCCTTTATTATAGAACCTGAAATCCCAATCTAGTGAGAACGCAGAAGAAGAAAAAGATACCATCTCTCTACTAATGATAACAGACGGAATACACACCGGAGCATGTCCTACAAGACTGTATTCTTCTGTGTGAGATGTGGCCTAACCTACTCGACCTGAAAACTAAGCTTTAGGAAAATCTGAACAGTGGCGGCTCGTCTTCATTTTTGATGGTGGGGCCAGACAAAAATGTTTGGAAAAATCATGGTTTTTGGTTAGATTTTATTTCAATTTATAAAATAATAAATATACGTTTCACATTATTTTTGGTGGGTCCGGCCCCACTGGCCCTTAATGACGAGCCGCCACTGAATCTGAATATAGATGAGACTGCAGTAAAACTATTTGATTGGCGAAACACGTAATCACAAAGTACTGTAGATTTACAAATTACAAAAACAATGACAATATACAGCAAATCTGACAGATACGAAGCTGACTGTTCAGTTTGTAGTCCACAACGGATTAAGTGCATTACCAGAGATCGTTGAAGAAGAAGAAGATAGTGTATGACAGTGGCGGCTCGTGATCATTTTTGTTGGTGGGGCCAGACACAAATTTTCGGGAAAATCATGGTTGTGAGTTGTTATGTTTTAAATTATAAAATAATAAATACACTTTGCACATTCTTTTGGTGGCGGCCCCAGTGGCCCTTACTAAGAAGCCGTCACTGGTGTATGGTATATTGATAAATGAAGTGTTAGGTCGGTTTTATTATATATTTATCTACCAATCTACTGCGATTTGCGGAAATCTACAAATCTGAGTTGGTCAGACTGGATCAGATCAGATCTGAAGAACGCCCGAGTGGTTACCGGGGCCCAAATTTGGGGTGTAAAGAATAGAACCGCTGTTACCTGCCACACATGTCGTAAGAGACCACTAAGGAGGTTTGGCTGAAATCGGATGCATTTTTTTATTTTTTTCTTTTTTTCCGATCCAGAAGCACTTGAGCTGAAAGCTCTTCGGCTCTGTGTCATGGACATCGTAACCCTTCGGCTCGGTGCCACGAACACCGTAAATCTGGAGAACCTGTAGCTTTTCTGCCAGTCCGCGGAGTTGAACCCGCACTTACAGAGTCACCCATAGTCCAACGCGCTACGAACACGCTGGGCACGCGGGCAAATCGGATGCATATGTCCTATATGTGTAGAAGTTTATGCGTTTAGGGCCTACCAAACCAATGTGCAACGTATACACGTTCTTGGCAAAGATCAAACATATCACAAGAGTGATTAAAATTGGTTGTAAAGAACGAACGCAAAGAAGAAAAGATGAAGATCTGGAGAAAATCGTGGGGAGGCTGAGGTAGTACTGAGTAAATGGGTGATTTGGGACAAAGACATGTAAATACAGTATTACATAAGCGAGGAAAAATGAATAATAGTTTTTTCAATCTACTGCACATTTTTTCTTTATGATGGACTTAACTGCTTCTAAAGACAGCGAACTATGCACTTTTCATACAGCTTGTCTGCGAAAAATCTTTCGTGTGTTCTGGCAAAATACTATCTCTAACGAAGAACTGCTCGCACGATGTCAACAAGAGAATATAAGCACCATCATCCGAAGACGACGCAGGAGATGGATAGGCATGTGATGCGCATGGAAACTGGCTCTGACACAAAAACTGCACTGAGATTGACTCCAGAGGGCAAACGAAAACGTGAAAGACCCAAGACAACATGGAGGGGAACGATAGAGGAAGAACTGAAAGAAATGAATCATAGCTGGAACACAATACAGAGGAAGGCCATGAATAGAGAAGAATGATGTGCGTTTGTTGCTGCCCTAAACGTCAAGGGCGTAGCAGGCTAAAGAGAGAGAGAGAGAGAGAGAGAGAGAGAGAGAGAGAGAAAGAGGGAGAGAGAGAGAAAAAGACTGGTTTGTAGATCAGTTCTTTATCAGTGTCTTCCTTGACTAAGACGTTGACACTTTTATTTCCTTCAATGCCACAGTTGGATGGAATCCACTGGAGATGTATTTCTTCATTTTGACAGCAAATCAAGTACAGGTTTTAGGTTTTATACCGTACTGTCAGCGAATTTAGCATTTATGGCTTCTATAGAGAAGGTTTGAAATCCGTTTACCTTCTCATAGATGAGTTTATACGAAGTTTAGTGATCATTATTTTACCTGATACTAATGGTTTTCTGACGCCAGTTACTCGCCATTCTCCTGTCTGCTATAAACAGTTTCGCTACAGGAAGGCTAGGAGCTGGAATTGGCTGTAAAATACGATAAGAGACGGTCCTTTGAGAGATTTTACCAATTCTATAGAAATTCTTCTTCTTATTTTGTCGTCACACTGCTACAGGCCCAGTGTCGTAGTTTTATGTTTTTGTCTTGTGCTGATCTAGTAGTGTGGATGATAGTTAATTTTGATTATTTTGACAAGATATCTGCTATTCCATCTATCCATCTTTTTTGTGATCTTCATTTCACCTTCTTTCCTGATATTCTGTTGTAGAAGACTCTGTAAACTGTGAAGTTTGGTTACATTCTTATTAAATGATCAAACCACCTTTGTTTCTTAATATAATTCAGGTATGGTTCTATCCTAACTTTCTTTCTTACGCTGATGTTGCTGACTGTTTTTTTTTGTTGGTGCTGTTAACTTTTCGTAAGCATCGCATTTCACATGTAATTATTTTTTGCGACCGTCCTGTGCTCATTATCCATGTTTGACTATGGTAACACAGAATAACAACATTAGTTCTAACGTATTGAAATTAACAACAGTAATTCTCTGCGAAATATTTTCAAAAAAAAAGTTAAAATGATCTTATTGTGTTTCCATACATCGTTCTCGCGAACTCAACCTTTCCGCCATGTCGCCTGCTCGACAGAAAGGTAAAGGTTGCCTGTATCAGTACTCAAAGTTCACATGAACTGTAACAGCGTTCTCTTAAAAAAAAAACCTATTCGCACAGAAGGGCTTTTACCACGTTACACCGAGCTGTTGTTCTACTTGTCAGTTGATCCAACCTTCTTCATTGTAACACATCGTATTCGACGTTATGCTTGAAGTGATCCGTGTTCTGAAAGAGCTTGATACGGTTACGTGTGTGCTTATTTGCTGAAATCTAGACCAGATGTACTGTTATTTGATTTATCCAGCCATCACGTACTGGTCTTAAACATTTGTTCATTGTTCGTATTGTTTTAAAGTAGCGTAGTCTACATTGACAACGCGTTTTAGTGAAACAAATTTAATATATACGATATTCTGAAGTTCACGTAGAAAGATTCAGCTGTTTATAATATAAAGTAATAAACATTGAATGTGCTTTATTTCATAAATCTCGTGTTTAAAAAAAACGAAAATTATGTGAAGCGTCTAACAAAGTTACTTGTTGTTTAAGTATATCATAAGTGAATTGTGATAACTATTCGTTGGAGTGTTGTGTGTATGTTCTAAGCGCTGTTTTAGAAGCATCTGTTCAAGAGGAAAAAACACAAGAGATAAACAATACAGGAACTTGATTATGCTTGTTGGTAAGTAGTTAATGATTACATTTTTTCTCTGTTATTAACCTTTTTTTTTTTTAAATCCAGAAGTACTTGAGCTGAAAGCTCTTCGGCTCGGGGTCATGGACATTGTAACCCTTCGGTTCGGTGCTACGAATACCGTAAATCTGGGGAACCTGTGGCTTTTCTGCCAGTCCGCAGAGTTGAACCCGCACTCACAGAGGACTTGTCACCAGTAGTCCAACGCGCTACGAACACGCTAGGCAGGCGGGCATTAACGCTTTTAGTCCGTAATTTTTTGTTTACCTTCGGATACATTTATTTTGTTATTTTTACTGAGTTGCCAGTGTACTGGCTTTTGGTCATCTTACAAAATACGGCAAGCCATTATATCGGTTCAGGAGGATGAAGGAGTTAAGTGTACGGAGTTTCAGGTCTTAATGTGGATTTGTAGCCTCTTGTCGGCTCAGAAGGATGAAGGAGTTAAGTTTACGGAGTTTCAGGTCTTAATGTGGATTTGTAGCCTTCTGTGTCGGCTCAGAAGAATGAAGGAGTTAAGTTTACGGATTTTCAGGTCTTAATGTGGTTGAGCCTTCTGTTGGCTCAGAAAAGAGGTAGTTCGGTTTCAGGCTTAAGAGTTGCGTTCAATTTCGCGGGCTGGCAGAAAAGCCACAGGTTCTTCAGATTTACGGTGTTCGTGGCACCGAACCGAAGGTTACAATGTCCATGTCGCCGAGGTGCTGAAAGCTCAAGTGCTTCTGGATCTTAAAAAAAAAAAAAAAAAAAAGTGGATTTGAGAAACATAATTTACTTGAACGATCAAATCTCCAAATCAAATGTGATGTAGCGAAACAAAAACACTTATGCTGGTAGCCAAAGAAGAATAGTAAATCAACAAAGAACCAGTGTCGTTAGTCACCACACGCTGAGAGACACACTGAGGAGAATACCGGAGCACTTATTGACTATTTGAGGGACTGCCTAGAGTGGTTGATAGTAGCTCGGCCTGCTAGCTGTGAGACGCCTCATAGCTTGGGTTCGAACCTACTGTCCGGCATTTGTTCGGGTCCCCTGGTCTTACTCAGGACGATAACGTGAGTACCTCTGAAGTCGGAGAAAATCTGCCTGTATGGCGAGGAATACTAATTACGAGTACATTGAGCACACGGCTGCCAGTGTAAAGTAATTTACAATTTGCACGCTGCTGCCATTGTAAGAAATTGAAAAAACAGATTTTCACGCAAAAATCAGTTTCAGAGATGAAACTTCGTCTGAGTTGAAAGCGGACGAAAGAAAAAGAATAAAAAATTAAAAATTGACTAATTAGTTCAACGCGCAGTGATGATGATCTGACGACTAAACTAAACTTGAACGAGCGTTACACGAATAAGCGTAGTTTGTGGTTTCTTAAATCGAGTTACTACCAATGCATTGTTAATTTAACACAAAAAATTACTACGTGTTTCCGCAAACATTTTGAGATCTCAATGTCCATAGGGCGGTGGAGAGGTCTATGTGGCGGTGGAGAGATGCCTAATTATGTTTCTCGCTAGCTTTCATAAACTAGTCAGCACGAGATTTAATTACATATGGTTTGAAGGAACATGCCTGCACCCAGAAGCAACCTTGGTATTCTGATATTGTCTTCTTTTTCTTTGCGTTCGTTCTTTACAACCAATTTTAATCACTCTTTGTGATATGTTTGATCTTTGTCAAGAACGTGTACACGTTTGCACATTGGTTTGGTAGGCCCCTAAACACATATACTTCTACACGTTTAGGACACATGCATCCGATTTCAGCCAAACCTCCTTAGTCGGTTCTTACGACATGCGTGGCAGGTAACAGTGGTTCTATTCTTTACACCCCAAATGTGGGCCCGAACCACTCGGGCGATTCTGATAGTTGTAGAGTCCATGCATTGATAACTTGATTATGCCCAAAGGGTCTAAAAGTGAAGGACAGACTTCATTGCACCGGGTTTTTCCCATATGACTCCGTCCCTGTTGGCAGAAATAGCACGCCGTCTACCGAAAGTGTTGCACAAAGCACGAACTACGTAGCTCCAGAAACAATTGTAGGGGTCTCATGGAAACATTCTACATGTGACTCGGTCCGTATTCGAACCCACACCATTCTTCTTCTTCAGCGATTTCTGGTCATGCGCTTAATTTACTGTTGACCACAAACTGGGCAGTCAACTTCAGGTCTGTCAGGTTTCCCAAAGCTTAGTTTTCAGGTCGACTGGGTGTGGCCACATGTTGCTTCTCAGCTCACCCAGGAGGAGGACAGTCTTGCAGGATATGCTCCGGTGTCTGTTCCGCCTGCTGACAGTGGCAAAGAGCTGTTTGACTTATTCCTAGTCTATATAAGTGTTTGTTGAGTCTGCAGTGTCCTGTGCGTAGTCAAAATATAATGACCTGGTCTGTTCTGCTTAGGTCTTTGAGGGAGTCTTTACCATAATCATATCCAGTGTTTATCTTCCAGTCTATTGCATATTTTCTCTGTATGAGAGTTTTAATCTCTTGAAAAGACAAGGGTTGGTAAATTTGCTCTTTGGCACTGCCCCCTTAGCTAAGACATCAGCACTCTCATTGCCTGCAATGCCACAGTGAGATGGAATCCACTGCATGTGAATTTCTGCATTTTCTGAAAGCTGAGCAAGTTCTCTTTTTATGTTTTGTACTGTGCTGTCAGCGGATCCCACAACATTCAGAACGTCATGCAAACAAACGTCTTAACCACTTCGATATAGAGACACTCCGAGACCTGTATGTACTTGCAACAAAAATGTAACAGTTGCATTGTGTTGCTGTTGTTGAAAATGCTAGAATTAGACTGAAATCGGAGCTGACATCAATGTATCATTTTTGTGTAATTTTCCATCTAGAGCAGTGGTTCCCAACCTTTTAAACGTGTGTACCCACTTTAAAACCTTTCTAAAATGTGTAACCCTGTTTAAAAAAAACAACTCACATTAAAAAATATTAAAATTTTCCTCAGTGTCGCCTATGTGGTGCTGTGACCGCAAAGGAAGCAAAGAATAGTACCACTGCAACCTACAATGCATGTAGTAAGAGGCGATTGATGTAGGACCTAGGGAAGCTACCCTAGTAAATTAAAAAGCAGCGCTGAGATCGGATATGCTGGCCTACTTGTAGGCGCATAACTGACACAACGTACAATCGCTCTTAGGCTCAGATCACATACAAATCACACCGAGTGATTGACAAGTGGTCAATGTAGAGCGTTCGAAGAAGAAGAAGATCTTAATGTAAAATTGTGGGAATAGTGTAATAAGTTGGGAAAGGCTTCACAAAGAAATTGTGGGAATAGTGTAATAAGTTGGGAAAGGCTTCACAAAGAAATTGTGGGAATAGTGTAATAAGTTGAGAAAGGCTTCACAAAGAAATTGTGGGAATAGTGTAATAAGTTGAGAAAGGCTTCACAAAGAAATTGTGGGAATAGTGTAATAAGTTGAGAAAGGCTTCACAAAGAAATTGTGGGAATAGTGTAATAAGTTGAGAAAGGCTTCACAAAGAAATTGTGGGAATAGTGTAATAAGTTGAGAAAGGCTTCACAAAGAAATTGTGGGAATAGTGTAATAAGTTGAGAAAGGCTTCACAAAGAAATTGTGGGAATAGTGTAATAAGTTGAGAAAGGCTTCACAAAGAAATTGTGGGAATAGTGTAATAAGTTGGGAAAGGCTTCAAAAAGAAATTGTGGGAATAGTGTAATAAGTTGGGAAAGGCTTCACAAAGAAATTACTGCACTTAAAGTGTAAACTACAGATTCAATCTGACAATATTCGTAACACAGAAACTCAATTCGTAAAACAGATCACACATCATCATCATCAAGTAGCTTGTCCCTTCCAGAACTTGGCCCCTTGATAGCATTCCTGAAAAAAATATCTGTTCTGTGCAGGTTGACCGACCTCAGCAGCAGTCATTCTCAGATCGTCAAAGACATCTTGCACCCATCGTCTTCTAGATCTTCCTCTCATTCTTCTTCCAGACACCATTCCCTCCAAAATTAACTTCTCTAGTCACTCATGTCGTTTGATGTTTCCGAAATATTTAATTTTCCTTGATGTTATGCTCTTTAATAGCCAACTCTCTTTAATATCAAGCTGTTGCAGAACAGAAGC
The DNA here is from genome assembly GCA_020796225.1 of Arion vulgaris. NCBI lineage: Eukaryota > Metazoa > Mollusca > Gastropoda > Stylommatophora > Arionidae > Arion > Arion vulgaris. The sequence continues at coordinate 14,856,863 of CM036771.1, read as the reverse complement.
ATTTGTTCTTTTCTTTATCACTAGCCGATACAACATTCATAAAACAAATAATTCTATTAGCCGATTGATACATTCTTATTAAGATGGTTGAGATTTCTTTGTTGCACTTAATTTCTTGAAATCTCCCTAAAAATATGCAAAACGCAGTCTTAAATTCGCACTTTGTTGCACTTAATTTCTTGAAATCTCCCTCAAAATATGCAAATCACAGTCTTAAATTCGCACTTTGTTGCACTTAATTTCTTGAAATCTCCCTCAAAATATGCAAACCGCAGTCTTAAATTCGCACTTTGTTGCACTTAATTTCTTGAAATCTCCCTCAAAATATGCAAATCGCAGTCTTAAATTCGCACTTTGTTGCACTTAATTTCTTGACATTTCCCTAAAAATATGCAAAACGCAGTCTTAAATTCGCACTTTGTTGCACTTAATTTCTTGACATTTCCCTAAAAATATGCAAATCGCAGTCTTAAATTCGCACTTTGTTGCACTTAATTTCTGAAATCTCCTAAAAATATGTAAAGCGCAGTCTTAAATTCGCACTTTGTTGCCCTTAATTTCTTGAAATCTCCCTAAAAATATGCAAAGCGCAGTCTTAAATTCGCACTTTTATTGTTTCGTAACTAATATTTTGCGTTTTAAAAGAAATACTTTACTTGATTGTCGTCCTTACTATATATTTTTTGCATACCCCTGAACGGTCCAATTTTTTAAATTTTCTTTCCCGATCCAGAAGCACTTGAGCTTTCAGCTCTTCGGCTCGGTGCCATGGACATCGTAACCCTTCGGTTCAGTGCCACGAACACCGTAAATCTGGGGAACCTGTTTCTTTTCTGCCAGCCCGCGGAATTGAACCCGCACTCACAGAGGGCTAGTCACCCGTAATCTAACGCGCTACAAACACGCTGGGCAGGCGGGCGAACGGTCCAATACGTACCCAAACGTACTTGGTTCAAACTTTGCGATGGGCAAGTTTGGAAGCAGTTTAGTTTCCTTGGATTTTTACGAACAGTAAAAGTAGATTCATCATTCAGAAATCAATGATAAACGTATAAGTGGTGCCTAGAAAATTTGACGACTCGTTTACTATTGTTGATAGCTACGTCCTGTAAAGGATATGCCACGATTTTCATTTTTCGTATAATAACTGTCATTTACTTGTCCACGTTGACACCGCCTCAAAACAAATATTTAATGATGTAGGTATATTTGATCAAATTTGATAAAATAACAGATTTCGTCACAACCTGTACAACAAATTTAAAATTGACACAACTAGCCTGTGCCACTGCGGACATGACGGCAGAACACCTACTGCAGGACTGCCCATAGCTAGCAGGCGGACATGACGGCAGAACACCTACTGCAGGACTGCCCATAGCTCGCAGGCGGACATGACGGCAGAACACCTACTGCAGGACTGCCCATAGCTAGCAGGCGGACATGACGGCAGAACACCTACTGCAGGACTGCCCATAGCTAGCAGGCGGACATGACGGCAGAACACCTACTGCAGGACTGCCCATAGCTAGCAGGCGGACATGACGGCAGAACACCTACTGCAGGACTGCCCATAGCTAGCAGGCGGACATGACGGCAGAACACCTACTGCAGGACTGCCCATAGCTAGCAGGCGGACATGACGGCAGAACACCTACTGCAGGACTGCCCATAGCTAGCAGGCGGACATGACGGCAGAACACCTACTGCAGGGCTGCCCATAGCTAGCAGGCGGACATGACGGCAGAACACCTACTGCAAGACTGCCCATAGCTAGCAGGCGGACATGACGGCAGAACACCTACTGCAGGACTGCCCATAGCTCGCAGGCGGACATGACGGCAGAACACCTACTGCAGGGCTGCCCATAGCTAGCAGGCGGACATGACGGCAGAACACCTACTGCAGGGCTGCCCATAGCTAGCAGGCGGACATGACGGCAGAACACCTACTGCAGGACTGCCCATAGCTAGCAGGCGGACATGACGGCAGAACACCTACTGCAGGACTGCCCATAGCTAGCAGGCGGACATGACGGCAGAACACCTACTGCAGGACTGCCCATAGCTAGCAGGCGGACATGACGGCAGAACACCTACTGCAGGACTGCCCATAGCTAGCAGGCGGACATGACGGCAGAACACCTACTGCAGGACTGCCCATAGCTAGCAGGCGGACATGACGGCAGAACACCTACTGCAGGACTGCCCATAGCTAGCAGGCGGACATGACGGCAGAACACCTACTGCAAGACTGCTCACTGCTAGCAGGCCTGAGAAACGAAAGCTGGCCGGAAAATACCGAGTTAAATGAGAAGTTGAGGGACGGAGTCCCTAAAACAATAGCAGAATTTATGTGGAAATCTGGTACATCAGTCTAAGCAGGATCGAGAGAGATCGATCAAATTTGATACAAATCTAAGCAATGTTGTATTCATGTTAGTGTACTATTACTAAACGATGTTATGTTGGTGTTGGATGAATATTACTAAACATTGTTGTTATTCCCAGTGGTACCACACAACTGTAACTACCAATCTCTAATAATGTATTTCTATTATGCGATGTTTTTTTCGGTTTTTTCCCGATCCAGAAGCACTTGAGCTTTCAGCTCTTCGGCTCGGTGCCATGCACATCGTAACCCTTCGGTTCGGTGCCATGAACACCGTAAATCTGGAGAACCTGTGGCTTTTCTGCCAGTCCGCGGAATTGAACCCGCACTCACGGAGGATTTGTCACCCGTCGTCCAACGCGCTACGAACACGCTGGGCAGGCGGGCAATGCTATGTTCTAAGTTCTGTCCATCAAGATTCCACCTCATCTATTTTACTAATGTTCATTGCCAGGTATTATTTGACTTCCCACTCTTTTTCCTCCTTTTTTTCCCGGTCAAATGCATGTCTTGTTATGTTGTGAGGTTGTCCAAGTCATCTCCACATTCTCCTTTTAATTTCCACTTTCTCCTTTTAATCGCCACTTTCCCTTTTAATCTCCACATTCTCATTTTAATCTCCACATTCTCTTTTTAATCTCCACATTCTCTTTTAATTTTCACATTCTCTTTTAATCTCCACATTCTCATTTTAATCTCACATTCTCTTTTAATCTCCACATTCTCATTTTAATCTCCACATTCTCTTTTTAATCTCCACATTCTCCTTTTAATTTTCACATTCTCCTTTTAATTTTCACGTTCTCATTTTAATCTCCACATTGTTCTTCTAATCTAGACTTTCTCCTTTTAATCTACACTCTCTGCTATAATCTGCATTTTCTCCTTTTAATCTGCATCATATGGATGATTTAAATATTTTTTTTTATTAAACTCTTTTGAACGTGAGGTGTTTTGTTGGAAAATTGGTACTCTTCTAATGGTTTATTAACTGGCTTGTCGTATTCTATGGGTTAATGACCGACAAAAACTGTGTATTTATTATCACCACTGTTCTCTACCAGGTTGTCGTGCCCTTTCAAAACAAGATATGTACAATAAAACAACAACTTATAAACATGAACAGATGTCACTATATTATAATTTGCCGTCCATCGCAAGCGATGATGACAACAATCTCAGACGTGTACTGTTGCACCTCTCTGGTGTGTGCGGAGGTGACTGTAGAGTCCAATCCTAGAACAGAATCCCCGACCACAGGTGGGGCATACATGATCAAGGTTAGACATGTCACTATATAGCATTGTGTTGAGGGGCAAGAGCTCAGGTGCCGCAGGATGTCGAGGGGCAAGAGCTCAGGTGCCGCAGGATCGTTGAAACATATTTGATTGTCCCCCTTCTTCATCTTTCCTGACCTGTCAAAATCTGTAACTTTTTTGAAGTTCTGTTTACCGTTTTAAGTAGTTCTATATACCACTCCACTTAACAGGGAGCTCCAGACTTAATAAAACTTCCACTTACTGATATAAACATCACAACCCTTACTCTGGAGGACACTTGTACCAGAGTTCTTTACATACCCATAACGCTGAAAGGCACAACATAGATATACATTAGATAGATAGATAGATGGATGGATGGATAGGTGGATGGATAGATAGGTGGATGAATGGATGAATAGATAGGTGAATATGTGGATGGATGGATAGATGGGTGGATATGTGAATGGATGGATAGATAGATGGATGGATGGATAGGTGGATGGATAGATAGGTGGATGAATGGATGAATAGATATGTGGATGGATGGATAGATAGGTGGGTGGATAGATAGGTAGATAAGTGGATGGATAGATAGGTGGGTGGATAGATAGGTGGATGGATAGATAGGTGGGTGGATAGATAGGTGGGTGGATAGATAGGTGGATCACAATGTGAACGACTTGAACGGGTTCAGAATGAAGGTATGCGTATAGTTCTGGGCTGCACTAGAGATACCCTCTTGTGAAGATGAGATATATGCTTGGCCTTCTGTCACTACGCTCCCGTCATGCAATCGCCCAAACCAAGGCATATATGCGGGTTACTTCGGATAAGAGACATCCACTTCACAGGAACACTAATGATGTTAAGGGCACGAGAATCAAGCGTGGCATGTCGTGGATGGCCCAGGCTGAGAGAACGATTGGCCAGGTGACTACGGTTGCGACTCTACCAAAAGGGGAAGAATGGATCCCAACAGATGGAAGCATGATGAACTATCTCAACGTTATCATTACTCTTGGAAGAGAATGTAGAGATTGGGGCAACATGAAGGCTGATCTCGCAGTTAAGCAGCTGATAGAAGATAATGCAAGGGATGATGATGTTGTTGTATATACCGATGGGTCGGTTCAACGTGGTGAGAAATCCGGCTGGGGTTTCTTGGCTAATGCGCATGGTAGGGTTGTTGCAGAGCGAAGTGGGGATACAGGACAACTACTTCTAGTATGAGGATGGAGGTTGAGGCCGTTACTGCTGCCCTCCATTGGATTTCTGGGACTTCATTTACTGGGGCAGTTGTTGTATCTGACTCTCAGTCGATGCTTCACAAGATCCAGAAGGGCAGGTTTCGGTATGAGTGGATGTCGTCTATAGAAGTTTCTAACCTCCAGCGGCTTACGTGGATATACTGTCCTGGGCATGCGGGTGTTTACGGTAATGAGAGAGCGGACAGGCTTGCATCAACAGCATCGATTGTTGGGGAGTTGAAGATGGATAAGGGGATATTCTTCGGTCTCTTCGAGACTCTCTGTTATATGAGGACACTAAAATCGATGTTGAATCGATCAAGCGATTTAAGCAGTTTGGAATTACCCTTTGTTCAAGTCGAACTGGATGCCTGAGAGGCAGAGTGAGAGGTGTGTTTAATCAGCGAGCCACAGGAACCATCAGTATGCATACTCTTCGATATCTGTTGGGGAGACTGAGCACCTATGGGTTTGCCCGGAGTGCAATGACGTCAGTTTAGTAACCAATAACCAATAGATAGGTGGGTATGTGGATAGATGGATAGAAACCCTACCCTTCATTTCCTCCGTTAGTCCATTCTTCTCTCTATTTTCTTCTCTTAAATTTTTTCAGAGGTCCTTGATCTCAGTGAGATCGAGTTCCTACTCCTATCGAGACGGACGATAAAATGTAGATCCCGTGTTCATATTGAGCACGTAAAAGAACCATTGGCAGTTCAAAATCGAGAAGAGCAGGCTGGAAAGCCGCTGTCAGGACACAATTCATTAGAAAATATTAAAATTAACATTCCTACAAAAATATCTTCAAAATGTCATTGTGGACCCTCGCCGGTGTTACAGAGTTCGTGCACTGAAGCTGAGATCTTCCTGTGTAAGAAAGAGATCGGAGCACACATGGTTACTCATCGAAGTGCAATGGTAAGAGTCCAATCAATCAATCAAACAATCAATCAATCAATCAATCAATCAATCAATCAATCAATCAATCAATCAATCAATCAATCAGATCATTCTTTTCTCTATTTCCATAGCCAAGAAAATACATAACAACAAACATAAACATCACTCAACCGATTTAGTTTACGGTTAAGTTATGTTTAACGCAAATGTCGGTTATCAGGCAGGTCACGACATTACTAGATCTTGTTATTTGATACTGTATATTTATACAGTCGGGTTTTTTTTTTTAAAGTATGAGGAGGCTACAAGTTGTCGTCGTACTTAAGCATCCTATTAGAGAACTGTGTATGTATGTTTTTTTGTATGAGATGATAGTTCTAACGCCAGTGGTTTGTGTGTGGGGTACAAGGTACCAAACTTGAGAGTCCTTGTAACGAACTTTGTATGTTTTATGTATGAGCTAATATTACAACGTTAGTATTCTGTCTGAGGTACAAGACACAATACTTGAGAATCCTTGTAATGACCTTTGTATGTTTTATGTATGAGCTAATATTACATCGTTAGTATTCTGTCTGAGGTACAAGACACAATACTTGAGAATCCTTGTAATGACCTTTGTATGTTTTATGTATGAGCTAATATTACAACGTTAGTATTCTGTCTGGGGTACAAGGCAGAATACTTGAGAATCCTTTTAACAAATTGTCCATGTATGTCTTGTGTAGAAGATCACGCACTGCAACGATAATATTGTATTTGGTGTACGAAATCTGTTTTATAATCTGTTTGACAAATTATATATCTATCTAAATCCAGGTGTACCTGGTTCAAACTCCGCGGACAATTTGAAGCAACATTGTTCTCGTGGGTTTTTCGAAAGCAAAATAGACCTCACCGTTCTGAAAGGAAGGGCAACTACTAAGCGTATAAGAGCTGCTTAGAAAATCAACGACTAGTTTACTATGGTATCATCTCAGATATCATCTTTGATATCATCTCAGATGTTGACTCACTTCCGGGACATGAAGTCCAACATTTTCCCTCTCTGTCTTCCTCAGTCTCGTCTCCCCGATTTTACTGGCTGTCACAATGTGTTCTAAGCCTCCTTCTCACCACATGCCGTAAATGATGACTGTCTCATTCTTTAATTGATAATCAGCTTTCTCAGTGTCTTGGCCTCATTCAATATCTTCACCTTCGTCATTTTAATAATCCATGGGATTCTTATCATTCTTCTGTAAAACTACATCTGTGTGGCCTCCAGAGATTTTCTATCTATTGTTTACTGTCCATGATTCGCATCCGTATGTCAGTAGTTGCTATATGTCATCATCATATCATCATCAGGTGCCGTGCCGGCTGGCGTAGACGATTAAATCTCTCTTCCTGGTGTTTGCTATCATTGCAAGTGTTGACACTCTACCATGCCATGAATTCAGGCTATCCAAATTTTCTCTCTCTATCTTCCCCTGTCTCGTCTTCCCTCGATTTTACCAGTTGTTACAATGCGTTCTAAACTCCCTTTAAAACACAGTGAACCTGTCGCACTAAATCTCTCATTCTGACCTCAATTGTATACTATTTCAAAAGTGTGTCATATTTTGTTCGCTTTGAATCTCAACACACCTCCGGCATTGCAAACACCTCATCTAGAGGTGAATTTCTCTGTTGATAAAAGAGAGTATTGGGGAACATTAGCACTGAATCACACACACACACACACACACACACAGAGAGAGAGAGAGAGAGAGAGAGAGAGAAGACGGGAGAAGAGAGAAAAATTCTTCGTCGGAATTAAAATAGTAACATAATATTTGTTTACGTTTTACTGTATCAGCATTATTATCGTCACCATCATCTTCATGGTCACCACTATAATCTTCACCGTCACCACTATAATCTTCACCGTCAACACCAACATCTTCACCGTCACCACCAACATCTTCACCGTCAGCACCACCATCTTCACCAGCACCATCACTATCTTCACCGTCACCAGTATAATCTTCACCGTCACCACCGCCACCATCTTCACCGTCAGCACCACCATCTTCACCATCACCACCATCATCTTCACCATCACCACCACCATCTTCACCATCACCACCACCAACATCTTCACCGTCACCACTAACATCTTCACTAACCCTAAATATACATTACCAATTACACAACAATAAAATACATCCTTCAAGTCTATATTACATGTAGGAAGCAGCTAATATATATATATTATCAATGCAATGATAAATGAGAACAGAACCATGTTACCATGCCAACAACAAGGAAGAGGTCATTGACCAGAAAACAGTCACCTGAAAGACTTCTTTCTTCTGATTGACGTATTTAGGTTTGACACACCGATGTCAGACAAATAGCAACTGTTATGGAAAAAACAAAGATAGCTATAATTTGAAATCGATCGCGAATGATAGGCGAAGCCATACATATTTAAACGTGGGAGCGGGGTATCATGTTAGTTGTAGTGGTTACATGACGGCCTACGTGTCTACCAACAAATCTTTGTATGAGATACAAAGCGAAAACAGATAACGCAGTGTTAGTGCAAATGGGTTGAATATTTTGTTAGGTGGTTTTGTTTAGTTCAAGTAGGACAAAATAAATATGGTATGTCCCGATTTAGAAGGGAGAGCGTCCTATTTATGTCCTGTGAGTAAAAGTAATTGAAGCACGATATGGCAACATGCAGAGATAGATAGATAAATGTATATATATATATATAAATAGAGAAATAGAGAGATAGAGAGGGTTCTGTATACTTTACGTCTGCCCAGCGTGTTCGTAGCGCGTTGGACTACGGTGACTATCCTCTGTGTGTGCGGGTTCAATTCCGCGGGATGGCAGAAAAGCCACAGATTCCCAGATTTACGGTGTTCGTGGCACCGAACCGAAGGGTTACGATGTCCATGGCACCGAGCCGAAGAGCTGAAAAGCTCAAGTGCTTCTGGATCGGAGAGAAAAAAAATACTTTACGCCCGTGTATTGCCAGGGCTCGAGTGGGCAGCAAGGAGTAGTAACACTGCGACCTACAAAGCCTGTCGTAAGAGGCGACTGAGGTAGGGGACCTAGGGAGCTCCTTAGTAAATAAAAAGCGTCGCAGAAATCGGGTATGCTGACCCACTTGTAGGTGCATAACTGGCACAACGTACAATCGCTCTTAGTCTCAGATCACATATAAATCACAATGAGTGGTTAACAAGTGGTTGATATGGAGCGTTCCTAGAAGAAGAAGGTTACCAGAGAAACACATGAGAAGTACAGTCTGCTGGTATGATATTCAGCACATCATTATCGTGTGCTTTTAGACAAAGAAACATGCATGCGTAATAATACGATATTCCTCAATATACAACGGGCGCGTTGACGTCGCGAACAAGTAAATTACAGTATTAAATAAGACAGGAACAAGAACTTATTAAATATAAATAAAACAATTGAGAAGTAACATGGAGCCACACCCAGTTGTCAACAGACACTTATATAGACTAGGAATAAGTCAAACATCCCTCTGACAGTGTCAGCAGGCGGAACAGACACAGGAGAATATCCTGCAAGACTGTCCTCTCCTGTGTGAGCTTCCTCTTCTTCTTCTTTGCGTTCGTTCGTTCGTAATCAATTTTAATCACTTTTTGTGATATGTTTGATCTTTGCCAAGAACGTGTATACGTTGCACATTGGTTAGGTAGGCCCCTAAACGCATAGACTTCTACACGTTTAGAACACATGCATTCGATTTCAGACAAACCTCCTTAGTCGCCTCTTACGACATGCGTGGCAGGTAACAGTGGTTATATTCTTTACACCCTAAATTTGGGCCCCGGTAACCACTCGGGCGTCTGTGTGAGCTGAGAAGCAACATGTGGTCACACCCAATCGACCTAAAAACAGCTTTGGGGAAACCTGACAGACCTGAAGCTGACTACCCAGTTTGTGATTCACAGTCAACTAAGCGCACGAAAAGAGATCACTAAAGAAGAAGAAGAAGAAATACTGACTTTTGTTTAGTGCCACTTAATGTAAAGAAGAAGAAAAAACGACAACACTCAACATTTCAACCATTGGCCTTTATCAAGACAACAACTACAAACACGGAATACTAGTTAAACTAAATCATAGATCTTAATAAGAAGGACGACAAGAAATTGATACTACATACGGACCTGCTTCCTAACATGTGTTTGAACAATTTGACACGCCCGAGTGGTTACCGGGACCCACATTTGGGGTGTAAAGAATAGAACCACTGTTACCTGCCACGCATGTCGTAAGATTCGACTAAGGAGGTTTGGCTGAAATTGGATGCACGTGTCCTAAACGTGTAGAAGTCTATGAGTTTAGGGGCCTACCAAACCAATGTGCAACGTATGCACGTTCTTGGCAAGGAACAAACATATCACAAAGAGTGATTAAAATTGGTCGTAAAAAACGAACGCGAAGAAGAACAATTTCACTTTTTGGGGGTCCAAGCTGGACTCGAACCCTGAATTTTACGGCTCGTGATCACTAGTCCAGCTTATTATCAACTTCACTATCGGTGACTTCTTCGTACAGGGAAACACCATCCATAAGTCACGATTGTATTGATAACAGAATTGTGAATGATAACATCACTTTCAAAATACCTCGATGACAAAACACAATACTAGGTTTAGGGTCTCTGTGACCCTAGAGGTTATGTGCTGATCTCTCGTTCCAAAGGTTCGCTTCCCTGTTGAACCATCTGGATATTTTTTTTAGAGTTTCCTGATATCAGTGTAGGTAAGTGAGATCTAGTTCCTAGTCCTATCAGAGACGGATGGAAAAAAAGGTCCAGTTTTCAAGTTGAGCACGAAAAAGACCATTATCAGTTCAAAATCGAGAAGAGCAGGCTGGAAAGCGGCTGCCCCAGAAAAATTCATTAGAAAGATTAAATATAAAAATCCGGCATAGTATTGTCATCGTCTAAATGACATCGGGGACCCTCGTCGGTGCTACGAAGTTCGTGCACTGCCGCTGAGATCTTGCTGTGTAAGAAAATATCGGTATGCACTGCGGCTGAGATCTCTCCGTGTAGGAAAAAGATCGGAGCACACACAGTTAATCATCGAAGTGCAATGATGATGGTCCTATTAATTAATCAAACATTCTTACTTTTCATATCCTAGATCAGCGGTTCCCAAACTTTGCGTTACCACAGACCCCTTATTAAATACATTTTGCTATCGCGGACCACCAACAGTTTCTATATATGATCTTCTAGTGATGGAGCTATTATTACACCACACCAACAGTCAAGCTGGCTCTAATTTCTAGACTGCGGAAGCTTCAAATGACCTTCCATTTTGTCCTTTCAGACTCCGGTCTAGTCTGGGTCCCTTGATTTCACAGCGGAACTAGTTTATAAATAATAATAATTCCCCTCGTACCGTTATACGTTACATAGGGCCTGCAAGTAATTTCTCCATACCACTCTATCATGGGCAACTCTCTCAATCTCCTCCATGGAACTGAGACCGATATTTTTGCCTCTCTCAGCAAAGTTCGTTTCAGGGTCTCTTTAGGTCAACCTCTTTCTTGAACCCTTTGCATCCCACTTCAATGCCTGCTTTGATATTCGTTGATCATTTCTCTTCAAGGTGTGCCCATCATATCTCCATCTTCTCTTCTTATAACAGTTGTCACTAATGGTTGACCAGACATGTCTCTGATTTCATCACTTCTTCTGAATTCGTTCCATTTTATATTCATTATTTTTCGCAGACATCTATTTTCAAATGCATTCAACTTGCTTTCTATATCTTTAGTCATTTTCCAACTCTGCTGGCATATGTTAGGATTGATACAACATTTGAATTGAAAATTCGTAATTTAGTTTTAATACTATATAACTTGCAGTTCCATATTTTATTTAGACTTTTAAAAGCTGATGTTGCTTTGCCAATTCGTATCATAATTTCTTTCTATACAAACATACAACAAGAGAATAATGAGCTTTAAGAACCCCCAGAGGAAGCACCGAAGCTAATGAATAATGAGCTTTAAGAACCCCCAGAGGAAGCACCGAAGCTAATGAATAATGAGCTTTAAGAACCCCCAGAGGAAGCACCGAAGCTAATGAATAATAAGCTTTAAGAACCCCCAGGGGAAGCACCGGAAGCTAATGAATAATAAGCTTTAAGAACCCCAGAGGAAGCACGAAGCTAATGAATAATAAGCTTTAAGAACCCCCAGAGGAAGCACCGAAGCTAATTAATATCATCAATAGACAGTGAACAAGTTTTAGTGGCTTCCGGAAAAAAAACGAAAAAAAAAACCAAACACAGAATTCAAACCAGAAACCGTTATTTCTTAAGACACCCATTGCATAGCCCTACATGCGAGCTTGTTTGTTTGTTTGTTGTTTTTTTTTCCGATCCAGAAGCACGTGAGCTTTTCAGCTCTTCGGCTCGGTGCCATGGACATCGTAACCCTTCGGTTCGGTGCCACGAACACTGTAAATCTGGGGAATCTGTGGCTTTTTCTGCCATCCCGCGGAATTGAACCCGCACACACAGAGGGATAGTCACCGTAGTCCAACGCGCTACGAACACGCTGGGCAGACGGGCACGAGCTTGTTTAAGAACACAGTCAGATAACTCTCTATACATCATATATACAGCAACATAGTTTTCTAATTGATTGATTGATTGATTGATTGATTGATTGATTGATAGGGCCATCATCATTGCACTTCGGTGAGTAACCGTGAGTGCTCCGATCTCTTCTTTACACAGCAAGATCTCAGCTGCAGTGCACGAACATCTTAGCATCGACAAGGGTTTCCGATTGTAATTTTGAAGATATATTTGTAAGAATTTTATTTTAAATCATTTCTAATGAATCTTGCCCGGACAGCGACTTTCCAACCTGCTCTTCTCGATTTTGAACTGCCAAGGGCTCTTTTCCGTGCTCAAATTCAACACGAGACCTACATTCTATCGCCCGTCTCCGATATGACTAGGAACTCGATCTCACCTACACTGAGATCAGGAATCTCTTGACAAATATCCAGACGACTCCACGAGGGACGATTGGCACGAAAGACGAGTACCTAACCTCTACGTTACAGAAACCCACATTGTAAAGAAAAAACATTTATCTCTTTCCACGCTTTAAGCCGCACACTGCGCCACGGCGGAAGTACGTTGCACGCTATTAGCCGCACACTGCGTCATAGAGTTACTTCCCTTATAAGAAGTCTTTCTAGTTTTACTTCTACTGTTTTACTTCTACTACTTTTTAACCTTGTTATTCTATTAGGTTGTCCAGTTTTCTTCAATGTAGTATATAATAATATATATATATGTTTATTTATTGACGAGTAGTTGGGATCTTTTTTTTTCTTCTATCTTATTGGTTTTAACCTCCCTTGAATTAACTGCTTAAAAATTGAGAAAATAACTCCGTGTAGAAAGAGTTAAGGGGCGGAATTTCGAAGACTTGCATCATACTGAGAAAATATACCGCACGGCCCTGCCGCCAGGAAGCGAACCTAGTACATTTGGCACGAGAGACAGCACCTAACCTCTACGACACAGACACATATTTTCTAATTATAGCCACTTGTTACGTACACCACATATCACGTGATATCGCATTTTTATTGTTGTGTTTTGTCCTGCCCTCAACTGTGGCTATCTCATTACAACGCTTAACCTGACACGCACTGAAATGTATGTCTATATATATATGTATAAATAATCACGAGTTCGTACTTATAGCTAGACTTGTGTCTTAAAGTTCTTATTATTAGTCTTGAGATCTTCTTAACTTGTTTTGGGGTCATTGTTCACACTTGATCAGTGGTTCTCAACATTTGTCCACTTGTGTGTATCCTTTAATCTGATTTCTATCAATGGTAACCATTATTTTAAAAAATAGCGATTTTTAAAATATCGGCTTTATTTTTCGACCCAGAAGCATTTGAGCTTTCAGGTCTTCGACTCGGTGCCATGGATATCGTAACCCTTCGGTTCGGTGCCATGGATATCGTAACCCTTCGGTTCGGTGCCATGGACATCGTAACACTTCGGTTCGGTGCATGAATATCGTAACCCTTCGGCTCGGTGCCATGAACACCGTAAATATGGAGAAAGTGTTGATTTTCTGCCAGCCTGCGGAATTGTACCGCACTCACAGGGGGCTTATCACCCGTAGGCGGGCGGCCCTTTTGTTCAGTTCCAATTTGAATGTAAAATAGTAGGAATGTAGAAGGAAAGGGTGAATGTGAAGTAGTAGGAATATGGAAGGAGAGAGCGAACAGTCGACGACAGTACAGAGGAAAGGCAATAAGACTGATATCATAGAAGACATTTGCGCACCGAAGATTGTAGACTGTAGTAGAAGCACTATGAGTAACGAGAACGCAATAGTTCGACATAGGTTTGTGATCTATATGGGTATATGTTACATGTATTCAAGTTATATATTTACTAGATTTTTATTGTTTCTCTTCCGTTCTATTTCTAGTTTTTATGTGTGTTTTTGTGTTACAATTATTTCGTTTTTCGTTTTTATTTCCAGATTTTCATTTGAAACGTTTGTTTTTGGTCGTCCATTTGTTTCTTTAAATGTGTCACTCCTTTTATTCGTTTGCTTGATAAAGGCCTTGTTGGTCGAAACGTTGCTGTATTTTGTCATTGTTTTTGTAATTTGTAAAACTACAGTACTTGGTGATTACGTGTTTTGCCAATCAAATAGTTTTACTGCAGTCTCATATATATTTTGTGAATATTTCGACGTAGGTTGACCACGATTCGTAGGCAATACGGATTTCTTTTTCCGGTTCAAATACATTACTTCAATAATAAAACTGTAAATTAAAAACAAACAAACAAACAAACCAAGAACATCATTGATTTTGACTCATGTCGACATTTTTCTCAAATTTATTGTCAAATTATTTTTTTGATGTTTAATTTCTCACTGCCAATGTTAATTTGTTTAGGGGCAGTGTTGTTATAAAAGTCCAGAGTCAGAAACATATTTTTTGGTTTGCTTTTGAAAATTACAGTTAATTTGGCTGAGAAAATGAGGCCTAAAGGAGGGGGTTGAAGTTTTGCTTCCTCTTCAAGGAGGTGGAGGAGGAGGTGGTGTTGGACTTTGTCTCATCTTCGTGGAGGGGGCGTTGAAGTTTTGTCTCATCTTCAATCGGGGCGCCAACTGAAAATGGTTGAGAACCACTGTGCTAGACTATCAGAGTTATCACCAGGACAAGTTCCTGCACTTCATCATCTCAGTTCTGATAAGATCACGCGTATCCAATCGTACCAAGTTGTTGACATACATCTTGTCTGTTATTTATCCTCACTTTAGTATTATCAGCAGTGTCATTTGGGTCAAATAGACCACCAGGGCATGTCATGCATGCAGTGGAGGCTAGTGATCATTTTTGTTAGTGGGGCCAGACAACATTGTTTTCGGAAAAATCGTGGTTTTGGGTTACGTTTTCACCACTAATAGGTCACAACTCGTCAACTTGTCTAAACGTACATTGTTGAACACAGATGTATATTGATTGAATCGACGATAACTGGATACTGTTCTATGATGATTAGTTAATTATTTCTATTATTTTCTATTATTTTTAAATTTACGCTCCCGGACTAATTTTTAGCGCAGTAACACCGTTTAACTCCGCACTGACTTGGCTGCTTAAGAATTTCCTCACTTAATAAATGAAAGTCACATACAGTGGCGTGCCGCCCTCTGAACTAGTAGGACTAGCTTGTTCCCTAAGCGTGAAGACATTACAGTTATTCTAATTTGAATTAAATTTCCATTTAATTAAATTTCGTCTAATTAAACGCATAAAATAAAAATACTAATTAAACAGCATTAATATTTGTCAAAATTTGCGTCGCACTACTGCAACGATATTTCTCTAATTGAGATTCCAAAGACTCACTTAGACATCGGTAGCGCTGGTTTTTTTTTACCAAAGAGGGTCATAGTTTACGGCTCTTTTCGATACAGGGACTAGCTGACTCTACAATAGTCCTGTGTCATTGTCTATGTATATATATATATTATAAATGATAACCCTTTGCGTTCTGTTGCATACAAATTTATTTGCCGTTTTTATCTTCTGATGGGTACATAGTTCATAGTTCATAAGTACGGTTCCAACTTCACTGTAACGGGTCACCCCATAATTGCTCCTTTCCTGTGCCAATGAAAATCACACGAAATGCTAGCAACTGTGAAATGTTTCCTGTGTGAACTAATTCCAGAATGAAACAGCCGCGTACCGCCACAAAAACAACCTGCACCGCATACAATGCATATGGCCGTCGCTAATGTAGCAACACAAAACTGTTCATCACTTGAATTGCAATTCTTGTCAAAGGGAACATCAATCATGACAAAATCCAGCTTTCTGCACTCGCAATATAACTGCATACGGCAGATTGAGCTTGTTCGTCATAACCGCTGTCCGCCATTTTCTGAATACACACAACAAACGCACGGAACGGAACATTTTCTGAGGGGTGATTCTTTCGTTATTAACTATATTTAATTGTTCCAGTTAATGAAAGGGATCTAGGGAAGTGTTCAAGTGTTCGATTGTTAGCATAGTTTGGCAGTGCTTCAATGTATGAAATATAGAAACGGAATTGGTTTTGAAATCTAGTCCCTCACTACAGAGCGTAGAGTATACATACATGTGACGTAATAAAAGTAGGTCAGCGAGATATTGCCGCGTCGTTGACATGTGACGTATTGTATTCGCGAATGATTAGATTATTCACATCATCATCTGGATGTCTCAGTTTTTAAGAAATGCATCAGGTAAAAACGAAAGGTAGACCAATAACAAACATTCCGGTTAGAACAAAAGTGAAATACTATATGTGCCATTTCAAGACGGACATTGGTACAAAATGGTTAACTGAATGCAAATCAAGAAGCAGATTGTATCAATTGTTGGCCTTGTACGCTGTTCGAAACAGATCAGGTAGTTTGGAGTAATAATGTTTTTGTGATATCAATAATTTTCACAAGTCAATATGCGACACGAAAAGATTCATTATCCGCAATAACTACATTACAAACGGAATAACTACATTACAAACGGAATAACTACATTACAAACGCAATAACTACATTACAAACGCAATAACTACATTACAAACGCAATAACTACATTACAAACGCAATAACTACATTACAAACGCAATAATTACACTACAAACGCAATAACTACATTACAAACGCAATAACTACATTACAAACGCAATAACTACATTACAAACGCAATAACTACATTACAAACGCAATAACTACACTACAAACGCAATAACTACATTACAAACGCAATAACTACATTACAAACGCAATAACTACATTACAAACGCAATAACTACATTACAAACGCAATAACTACATTACAAACGCAATAACTACACTACAAACGCAATAACTACACTACAAACGCAATAACTACACTACAAACGCAATAACTACATTACAAACGCAATAACTACATTACAAACGCAATAACTACATTACAAACGCAATAACTACATTACAAACGCAATAACTACATTACAAACGCAATAACTACACTACAAACGCAATAACTACATTACAAACGTAATAACTACATTACAAACGCAATAACTACATTACAAACGCAATAACTACATTACAAACGCAATAACTACATTACAAACGCAATAACTACATTACAAACTTTCGAAGAAACTATAATACAGTTGCAATGCTTATTTTCTTGTGTTGTCACACTGTTACCGGGTAGTTGCCCAGTGTCATGGTTTTCTGTTTCTCTATTAAGTGAACATCAAAGTTTTGATGCTTTAAAACATAACTCATTGATGGATTCAAACCAGGAACTAATGAGGTGATTAATTGATGTGTGCTGTGCTTTAGCTAAACAAGAGTTGTCATTCACAACGAACGGCAAGATTCCCTTAACCGGGGAAACTACAACGAACGGCAAGATTCCCGTAACCAGGGAAACTACAACGAATGGCAAGATTCCTGTAACCAGGAAACTACAATGAACGGCAAGATTCCCATAACTGGGGAAACTACAATGAACAAATGCATTGCCCGTGTGGTGCCGGGGTCCGCAGGGAAGCAACGAATAGTACCACTGCGACCTAAAGGCAATTCATAAGAGGCGACTGATGTAGGACCTAGGAAGGCTACGATAGTAAATAAAAGCATCGCAGAAGTCGTATGTGTGCTACTTGTACCCGCATAACGGGTACAACGTTCAATCGCTCTTAGACTCAGCTCACATACAAATCACACTGAGTGGTTAACAAGTAGTCATTGTGGAGCGTTCAAAGAAGAGCATATGCATGTATTATATGTGGGGGTCTCTGTGGCTAAGTGGTTAAGCCCTTGCCTTGCGGGTCAAAGGTCGTGTGTTTGAATCCGGACAGTGCTGTTATGTTCACGAGTGCATTTATTTTCCATAGAAACCTAGCATTGTTGACGGAGCTACGGAGTTCATGCTTTGTGCAATGCACTCGGTAGGAGACGTGTCATTTCCGTATAGAAGAATCGAGCCATATAGGGTAACACCTGCTGCAATGGAGTCAATCCTTTGGCTGAAAAACTTTTATGCATCGTATTGTTGAGTCACAGAGAAAACGAGCAGCGCGAAAAGACAGAGCACACAACACGCACATGTCTAACCTTGACCTGTGGTCGGGGATTATGTTCTAGGATTGGGCTCTACAGTCACCTCCGCACACACCAGAGAGGTGCAACAGCACACGTCTGAGATTGTTGTCATCATCGCTTGCGATGGACGGCTATTACTTATTAGTAAGTTGGAGTTGTATCTTCAGAGTATGGAAGGGGGTGGGGTTTAAAGGAACCTCCAACATAATTCAAAACTACATTATTGAATGTGTTGATGATGTCATTCTGTATGAGGTTAAGTCGTAACTTAATAATGCATTTTTTGTCTAGCAATAATGTTAGACGAAACTATGGACATTGCAAAGCTCTCTCGAAAGAGGTAATCTGTGAACGGTAAAAGTATCCTTGCTAAATTACCTTGTTTCTTAACCTAGTCCCCTTTTAGAAAAGTCACCGCACGCCACTGGTCACATAGTTATCTGTGCTAAATAATCAGCAGAGAGAGAGATCAGAAATCGCAATGTTAACAGACGGTCTAAATTCTGAATAGACCCCATTTCTACTGGCCCTAAAATTATAGTGTGCTGGAGCTGCGTGAAGTATACTAATTATGGAAGAAAGACGCTACATTTCAAACTGCATGATAGTATAACGTTATATATTCAACGTTCAAAGCTAATCATTATCAAATTAAAAGTAATAATTATGAATAGGTAATTTTTAAAATAATAAATACACGTTACACATTATTTTTGGTGTGGTCCGGCGCCCCTGCCCTTTTTTTTTTTCCTTTCCAGAAGCACTTGAGCTTTCAGCTTTTCGGCTCGGTGCCATGGACATCGTAACCTTCGGTTCGGTGCCACGAACACCGTAAATCTGGGGAATCTGTGGCTTTTTCTGCCATCCCGCGGAATTGTACTGCACACACAGGGGGATAGTCACCGTAGTCCAACGCGCTACGAACACGCTGGGCAGACGGGCAGCCGTGCTCGCCCTTAATGACGAGCCGTCATAAAATTCGTTATTCATACGAGCTAGTCAGTCTTATAATGGTTTGACTTGAATAACATTTGCCATCTTGACTAGTCAGTATTGGGATGTTTTGTATTTTTTCCCCGAACTAGAAGCACTTGAACTTCCAGCTCTTCGGCTCGGTGCCATGGACATTGTAATCCGTCGGTTCGGTGCCACGAACACGGTAAATCTGGAGAACCTGTGGCTTTTCTGCCAGCCCTCGGAATGAACCGCACTCACATGGGGCTTGTCACTAACCGTCTAACGTGCTACGAACACGCTGGGCAGGCGGGCGGGCGGGATGTAGACCTAGAATATCACGTAATGTCTAGGCTAGAGTCAGTCGTACGATACACCAGTGGGAGGAGCAAAGAATAGTAACACTGTGACATATAGGCATATCGTAAGAGGCGACTGAGATAGTGGCCTAGGGAAGCTACCATTGTAAATTAGAAAACAACGTCTCATAAATCGGATGTGCTGGCCTAAATTTAGGCGCACAACTGGCACAACCTACAATCGATCTTAGGCTCAGATCGCATACAAATCACAAAGTGTGGTTTAATAAATTGTTGGTATGGAGCATTCAAAGAAGAAATTTTATCAGATTTGGCAAACTTGGGGACTCAGACAGACTGTTTCTCAAATAGACAGACATACATACCAACTAGACAGACATCCCAACTGACATACTCAATCAGACAACAGACATGTATCTCAAATAGCAGACATACATACCAACTCAGACAGACTGTATCTCAAATAGGCAGACATACATACCAACTCAGACAGACTGTATCTCAAATAGGCAGACATACATACCAACTCAGACAGACTTGATAACCTCGACAATTAACTAATATCTCAGACATAATTACTCATACAGGCAGACGTAGTGCCTGAGACAGACATTCAGGATAAGACGGACACACACAAAATGAACTCTCAGACATACATGATAAAACAGGCAAACATGATCAAAACAAACACAAACTCAAACAGACACACAGACAAGATAAGACAGACAATTATAACAAGTCCAGAATGACATAACAACTCAGACAGACGTAGTACTCTCAGACAGACATAGTACTCTCAAACAGACATAGTACTCTCAGACAGACATAGTACTCTCAGACAGACGTAGTACTCTCAGACAGACGTAGTACTCTCAGACAGACGTAGTATTTCTCAGACAGACGTAGTACTCTCAGACAGACGTAGTACTTCACACTGTAGCAGACATAACGTTGTGGAGACTCATATTTGCAAACGTCAGCAGACTCAACATCTGATGATGATGATAATGACGATAACGACACAACTAACAGATATTCACAACTTCCAGACCATACAACAATCTTATCACACTCCAGTGGCCTCGTAATTTTTCTGGTAGTATGACAAATTTCGGAACAATAATGTTTTTTAGTATTTACTATTCTAGTTATTCCGATTATTGTAGGCCGGCCCCACTGTCCAATGCGAGCGCCTGTCACCACCCTCCAACAATCCCAGCCATCGTATTCCTCCTACTACTCCTCTTGCTCCACATCCACCTCCCTCATCCTCCTCTAAACATCTCCCACCATCATTCTCGAATGTACTTTACATATCCAGTGAGAACTTGCCTGTTAATTGTGCGCACTTTTCACATTGTCACTACCACGAGTCACGCGTGTTTATCGTGCTGAATTATTTCCACTCTAAAGTTAGACAACCTAAGCAGACGTCATTGAACACACAACAAGATAGACAACTCATGTTGTTTTTTCAGTCTTAGTTGGTCAATTCTGTATATTTCTACACATTTGTTCTACATATTTGTTCAAGAGTTATGTGTCCACAAAACTATTACCACGGTACGGTTTGTCATGAAGTTCACTGACTTTGTCGTTCCTGTTCCCTGGTGCAGGGTTGTCAAATGTAAATCTGCTGTAGATGCTCGATTTTAGATTTTAATGCCAGAAAAAATGCAAACAATATTTTAGCACCAATTGTGCTGTATTCATTACAGCTTGAATAGTATTTCATCGTTATTTGAAAAGTCAAACTGCACATCTTCTGAGGTCTTTGAGCAATTATACTGTATATCAGTGGCGGCTCGTGATAATTTATGTTGGTGGGGCCAGACAAAAGTTTTTGGAAAAATCAGGGTTTTGGATTGTTATATTTTAATTTATAAAATACTAAATACACGTTACACATTATTTTTGGTGGGGCCCGGCCCCACTGGCCCTTAATTACGAGCCGCTACTGCTGTACATCTTCTGAAGTTTATGATTTTGTCATATGAGTCCATTGTTCCAATTTTGCCGGTAATATCTTTAGGTAATTCAAAGTTTTTGCAGCATTTGTTATGCCTCTTTAATCCATATTTTACTGCAAGAATTGCAGAAAGAATGGGCAGCTGCTGCATTTTGTTTCTCATTTTATTTTTCACGACATTCATGCTGTTGAATAACCGTTCCACTTCATCATTAGAATTTGGCAAAATTAATAAACCTAAGGCGAAAGTTGCAACTTCTTTGAAGGGGCTACCTCCCGAAGAATCTCTATAATTGAATACTTTAGACCAAAATCTTAGTATTTGTAATATCAGTCCAGTTAACCAAATGTATACTGTTGTATTGAATCTCAATTGATGACTTCATTTCTTCATCAAAATGAAATAATTATAGCTAGGAAATAATATGTTTATTAATATACGTCAATGTATTTTGTACTGAGAACAAGCTTATATTCTTCAAAATATCAATGTTTTCTGGCAGACGATTATGCAGCTCTTTGTACAGGCTAATCAACAAGTTTTGTGCCTTTTTTCGGATGTGAGTTACTTGAGAGCTTAAATTGTTTTAGCTAATTATCAATTCTCCAAGCTTTTTCTCAAATCTACAACCTAGCGTGGATTTGGATCCAGAGATTCTTCAATGTTAGTGTTAGGATTAAGAGGATCAGAGAGAGGGGGGGGAGAGAGAGAGAGAACGTCCCGCACTTAGAGGACAATTCATTACTCGGATTTCGCTGTAGTAAATTTATGTGTTTGTCCGTCTTGTTTTTGTCGATTTTCTGATTGATGGACCAAACTAAAATAAATATATAAAAATGCTATTTTGTTTTAATGCTGATTTTCCTGCTAAATGCTGGGATCCAAATCTTTAATTCTAAATCGCGAAAAATAATACTAAATCTAACATTAAAAATGCTTAATTTGCAATTATGTCCCTGTGTGCCTATCACCAACATCATGAAATAGAATGTCCTGAACGTAAATTTTCCTTCAGAACAGTCCTTTGGAATTTTTCACTCTAATAGGCCAGATGTTCTCGCCTCTATAGTCGTCATGCTCAAATCATCAGTTGCATACGTAATCCATCTTCTTCGTGGTCTTCCTCTTATCCTCTTTGCCGGAATGCCTCCTTCCATGATAATCTTCTACAACCCTTCTAGTCTTGTTATATGTCCAAAATTTTTCAATTTTCTCATTATTTTTTGCAGCATTAGCCAGTATTCTTTGAATTTGAGCTCTTTCTGAATAGACCTATTTGCTCTCTTCTCTGTCCATGATATACGGAGGACTTCTGTAACACTTATATTCAAAAGCATATATATGTTTTCCTACTGCCTTGTTTTTTTATAGTTTTTTCCGATCCAGAAGCATTTGAGCTGAAAGCTCTTCGGCTCGGTGCCACGAACACCGTAAATCTGGGGAACCTGTAGCTTTTCTGCCAGTCCGCGGAGTTGAACCTGCACTTACAGAGGACTAGTCCCCGTAGTCCAACGCGCTACGAACACGCTGGGCACGCAGGGGACCCGCCTTGTTAAATGACCAAGCTTCACACCCATACGTTGTCACTGTAAATATGCATGCATTACGGCAGCAGAATCAGAACATCTGGCCTTTAAGAGGCATTTCAAAGGACTGTTATGTTGGTAACGTTCTGCTGAGGACAACATTTAGAATAATGTGCTCTAGTATAACAGTGACTAACACACTAGACGAGCAGTATTTCCGAGTGACTGTGTCTACACATTTCTCCGACGTCTTTAGATCAATAACCGACACATCTTTTGTGCAATAGTGTACGTGACACAGGTGCAGGTCAACGGGACCGAATCTTTTGCTGTGAAAAGTAACGTAGCCTCGAAAGTCTATCATGACGTTCGTTCCAGAAATCCCGAGCTTTCACCATTATGTCAGTGTCTGCCAAGTTTCATATCCCCCGTCTGGAAAACAATACGGAATGAAAACTACAAATTCCACGAGAAGACGCAAACAACTTGTCTTGTGTCGAAATGAAATATGTGTCTTACACCCAGACTAATTTTTTTCTTGGCCCAAGCATATCTACTCCGAGCTGACCGTTTCTGTCTTCCATACAGGAAAACAGTACAGAGTGCTATCTCCTAATTACATGGGGCGCCGCAAACGATACGTGTCTAAAAATAAATGTAACCTTTTCGTTCCGTAATTTTTTTAAAACCACCGGACACTTTCAGATTGCAGTGTGGACTGAATTAGCAGTCCAGTTAACTTGGTCTCTGACAGCAACACACCACAGAAAGCTCACCACGTGTGAAATGACATGCTTGAGGAAGTCAGTGGGAGTCACCAGGAAAGGTAGACTACAAAATGAGGACATCAGAAGCAGAGTGGGCGTAACTTCACGCACCGAATACATCGAAAAACAACAAATGCAGTGGTTTGGACATTTAATAAGAATGAAATACAACCAACCAACAATAACAGCATACAATAAAAAAAGATAGGGCACTAGAGCTAAGGGAAGATCAAGAAAAGATAATAGACAATATCAAGACACACTGCAAGAATGGACAACCAATTCCATCATCCACCTGGGAACAGACAATAGACAATGGAGAAACAATGGTTGAAAAGTGGTCATTTAGAGCAAACGCAGGACAGTGCTCGTACGAACTGGTGGTGCACAGTCGGAAGAGAAGAAACTATCACGGGCTAGGGAAACGAACCCGAATTAAATTCACTATCGAAAACGAAACAGGCTGGAGGCTGGAACGAACAGTGCTCAACTTTACAGCTGTTCTGCTACCGCTGTGAACCGGAAACCACAGCTTACTTTCGATTTTTTGATCAGACCACATACAAGTCGCAAAATGTAACTCATAAGTATGTTCTAGGGCGAGCCTGGTGGAATAAGAATAGTCCCGTATATAGGACTCTAGGGGGTCTTGTGGCTAAGTTGTTAAGTCCTTAGCCTTGAGTTGAAGGTCGTAGGTTCGAATCCGGACCGCGCCGTTCTGTTCACGAGTGTAGTTTTTTTCCAGAGACCCTAGGATTGTTGAGGAGCTACAAGTTCGGCTATGTGCAATACTCTCGCAGGTGGTGTGCCATTTCTGCGGAGGGGGACTGAGCCGTATGGGGTAAAACCCAGTGCAATGAAGGCAATCCTTCGGCTTTAAACCCTTTACAGGACTTTAGCGTCTCTAAGATGGGGAGAGTGCTTTAGATGTTTATGTGTGCATGGGAGCTCTAGAAAACTATACCTAGTAATGAGGGTGAAAATTGCATTTCTTGGTCACCAAAACAATATCAATTCCTCATGCCCATTTCTTAGTTTCTTTGATTGGTATTCTATGATTTGTATTCTTGATTGGTATTTTGATTGGTATTCTTGATTGGTATTCTATGATTTGTATTCTATGATTTGTATTCTTTGATTGGTATTCTATGATTTGTATTCTTTGATTGGTATTCTTTGATTGGTATTCTTTGATTGGTATTCTATGATTTGTATTCTATGATTTGTATTCTATGATTGGTATTCTATGATTTGTATTCTTTGATTGGTATTCTATGATTGGTATTCTATGATTGGTATTCTATGATTTGTATTCTATGATTTGTATTCTTTGATTGGTATTCTTTGATTGGTATTCTATGATTTGTATTCTTTGATTGGTATTCTATGATTGGTATTCTATGATTTGTATTCTTTGATTGGTATTCTATGATTGGTATTCTATGATTGGTATTCTATGATTGGTATTCTATGATTGGTATTCTATGATTGGTATTCTATGATTGGTATTCTTTGATTGGTATTCTATGATTGGTATTCTTTGATTGGTATTCTATGATTGGTATTCTATGATTGGTATTCTATGATTGGTATTCTATGATTGGTATTCTATGATTGGTATTCTTTGATTGGTATTCTATGATTGGTATTCTATGATTGGTATTCTATGATTGGTATTCTATGATTGGTATTCTATGATTGGTATTCTATGATTGGTATTCTATGATTGGTATTCTATGATTGGTATTCTATGATTGGTATTCTATGATTGGTATTCTATGATTGGTATTTATGATTGGTATTCTATGATTGGTATTCTATGATTGGTATTCTATGATTGGTATTCTATGATTAGTATTCTTTGATTGGTATTCTTTGATTGGTATTATTTGATTGGTATTATTTGATTTGCAAAGTGGTTCTGGGAAATCATTTGGTTTTAGTCCTGTGCATATCTGGCTAAAGTGACATGTTGTTTCCAGAGAGTGTGTTAAGTGCATGATCACCATTTTCTCTGAACTGTCTGTAATGAAATCACGTAGGACGTGGTATGGCGGGAAAAACATGATCAGACAACTTTAAAATCTTAGAACTTTCGAACGGAAATTAGAAAGAGCCATAGAGAACCGGGTACAGGGAAGAGACATGAGCAGACGATTTTAAAATCTTAGAACTGACGAGCCGAAATTAGAAAGTGCCACAGAAGACCATGTACAGGGAAGAGACATGAGCAGACGATTTTAAAATCTTAGAACTGACGAGCCGAAATTAGAAAGAGCCATAGAGAACCATGAGCCGCTGTAGCGCAGTTGTTAGTGAACTCGCTTGGCAAGGCTGGTGGTCTGGGTTCAGCTCCCGCAATGTGCGTGGAATTTGTCCCGACCACGACGGCTCTCAGGTCGACCCAGCCTCAACTGGGTACCAGACATGATCTGGGAAGTAAAGGCGGCCGGCGTGATGCTGACCACATCACCCATTGTGTGCCGACGGTCAACGAAAAATACAGGCCTAACACTGTATTGACCTATATACCACGAGGTATGAAAGGGTTCCTTTACTTACTTTTACATAGAGAACCGGGTACAGGGAAGAGACATGAGCAGACGATTTTAAAATCTTAGAACTGACGAGCCGAAATTAGAAAGAGCCATAGAGAACCGGGTACAGGGAAGAGACATGAGTAGACGATTTTAAAATCTTAGAACTGACGAGCCGAAATTAGAAAGAGCCACAGATGACGGGTGCTGTGAACAGAAGTGAGCAGACGATTTAGTATGTCTTCCATCTAACTTGACGTTGATTGACTTGTTTTGTTGCCAACTGTTTACAAACGATTCTAACTTTTGTTTTATTTGATATGTACTATTTGTTAGTCTTTGAAATTATTGATGAACTTAAGTGTACATCATGTTATTGGAAACACAGTTTTGATTTGATAGCTTTTGTTTACTGTTTTTATTTAAGAAGATATGTGGATGTGAAACATGGACATTTAACAACGGGGTGATAGAATGTGAGTGTGAGAGATGGACATTAAACATGGACATTTAACAACGGGGTGATAGAATGTGAGTGTGAGAGATGGACATTAAACATGGACATTTAACAACGGGTGATAGAATTGAGTTTGAGAGATGGACATTAAACATGGACATTTAACAACAGGGGTGATAGAATGTAGTGTGAGAGATGGACATTAAACATGGACATTTAACAACGGGGTGATAGAATGTGAGTGTGAGAAATGGACATTAAACATGTGGTTGGCAACGAATAGGTGTGAAGCATGGATATTTAACAAATGGGTGGCAACGTATGGGTATAAATCATGGACATTTAACAAGGCAGTGAAAAAGCAATAATATGCTTTTGAATATAAGTGTTACAAAAGAGTTCTTCGTATATCATGATCAGAGAGGAAAATAAATAGATCTATCCAGAAAAAAAACCCTCAAAAACAAAGTTAAACTGTCTGATGCTACAAATAAGAATAAGACAGTGGAATTCTAAAGCCGAAGAATTGCTCTTAGGCTCAGATCACATACAGATCACAAAGAGTGATTTAACAAGTGGGCGATCTGGAGAAGCATGAAGAAAATAGTGGCCTAAAGATGAAGAATTGACTTTATTGCGCCGGATTTGATCCCTTATGACTTGGTCCTTCTTAGCAAAAATGGCACGTCACATGCCGAGAGTATTGCACAAAGCACGATCTACGTAGCTCAGATGTATTTTAAACATAAAAAGACGCGAAGAGTTGGTGGAGAAGACCATTATGAAAAGAAGCATCCTGGCAAAGAAGAGATGGAGAAGACCACAGGATAGATGGATTCTGGATGTAATTGATGATTTGAGCATGGTCACTGCAGAGTACAACCTTGCAGTACAACTGGCATAAGAGGGAGAGAAATTCTAAATCATAGATTCCCAAACTTTTTCGACCCACCGCCCACTTTGCACAACATAAGCTTTGTAATGCCCCCCTCCACATTATAACAGTTTGCCAACGCCCCCTCCCACATATAAACATGTTCTATTTTCTCTTTAACATAGAAAATTGATATATATTTCTGTCATACATGGTCAATTTCCAAATGATTATATACATGAAATAGAAAATTGATGAAACAGTGGATCGTGTAAGGTGGGCATAAGATGAATTAAAATGCAGAATTCAAATTTTTAATGATTATTCAATCGCAAAATAACGAAAAACTCCCCGAAATGCTTCTGAAGCCATAATCGCCCCCGTGGAAGGCTTCAGCGCCCACTGGGGGCGGTACCGCCCACTTTGGAAAATATTGTTCTAAATGATTGTTAGGATGGCAAAGTTTGGCACATGACAAGCTATTCGATGATGATGATGATAATATGATTCAATCGATTCAATAAACAACAAACCTTCATGTTCTTTTAACAATGATTCTTCTTCTTTTGTCATCATCCTGCTACCGGGTTGTTGCTCAGTGTTGTGGTTTTCTGTTTTTGTCTTGCGCTGTTCTGGTGGCTTGGGTGATTGTTATTTTTGCTCTTTGACATGATTCTGCTATGCCATCTAACCATATTTTTCGTGGTGTTCCTCTCGCCTTCTTTCTTGATGTTCTGTTGTAGAAGACTTTGTATACTGTGGAGTTTGGATGCAACAATGATTGCTTTCATAAAATCATCATCATGAAATATCTTGTCTTGAACAGAACTTTGTTCCCTAACAATTCCTCGGGATGTCTCTCTCTCACTGACCTCTGCAGACGTCATGTTCAAACCATCAGTTACATCCTCAGCCCATCTTCTCCGTGGTCTTCCTCTTCTCTTCTTTGCCGGTATGCCTATCTCCAGTCCCTCGTGTCTTTTTATATGTCCAAAATACCTTCATTTTCTCTTTCTTATTTGTAGCATAAACCCATTTTCTTTCTTTCTTTGCGTTCGTTCTTTACGACCAATTTTAATCACTCTTTGTGATATGTTTGAATTTTGCCAAGAAAGTGTATACGTTGCACATTGGTTTAGTAGGCCCTAAACGCATAGACTTCTACACGTTTAGGACACATGCATCCGATTTCAGCCAAACCTTCTTAGTCGCGTGGCAGGTAACAATGGTTCTATTCTTTACACCCCAAATTTGGGCCCCGTAACCACTCAGGCGCCCATTTTCTTTGATTTGAGTTCTTTCTGGATATATCTTTATCTTCTCTGTCCATGATATACGGAGAACTCTTTGTAACATTTATATTTGAAAGCACAAAAATGTTTTTCCACTGCTTTATTAAATGTCCTAAGAGGAAGACCACGGAGAAGATGGATTCAGGTTGTAACTGATGGTTTGAACATGACGGCTGCATAGGCAGGACATCTGGTCTATGAGAGAGAAATTCCGGAGGACTGTTGGGGTGGCAAAGTTCTGCTCAGGACAAGATATTTGATGACGATATTAAATGTCCATGCTTCACACCCATACATTGCCACTGGGAATATGCATGCTCTTAGTATTCTGATCTTTGTTTTCCTATCAGTTCCGTTCCATACTGTTTAATAAAATGGGTTTGTCAAGCTAGCGGCTTCTACGTAGCAACGATTACGTCTATTATTATAACACAACGGCTTCTTCGACCACTCTCGCAAACACGACCTGTTCAGTCATGCCTTAACATTGATTCGTAATATAATTTAACAAAAGTGATGTAAAAATAAAAATTTCAATGAATTACAAGCTACCGAAGAAACATAGCCTTGTTGAAATATAAACTGTTGATATACGCCTATTTATTGTTTTGGTTTGAAGAATCTAGGTCAGCAGACGAGGAAGCTAAAAATGAGCACATTTGTAAAAACTCGATAGGTCAGTCACAAATGAAGATTGGATATATAAAAATAGATTTTATTTATGTTGAAACTGTTATCTTGAAGTTATTTTATTTAACCCTCCCACCGTATAGTACTTGATATAGAAATCTTACGTAATTTTGGACTCAAGAAAAGAAACTTGGTGAATGGATATTATGTTTTTGTGTCGTGGTTTTTTTATTTTTTTATTCGTTTTTTTCGTTTTTGTTATGCGGTCAACAAGGCGGCATGAAGTCAGCGTGTAATTAACACAGATGTGGTGTTGGTGAGTTTGTGTTGTGTTGGTGAGTTTGTGTTGTGTTGGTGAGTTTGTGTTGTGTTGGTGAGTTTGTGTTGTGTTGGTGAGTTTGTGTTGTGGTGGTGAGTTTGTGTTGTGTTGGTGAGTTTGTGTTGTGGTGGTGAGTTTGTGTTGTGTTGGTGAGTTTGTGTTGTGTTGGTGAGTTTGTGTTGTGTTGGTGAGTTTGTGTTGTGTTGGTGAGTTTGTGTTGTGTTGGTGAGTTTGTGTTGTGTTGGTGAGTTTGTGTTGTGTTGGTAAGTTTGTGTTGTGTTGGTGAGTTTGTGTTGTGTTGGTGAGTTTGTTTAGTTGGTGAGTTGTGTTGTGTTGGTGAGTTTGTGTTGTGTTGGTGAGTTATGTTGTGTTGGTGAGTATGTTGTGTTGGTGAGTTTGTGTTGGTGAGTTTGTGTTGAGTTGGTGAGTTTGTGTTATGTTGGTGCGTTTCGTTGTGTGTGAGTGTGTTGTGTTAGGTGTTGTGTTGGTGAGTTTGTATTGTGTTGGTGAGTTTGTGTTGTGTTAGTGTGTTTGTGTTGGTGAGTATGTGTTGTGTTGGTGAGTTTGTATTGTGTTGGTGAGTTTGTGTTGTGTTGGTGAGTTTGTGTTGTGTTGGTGAGTTTGTGTTGTGTTGGTGAGTTTGTGTTGTGTTGGTGAGTTTGTGTTTGGTGAGTTTCTGCTGTGTTGGTGAGTTTGTGTTGAGTTGGTGAGTTTGTGTTGGTGAGTTTATGTTGTGTTGGTGAGTTTGTGTTGGTGAGTATGTGTTGTGTTGGTGAGTTTGTGTTATGTTGGTGAGGTTGTGTTGGTGAGTTTCTGTTGTGTTGGGGAGTTTGTGTTGAGTTGGTGAATTTGTGTTGAGTTGGTGAGTCTGTGTTGTGTTGGTGAGTTTGTTTGTAAGGAGATTTTGTGGTGGAGCGCGGGAGCGCACAAATACACCCACATTCCCACCTCCCCCTCCACACATATATATATACATCTTCGAACTCTCCATCTCAACCCCTTGTCAACCACTATTTGTGATTTGTATGTGATCTGAACCTAAGAGCGATTGTACGTTATACCAGTAATGCGCCTACAAGTAAGCCAGCACATCCGATTTCTGCGACGCTTTTCATTTACTAGGGTAGCTTCCTGGGCCCCTACCTCAGTCGGCTCTTACGACATGCCTTGTAGGTCACAGTGTTACTATCCTTTCCTCCCCTTGCAAGTCCTGGCAACACACGGGTGACATTATATTATATATATGATTGATTTGATTGACAGGACCATTATCATTGTACTTCGGTGCTTAACCATGTGTGCTCCGATCTCGTTCTTACACATGAACATCTTAGCCGAAGTGCACGAACTACATTTACATCGGTGAAGGTCTTGACGTAATTTAGAAATGGGAAAATATTTGTAGAAATTAAATTTTAAAAATAGTTCTAATGAATTTTGCCAGGGCAGCGGCTTTCCAGCCTACTTTTCTCGATTTTGAGCTGCTAAGTGTTCTTTTACGTGCTCAACTTGAACACGGAACCTACGTTTTATCGTCCGTCTCCGATAGGACTAGGAACTCGATCTCACCTGTACTGTGATCAGGGATCTCTGGAAAAATATCCTGATAGTTCCACGAGGGAGAGAACCAAGTACCTTTGAAATGAGAGCCGAGCACCACCACGCCACAGAGACCAGCATATATATATATATATAACAGTGGCGGCTCGTGACCATTTTTGCTTGTGGGGCCAGACAAATATGTTTGAAAAATCATGGATTTAGGTTTTTGTTTAATTTATAAAAGAATAAATACACCTTACACTTATTTTGGTACGGGCCGGCCCCACTGGCCTTAATGACGAGCCGCCTCTGTATATATATATATATATATATATATATATATATATATATATACACACACACACACGCACACAGATGCAGTCCTCAGAAATATGGACGGAGCTGATGTCATCAATGCAGTAAGCAATCGCTTATGTGATATGGGCGTGTCTCAGACACTGGAACGAGTGCGAGAATTAGGAATTAAGTCTAGACATGGCAGACTGTGTCGTCTTCGTGTCAGAGAGAGAGAGAGAGTGAAGATTTTTTCCGATCCAGAAGCACTTGAGCTTTCAGCTCTTCGGCCGGTGCCATGGACATCGTAACCTTCGGTTCGGTGCCACGAACACCGTAAATCTGGGAATCTGTGGCTTTTCTGCCATCCGCGGAATTGAACCCGCACACACGAGGATAGTCGCCGTAGTTCAACGCGCTACGAACACGCTGGGCAGACGGGCAGAGAGAGGGAAAATAATAAGATAATCTAAGCAACTGTGGGGGGCTCTATAGCGAAGTGGTTAAGACGTTTGCCTGACATTCTGAAGGTTGTACGATCGAATCCGGACGGAGTCACATGTATGCTTTTTACGGTAGATTCATATGATTTTTGCTGAAGCTACGGAGTTCGAGCTTTGTGCAACACTCTCGGCGAGTGGCGTGTAATTTCTGTTTAGTGGAACGGAGATACATGGAGAAACCCGGTGCAATCTTTGCTTTTAGACCTCTTATTTCTAGAACGGGCTTTTGTGTCGCTTCGTAAACTGTCTTTCGTCGCAACACGGTGTACCAACACATATCTTTTAGCTATTTGCACTACTTTTTTCAGCGCAGTGCATGCCGGTAAAAAATTTCTCACGTCAGCAATTGTGTTTTTCGATCGAATCGATGAAACGGCGTGTAAACAATTGCTTCATATGAAATGTATGTCATTCATATAGTAAAACCGATTGTTCTACGTGTAACTGTAACATATTCTATAGATCTGGAATATTCTATTATTATATGTTAAGTAGAGGCTATTTTGTACGCAATATTTTCCGATGGTCACTACCGTTTTTTTGTAACCTTGAAAATTTCGCTAGGTACTACCCATAAACATCTTATTTACGTGCAACCGTGATGATAACTTCTCATTACATCGTACATTTTCATTACTAGAAACATTTTTCTCTCTTCCAAGGAAACTTTACATATGCACAGCGTCACTAACTTACAAAACTTATCATTTCTCTGTGCAACGAAGCCGGTTTGCTTTCGACGTCCATAACAACCGGTGCATTTTTGCGATCTTCTCGTGAATATTTTTCGTTATTTTACTTGTGTCACGATACCCAAACAATCCTAAATAAAAATTTTTTAAATTTTTTCTTATATTTCAAATATTATTTATGCCTTTCAGTTGACTTTTGTATCGAGTATCAACCGTAATATTTAATATCCCACACTAATCTAGTTGTCCAAAGTGAACCATTCGTCAGCGATAGACGGCAATAATGACTGGACCGATCTTTATCCTGAATTCATCTTCTCCGTGGTCCTCCTCTCTCTCTTTGCCGGGATGCTTCCTTCCATGATGGTCTTCTTCAGCACTTTGTGTCTCTTTATATGTCCAAAATACTTCAATTATCTCATTCTTATTTGTAGCGTCAACCAGTTCTTACTGGATAGATCTATTTATTATCTTCTCTGTCCAAGATATACGGAGAGTTCTTCTGTAACACTTATATTCAAAAGCATATAAATGCTTTTCCACTGCTTTTATTAAATGTCCATGCTTCACACCCATACGTTGCCCTGAAATATGCATGCTCTTAGTATTCTGGACTTTGTTTTCTATCAGTTCCATTCTATACTGTTACTAATATAGAAAAATGAAAATCTTGACCTTTCCTTTACAGAGGACTTCACCATCCACCACAGTAAACGAGTCGTTGATTTTTAGGCACACTTACACGTTCAGTAATTTGCCATTGCGTTCTTAACAGTGAAGTCTACTTTCAACAGTTAGAAATCCACGGTAAAAAATGTGTTGCCAAATTGCCTGCCGCGGTGTTTAATACCGGGTACTAGCCCGTCTGCCCAGCGTATTCGTAGCGCGTTGGACTACGGGTGACTAGTCCTCTGTAAGTGCGGGCTCAACTCCGCGGACTGGCAGAAAAGCTACAGGTTCCCCAGATTTACGGTGTTCGTGGCACCGAACCGAAGAGCTGAAAAGCTCAAGTGCTTCTGATCGGAAAAACCACAAAACCGGGTACTATTGTGTTAAGGGCGACTCATCTGGCCCTAGAACGCAAATTAAAGCTCCCATCCGTATGGACAGCCAACTACATCTTCCACCTGGGAATAGACAATAGATGAAAACTATTGTTTGTGATTAAGCTCACTACCGCTAAACTATAGACACCCAATAACATAGACACGTTAGAAATATAGTCATTGACCAGAACATTGACAGTAGAATATCCGGAAGCTACACAGATGTGCTGTTACAGAAGAATGATGAACAAGATTGTTAAAATGATTAATATTATCGATGTTCTGAAAGAAGTCCAATTATAGAGACGCCAGCTTGTCAATGTAACAACAAATGTAAATAGAATGATATGGATATATTATAACAGGTATAAAGGCGTAGGATTGACTTAATTACACCTGGTTTTTCCCATATGGTTCCAACCCTGTCGGAGAAATGACACACCATCTGCCTAGAGTGTTGCATAAAGTGAGAACTCCTAGCTCCAGAAATCCTAGGCATCTCGTGAAAAAAATCATATATGACTCCAGATTTGAACCAACAACTTTCAGAACGACAGAACTTCTTAACCAATTCACCATTTAGAGCCCCCTCGGATATGTCATCAGAAAATCATGATTAGATCCAGGGCCGTGCAGTGCTATGATACAGAGAGACGGCCGCATCAGGCGAGACCATTACGGTGCGGCATAAACAGCGAAATCAAAATACAATTCGAACAATTCAATAATTTAAAATCTTTACCAACGCTTTTTGTATTGGTCTATGTTATTCCGATATTGATGTATATATTATATTATATTATTCTTGGATTCTCCGAAAGGAGTTAATTCTTATTTTTCATGTTTGTTGGCCTACATGCTCTGATATAACCAATAAAAGGTTCACCTTAGGTTGAAAGGGGTGTGCCTCGGCTTAAAGAGGCTGTAATCCCTTACTAAACAAACAACATAAATATTGTTGTATACGATTTAGTATTAGTACATTTTGTGTAATTTAAAAAAATCAAAATCGAAGGTTATTTTAATGAGAAAACATTTAAAGGGCGGCATTTTCAAGATTGCATCATACTGAGAAAATATACCGCAAGCTCCTGATAAGATCACATAATTTTTTTTTCCGATCCAGAAGCACTTGAGCTTCTTTCAGGGCCTCTTCCCCGGGCCTCCGGTGCCATGGACATCCGTAGACATCTAACCCTTCGGCTCTCGGTGCCACCAGGGAACACCTCGTTAAATCTAGGGAATCTGAATGGACTTTTTCTTCCATCCCGCGGAATTGAACCCGCACACACAGAGGGATAGTCACCCGTAGTCCAACGCGCTACGAACACGCTGGGCAGACGGGCAAGATCACATAATAACAATTGACAAAATCAATGGAGCATGAGACAAAGAACAACACAGAGGGACAATTATGAGAAGCCTTTTTTCAAGAAATGGACAAGTGTCAACATACAAACCGATAGTACTCTAGACAGATGTTTATGTGACTCCATGATCGCCTACGACACGGCTCATGATAATGATAAGTATAAGCAAGAGAATAGATGGGAAAGGACTTTTGTAAACATGCAACTACATTAAGATATGCGTATTCAGTCTGTTCAGTCCAAAGTAAAACATCATCAAGTGGTTTAGCTGTTGCCGTCCGTTTTAAAGCCTGCATGCTCGAATCCGGACCGCGTCGTTGTGTTTACCAGTGAATTTTCCCCCAGAGATACATGAGATTGCTGCCGGAGTTGCGGAGTTTGTGCTTTGTGCAATACTCTCGGTAGATTACGTGCCATTTCTGCGGAGATGGACCAAGTCATATGGGGTTAAACCCTGTACAATAAAGTCCAGCCTTCCTCTTTGTAATCTGTATGTGATCTGAGCCTAATAGCGATCGTAGTTATGCAAGTAATGTGCCCACAAGTAGGCCATCATTCTTCTTCTTCAAACGCTTCACATCGACCACTTGTTAAATCACTTTTTGATATGTATGTGATCTGAGCCTAAGAACGATTGTACGTAATGCCAGCTATGCGCCTACAAGTAGGCCAGTACATCCGATTTCTGCGACGCTTTTTATTTACTATTGTAACTTCCCAAGACCATTACGTCATTCGGCTCTTACGACATGCCTTGAATGTCACAGTATTACTATTCTTTGCCCCGACAACAAACGAGCGAAGGGCAAGCTACTTGATGATGATGATAATATACAGATACAATTTTGCTTATCTTGAAATTAACATTTATATTACTTGACAAAATAGATATTGTTTGCGAAATTAATATGACTAATTTCCATCGTTTGCACGTCAGTTGATTGATATGACCAGTGGCGGCTCGTTATTAAGGGCCAGTGGGGCCCTTCTACAACAGAACATCAGGAAATAAGGCAAGAGAAAGACCACGAAAAAGATGGTTAGATGGCGTAGCAGAATCCTGTGAAAGAGTAAAAATAACAATCACCCAAGCCACCAGAACAGCGCAAGGCAAAAACAGAAAACCACAACACTTGGCAACAACCCGGTAGCAGTGTGACGACAAAAGAAGAAGAAGAAGAATCTACCGAGCCGTCGATCTGTGTTTTTTTACGTTTAAATGCGGATTCATCGTGGTCGTCGTTATTTTCATTATCTTAAAATATATCGTCTTCTGTTTCATCAAAAAAGACGCTAATTTAAGTGATGTAACATTTGTTCTTTTCTCCTATGATTGCGCGTTCCAAGCTTTGATTCATTATATCAATCATGTGCCATCTTTCTTAATTTTTTCCTTTTTCTCTCTATGATTGCGGCGTTCCAAGCTGTTGATTCTCATTATATCAATCATGTTGCCATCGTTTTCTTAATTTTTTCCTTTTCTCTCTCTTATGAATTGCGTTGCGTTCCTAGTGTTGATTCTCATTATATCAATCATGTTGCCATCGTTTTCTTAATTTTGTCCCCCAGAAGGTTCAGTAAAGCGGTGTCCATCAACAAACAGGTTTCTTGTCTTTCCAAAATGTTTGTGGGGTTTCTGTGGCAGTAGGTAAGAACCCACCTCTCGTACTAAAGGTATTCGGTTCTTTTCCTGTGCGGAACGATCCAGTTATTTTTCCAGTGATCTCTGATCTCATTGTAGGTGATATCAAATTCTATCGGAGACGGACGGTAAAACTTAGGTCCTCTGATGAAGTTGAACCTTTTAAAATAACACTTAGCAGTCGAGAATCGATAATATTTGGTTTTGAACCGCTGCACGAGCAAAATTAATTAAACGTTTAAAATAAAATTGCTACAAAAATGTTTACCATTTAAAAAAATGATACATGGGACGTAACGCTCGCCGGTGCTAGGGAGTTCTTGCACTATGTCTGAGATATTTCTGTATAAGAATGAGATCGGAACATCTATGGTTATTCAACGAAGTGCAATGATGATGGTCGTATTAATCAATTAATCAATCAATCAATCAATCAATCAATCAATATAAAATGGCTTACTAACTGAAACATCGAATTGTTACAGTTCTCCATCGACGAGTATTTACTTAGTTAATATCAAATGTCGACTGGTAGTTTTATTGCATTGTTCTTCTGCAGAAATTTTCCGTATCGTTTCAATGCTGCATCGCAGTGCAATAATAATAATAATAATTTATCTCGTACCGTTATACGCTACATAGGGCCTGCAAGCAATTTCTCATACCGATCTATCCCGGGCAACTCGCATAATCTCCTCCATGGAACCGATATTTCTTGCCTCTCTCGGCAAAGTTCGTTTCAGTTTCAGTGTCTCCCTAGGTGTATCCAATAAGGACGATTCATCTCGCCCTAGAACGTAAATTAAAGCTGCCACCCCTACGCTTAACGGCAAGAGTGGACAAAGAACTGCATTTTCCTCCTGGGAATAGACAACAGACATATCAAATATGCATACTACTAACTCAATAGAGAACAGGTTTTCATTTGTCGACTACGAACAGGGCACAATAGGCTGATGTACCATTTGTTTAACAAGTATAAAATGGACCCTTCTGACATATGCATATGTGGCACCAGCAAGGTGACAGAGACTCACATACTGTATGAATGTCAAACATAAAATGAGCAGAGAGAAAACATATGGCCAATCCCCAAGTCAGTCAGGCAATCAAAGAGATGTACATGGACTCCGGTTGACCTAGCTACCATGAAACCAATTCTGAAATTGTGTCAATAGTGTGACATTAAAGAACGCATAAAACTTCTGTAGATTCAAATATGTAATTATATTATCTGGTTTAAGCAGTGAAAATGAAAAACAGACTATGCGTGAGTTCACTACCAATAACACTGCGGAAACGAGCAATCCAATGCTATATTGAAACAATACTTATGTATGGCAGCGAATAATGGACAATAAGCAAGCAATCAGTAAGTTCACTGGAAGTAACAAAGATGTGGTTTTACACAAGAATGCTGAACAATAAACACAATCGTAGTTCACTGAATAACAATGGGCAAACTGAGCAATAAACAAGCAACAGTAATACAAGTAACAAGATGTGGCACAAAATGGACAATAAACAAGCAATCAGTAAGTTCACTGGAAGTAACAAAGATGTGGTTTTACACAAGAATGCTGAAAATTTCATAGACATCGAAGGAAACAAATAATGAGGTTTTAAAACAGGCATGCACACAAAGAAACCTTATCAAAAGAATCGGACAATCAAGGTTCATCGGGCATATAATTGAAGGATTTAGAACATTTGGGGACACAGAAAAAATTCAGGGAAGGAGATCGTGAAGACAGAGTGAGAAGATGTTGGATGGTCTGACATCATGGATCGACCAAAGATCGACGTCAGAACTGATTAACTGCAACAAGAAGAGAGAAAGTTGTGGATAATAGATATGATCGCTACGCTGGCAGTCATGGCACTTGATCGATTGATACGCAGTGACACATGATTCAGTGGACAAAATAAATTTGAAATCGTCGCCGACACTTTAACTAGATTAATCTGAAAGAGATTAAATGAGGTCGTTATGAGTGCAGGTATATTGATTCCCTGCCATATCTAGTGTTTTAATCTTCTCTTATCCACATGTGTCGTGAAGCGCCGTTGGGAGTTTCAGTTTTCTAGCATGTGCCAGGTATGTTGCATTTGTAGTTGTTAGTCTTTGATGTCGCCGGATATCTGTAATATAATTTATCTTTCAATCGGATTCTTGGTTTTCCTCAGGCACTGCGTCCAGGTTGCCGGTTTTTATAGGCGCCTGATGGTAGTAGCATATTTCATTCTCTTTAGGTGACCGAACCATTTTAAGTGTTGTCTTCTAATTTTTTTTTTTTTCCGATCCAGAAGCACTTGAGCTTTTAGCTCTTCGGCTCAGTGTCATGGACATCGTAACCCTTCGATTCGGTGCCACGAACACCGTAAATCTGGGGAACCTGTGGTTTTTCTGCCAGCCCACGGAATTGAACCCGCACTCATAGAGGGCTAGTCACCTGTAGTCCAACTCGCTACGAACACGCTGGACAGGCGGGCAATTGTCTTCTAATATGTTGGATGTATGTTGTAGTTTCTCAGTCTATCCTTCTTGTAACATTGACCGATTTTCTTAAACAGTTCATTTCACATGTTGTGATCTTTCTTCTTTCTTCTTCTTTGCGTTCGTTCTTCACGATCAATTTTAATCACTCTTTGTGATATGTTTGATCTTTCCCAAGAACGTGTATAAGTTGCATATTGGTTTGGTAGGCCCTAAACGCATAGAGTTCTACACGTTTAGGACATGTGCATCCGATTTCAGCCAAACCTCCTTAGTCGCCTCTTACGACATGCGTGGCAGGTAACAGTGGTTCTATTCTTTACACCCCAAATTTGGGCCCGGTAACCACTCGGGTGGTTGTGATGCTTCTTTCTTGGGATTTAGTTAGGGATCATGTTTGACATTGGTAACAGAGAGTTGGTAGAAACAGTGTCTTAATAACCAAGTTATTCTCATCTAAGTGTACCTCAACTGAAAAATGTTATGAATCCCTGATTTGTTCTTCATAACTGGGTTGGTCTGACCTAGCCGTGCTGAACCAGTTCTTGAATATAATCTGCAAAAACATATTTTTTTTCGGTTAAAAAAAATTATCTGTTATTTACTAGACATATAAGGACCAAGATCGTGTCACAGACTGTTGACATAACAGACTAGTATTCAATTTACCATGCCCCGAATAATGACTGGTCCATTTATGCACTACACGTTTTCCAGACTCACCTGTTTTCTATAGAAGTATTAGTTTTTACAAACACTCTGATTTTTTTTTTATATAGACATTACGCTAAAAATTCACGGTACATAGTTCATAGTTCATAAGTACGGTTCCAACTTCACTGCAACGGGTCACCCCATAATTGCTCCGTTCCTGTGCAATGAAAATCACACGAAATGCTAGCAACTGTGAAATGTTTCCTGTGTGAACTAATTCCAGAATGAAACAGCCGCGTACCGCCACAAAAACCAACCTGCTCCGCATAAAATGCATATGGCCGTCGCTAATGTAGCAACACAAAACTGTTCATCACTTGAATTGCAATTCTTGTCGAAGGGAACATCAATCATGACAAAATCCAGCCCCACCAAAAATAAAGTGTAACGTGTACTTATTACGTTATAAATTAAAATATAACCTAACCAAAAACCAGGAGTTTTCCAAAACATTTTGTCTGGCCCTATCAACAAAAATGAGCACGAGCCGCCACTGTTCGTCTGTATCCATGTACACAAATTTTGAAAATCCTTCTTACTGACTTTATAATGGTTTCTGTCCGACCTATCTGCCATAAAGCATCATTTAAATTACTGAAACTTGAATGAGGTTTCATTATTTATTCCAATTGAAGATATTTATGGTATGTGCCTAAAAATAGAATGAAGTTCAATTATATCACATCAAGGAGAGTTGTCAATTCATGAAATGATACACTTGTAAGTATTCGTCTCTTCTCTGATGTACCATCACGGGGATCACCGATAGCCAGATTGTTAACACGCTGCGTTAGTGACGGAAATGTTAAGGTTCGAGGACACAAAATACGCAAAATAAAATTTCCTGTAGCCTTTTAAGACTTAGGGTAGGAATTCACTTCACTTTTCTAGGGCCTAGTGTGCAGGAGGTAGGAGGACCAATTCCTTTCATCACACATGAAATTTGGGTGTGGATTGAACCAACAACCTATTGTGTCCGAGTTGATAGGGGACGCTTATGCACTACACTAGTCCGTCCAACATATATGAACAATCGTTTACTGTGGTTGATAGCTACGTCCTGTAAAGGATATGCTACGATTTTCATGATATATTGAGGCTAACTCACTGATCTAGTGAAACAACGCTGGAAAGAAAACTGCGCGTATCTCTGTGTGAGCTGCAATATATAGTGAAGTTTATACAAGAAAACTGCGCGTATCTCTGTGTGAGCTGCAATATATAGTGAAGTTTATACAAGAAAACTGCGCGTATCTCTGTGTGAGCTGCAATATATAGTGAAGTTTATACAAGAAAAAAAAGTGTATGAAAGGTGAATGAATTCTTAATGCACCTGGATTCGGTTTCGCAATATTGTAAGTTATACCCGCCATATCCGAAGCATTCATCATCAATGTGCGTATCCTTTATATGATGTTGCTCTCTTTGCACCGCATCTGAAATTCACTCTGTCTCTAGCTAGTTCACCCACTTCGTCGATGGTCATATTCATGGTTTCTTTAATATCTTGTAGCCATCTTCTTCTTGGTCTGCCTCTGCGTCCTGGACCCTGCCCTCTAATATTGTTCTTTCCAGGTCATCGTGACGCTTGATGTGACCAAAGTACCCTACAGTGTTCACACAAAATTTCACACGTGATTGTGCTGATTTGAATCCACAACCTTTAGAACGACAGACAAACCGCTTAACCGCTCCGCCATAGAGATGCACAGTTTATGCAAGAGATGACATTTAGTATATTGAAAGCATTTCAAGCGAACGAAAGGAAAGAAGGAAGGAAAGATGATCTCAAAGTTCTGTATGAAAAGTGACAGCTTTAAAAAAAAAAAAGGGGAATACAACTTAGAATTAAGCACACATGTAAGAGACATGTCCTGATTTATAACTCTCAGACATGGCATCTGGCCAGGAATACATCAACAAAATAGCAGACATTTATAACAGATGTCTGCACTGCATGTTCCTAGTATATATATGAAAATGAATGACAATCGTGGCATATCCTAAAGGACGTAGCCATAAACCATAGTAAACGAGTCGTTGATTTTCTAGGCACCACTTTACGTTCAGTAGTTTGCCATTGCTTTCTGAGCAGTGAGGTCTATTATTACCTTTTTGTAAAAATCCCACGGAAACGAATTTGCTTCCAAATTTTCCCACCGTGGGTTTTGAACCAGGTACGCTTGGGTTCGTGATCGAGCTCACTATCGCTTGAGCTACAGACGCTCACTGTATATATATATATATTTATTTATTTTATATATATTGCCCGAGTGGTTACAGAGGCTTAAATTTAGGGTGTAAATAATAGAACCACTGTTACCTGCCATGCATGTCGTAAGAGGCGACTAAGGAGGTTTGGATGAAATCGGATGCACATATCCTAAACGTGTAGAAGTCTATGCGTTTAGAGGCCTACCAAACCAATGTGCAACGTATACACGTTCTTGGCAAAGATCAAACATATCACAAAGAGTGACTAAAATTGGTCGTAAAGAACGAACGCAAAGAAGAAGAAGTACTGATTTGAATCCACGGCCTTTAGAACGACAGGCAAACCGCTTAACCACTACGCCATAGAGATGCACAGTTTATGCAAGAGACATTTAGTATATATATAGAAAGCATTTCAAGCGATCGAAAGGAAAGAAGGAAGGAAAAACGATCTCAAAGTTCTGTATCTTCTTCAGCGATCTCTGGCCATACGCTTAATTTACTGTTGACCACAAACTGGACAGTCAGCTTCAGGTCTGTCAGGTTTCCCAAAGCTTAGTTTTTAGGTTGACTGAGTGTGGCCACATGTTGCTTCTCAGCTCACACAGGAGAGGACAGCCTTTCAGCACATGCTCCGGTGTCTGTTCCGCCTGCTGACAGTGGCAAAGAGCTGTTTGACTTATTCCTAGTCTATATAAGTGTTTGTTGAGCCTGCAGTGTCCGGTGCGTAGTCAAAATATAATGACTTGATCTGTTCTGCTTAGGTCTTTGAAGGAGTCTTTTCTATGTTCATATCCAAAGTTCTGTATAAAAAGTGACAGCTTTTTTTTTAAAAGAAAAGGAATTACAAGTAACTTAAATTAAGCACTCGTGTAAAAGACATGTCCTGATTTATAACTCTCAGACATGGCATCTGGCCAGGAATACCTTAACAAAATAGCAGACATTTATAACAGATGTCTGCACCGTATACTCTCTATATATATATATATATATATATAATCTCTAATACCGTTATACGAAACATAGTGATATACGGAAATCTACAAATCTGAGGTGGTCAGACCGGATCATGTCAATACATATCGTAAGAGGCGACTAATGTAGGGACCTAGGGAAGCTACCCTAGTTAATAAAAAGCATAGCAGAAATCGGATGTGCTGGCCTACTTGTAGGCGCGTAACTGTCACAACGTACAATCGCTCTTTGGTTCAGATCACATACAAATCACACAGAGTGGTTAACAAGTGGTCGATATGGAACGTTCAAGAAGAAAATATATGTTTTAGTTTATTCCGTATTCTGTGTTTTATTTGTTCCTTACAAGGCCTACGGCCGAAACGTTGGGATTGTTGTCACATTTAGTATTTATTATTCATTTTATCTTTAATTTCCTTGCTTATTTAATACTGTATATGCTTATACGAAACATAGATCCTGCTAATCATTTCTCTCTGTCATACCGCTCTGTCCTGGGCAACACTGTCAACCTCT
The DNA here is from genome assembly GCA_020796225.1 of Arion vulgaris. NCBI lineage: Eukaryota > Metazoa > Mollusca > Gastropoda > Stylommatophora > Arionidae > Arion > Arion vulgaris. Next base: position 14,812,710 of record CM036771.1, on the reverse strand, counting down.
TCCAATGAATTAGTCATAGTAAGTATAAATATATTTTTACGTACCGTTATATATTAGATAGGACATGTAAGTAATTTATCCATACCGCTCTGTCCTGGGTAACACTCTCAACCTCTTCCATGTAATTGCTGCTAGCAAGTAAGAGGGTCACAACTGATAGCAAATATAGAATTATTCAGGAGAACAGGACATAAACCAAATAGAACTGGAGGTTAAAGAATGGAATAACCCCTTTATAGTGTTAATGTTGTAGATGGTATACTATGAGTGATGATAGTTGTGAACACTATTAAGAAACAACTGAACAACATAACTAGACATGATCTTGAATGGAACTCGTAGTAAAAGATGGGTGTGTAGAAGTCAAAGGTATGGATAAGATACCAAAGAAAAATAGAGCAATGTAAATTGGAGAGACATGAAAAGACGAAAAAATGACATTTAGCAGAGTGCACCAACAAGATGGCATAAAAGTACAAATTGTTGGAGATTCAATACAGATGACTGTCGATGTGAACATGGTGCGGAGATTCACTACAAACGATTTCCAATGTAAGGACTTTCAGGAGATTCAATCAAGATGACTATTATATAATGAAACCTTTGCGGCTGTTCCTACAAACCCTTAATTAAACAATAATAGCGGACAATCATATTCAGCCATAAGATGACTTTTCTGATGTGATATGTAAATTATAATATTCCCAATGTAGGGACATCATGGAGATTCAATACAGATGACTATCGATGTGAACTTGGTGCGGAGATTCACTACAAACTATTCCCAATGTAGGGACATCATGGAGATTCAATACAGATGACTATCGATGTGAACTTGGTGCGGAGATTCACTACAAACTATTCCCAATGTAGGGACATCATGGAGATTCAATACAGATGACTATCGATGTGAACTTGGTGCGGAGATTCACTACAAACTATTCCCAATGTAGGGACATATCGCGGAGATTCAATCAAAATTCCGTTCTATTATATAAAATCAATACCATATTTCTTTGCAAGCTGTTCCTAACGAAGCCCTTAATTAAACAATAATATTCCAGTACAATACATATTCCAGCTCCATAAGTTACATATTCTGTATGTGTATATGTTAAATGTATATATGTTAATTTAAGCAGTTTGGAGTTACCCGTTGTTCAAGTCGAACTGGATGCCTGAGAGGCAGAGTGAGAGGTGTGTTTAATCAGCGTGCCACAGGACCCTCAGTATGCATACTCTTCGATATCTGTTGGGGAGACTGAGCACCTATGGGTTTGCCCGGAGTACAATGACGTCAGTTTAGTAACCAATAACCAATAACAATAACCAATATGATTTTAAATGTATATATTTAAATTATATATATATATATATATTGTGAGCGTCTAGCTCAGGCGGTAGTGAGCTCGATCACAAGCCCTAGCGTACCTGGTTCGAACCCCACGGTGGGCAAGTTTGAAGCAAATTCGTTTCCGTGGGATTTTTACAAAATCTAAAAATAGACCTCACCGTTCAGAAAGCAATGGCAAACTACTGAACGTATAAGTGGTGCCTAGAAAATCAGCGACTCGTTTTCTGGTGTTGATGGCTACGTCCTGTAAAGGATATGCCACGATTTTCATTCATTCATTTCATTTTCATATATTTATTATTTTCGATTAAGTACTTAGTCTAGAATAGCTCTTTTCGCTTCGTAGTCAATGGTCATAACGTATGACTTCGTATAGTGGTGCCTAGAAAGAAATCATTGTGACCTTTTTAGTCTTTTGTGCATTCGGTTGATGTTGACCCTTACAGAGGACTAGTCACCCGTAGTCAACGCACTACGAACACGCTGGGCACGCGGGCTTTTCATATATATATATATATATTTGATTTTAATTGTTTATCTTCTTTTTCCACTTCTAGTTTTTGCATTTATTTCGTTATTTCTTTTTAGTCACATATTTTCATTTAAAGGCCGTTATGAATTTATTGTCAGATTTTATATGTAGTGGGCCGTGTAAGAAATGAATTTATTCACTTTTGTTGTATCCTTTGTTTGATGATAAAGGCGTTTTGGTGGAAACATTGCTGTGTTTTGTTATTAGTTTGTGTATTTGGTAAAACTAAAGTACTTTGCTTTTACGTGTTTCACCAGTTGAATACATGACACACTTCTGTAAGTAATGCTGATTTATCCGAGTGTTATTGATGGTCAACAGCAATCTATTTATACAGTGTATAGCAGACACGCAAGAAAACTAAACCACTTCCACACAAGCTGTCTACGCAGAGTACTAAAAATATACTCATCATCATCATCAAGGTGCGTATCCTTTATAGGACGTTGCTCTCTTTGCAGCACATCTGAAATTCACTCTGTTTCTTGCCAGTTCACCCACTTCGTCGATGGTCATGTTCATGGTTTCTTTAATATCTTGTAGCCATCTTCTTCTTGGTCTGCCTCTGCGTCCTGGGACCCTGCCCTCTAATATTGTTCTTTCCAGGTCATCGTCACGAATGCTTGATGTGACCAAAGTATGTAATTGTTCTGTATAGTATGTTGTTTATCAGCCAATTCTCTTTAACATTTAGTTCTTTCCGGACATCAGTGTTCTTTCTTTAAATATAAAATATACTGGCAGGACAAAATTCCAGATACCGAAGTCCTCACAAGAGCAAAGATCCCAAGCGTCAACACCCTCTTACAGAAGGCCCAAGTGTGATGGACCGGACACGTTGCTCAGATGTCTGATAAACGCTTCCCAAAACAGTTGATATATGGCGAGCTTGAAAAGGGCAGATGTTCAGCTAGTGGACCAAAAAAATGTTTTAAAGTCATTCTTAAAGTTCTCTGAAATGTGTTTTTTTCCCCGATCCAGAAGCACTTGAGCTTTACAGCTCTTCCGCTCGGTGCCATGGACATCGTAACCCTTCGGTTCGGTGCCACGAACACCATAAATCTGGGGAATCTGTGGCTTTTCTGCCATCCCGCGGAATTGAACCCGCACACACAGAGGGATAGTCACCCGTAGTCCAACGCGCTACGAACACGCTGGGCAGACAAATGCTTCGATGTAGACACCCGTGCTGTGAATCCCTGTCGCAAGATCGCCAAATGTGGCGCTATAACAACACAAGAGGTGCTCGCATAGCTGAGAATTGTCGTACCGTTGAGGAATAGAGAAAACGAGCTGCGCGTAAAAACAACACACACCACCCACATGTCTAACCTTGACCTGTGGTAGGGGATTGTGTTCTCGGATTGGACTGTACAGTCAACTCCGCACACACCAGAGAGGTGCAGCAGCACGCGTCTAAGACCATTGTCATCATCGTTTGCTATGGACGGCAATTGTTATTATTTTTATCCGAGTGGTAAAATGTCGTTACAACCCTTGTATAAATTTACATTTAACCTCGTCATCATGACTGAACTGATTGAAGTCGGTTAACGTGGAACTACCCCAACGAACCTGGGCTACAGATATAGATTACTAACGTCCTTAACCTTTTCTCACTATATACCCAACGTTTCATAACTCGTCGCCGATGTAATAACAATATTTGTTTGTAATGTCCTTTATGATGTAGTTTTGTTTATTTTCGATTCAGAATGTTGCCTTCAACTAAATCTTTTAAGAATTTATAATAAATTGTTTAGTTAAATGTCTTGATGTTTATGCAGATTGTTTGAATAAGTGTCTGTATTATGTTTTGGTGTTGTTTTTTTGGGGAAGGTCTTTCAGACTGTTTAATTGTTATTCTATACGTCGCTCAGTATCATTAACTCATTAAGAATCGTATTGCGCTAAAACTTGCGTTGACCGGATTAATTTTGGTTCATTTTTATTCTCAGAAGGTATATTGCACAAATTAAGATGCCATTTTCTTTACAATGTATGACATGTATTTATTATTTAATGGATTAAAATATAACCATACCCAGAACCATGATTTTCCCGAAAATGTGTGTCTGTGCCCCACCAACAAAAACGATCACGAGCCGCCACTGATTATAGGTAATTTGACAATGAAACACATTATAAAACAGTCCTCGGCACGTTGCCAAACGGGACCGACAAAAAAGGCATATATTAATATACATCATCATCATCATCATCAGGTGCCGTGCCGAATAGCGTAGCCGATCATGGATCTCCCCAAATCTCTGTCGTTGGTGTTTGCAATCAACTCAGATGTTGACGCTCTACCGTGCTATCAAGTCAGGATATCCAAAATTTTCTCTCTTTGTCTTCCTCTTTCTTTGTCAATCCTCGATTTTACCGGTTGTCACAATGTGTTCTAAACCTCTCTTTCTCATCACATATTAATGTATATACATTGATGCAAGGTTATTCTTATTTATCCTTTTCTGCAATCTTGTTTTGTCTCACAGTTTCAGGTCGAGAAGAGATGTATTCTTCTAACGCTTCATATCGAACACTTGTTAATCACGCTTTGTGATTTGTATGTGATCCGAGCCAAAGAGCGATTGTATGTTGTGCCAGTTATGCACCTACAAGTAGGCCAGCATATCCGATTTATGCGATGCTTTTTATTTACTAGGGTAGCTTCCTACAGGACCGTGTATATGTTTTCTCAGTATGATGCAAGTCTTCGAAATGACGCCCCTTAATTTTTTTTCTTTAAAATAATCTTCAATTGTTATTTTGATTTTACTGCTTATGCCGCCCCTCTTACAGTGCCGCCTGATGTGACCGCCTCTCTGTATCATAGCTTGGCATGGCTCTGCTTCCCTAGGTCCTACATTGGTCACTTCGTATCAGGCCAGCACATCCAATTTTTGCGACGCTTTTTATTTATTAGGGTAGCTTTCATAGATCATTCATAAGTGGCACAATTCATAATCGCTCTTAGGCTCGGATCACATAGAAATCACAAAGAGTGGTTAGCAAGTGGTCGATATGGAGCGCTCGAAGAAGAAGAGAGTAAACTATCAGTTCAGATTTTTTTTTTTTTAAATGTGTTACCAAACCCCCTCCCTTCCTCCTGAACAAATTTATGTGTACGCCCATGTTTATCATCTGCCATCGTCAGGTCAGACTGGTCGGGGCTGACGGTAAATCATTTATCTTGTCTCCACTGTACACCATATCACTATCGTGTGAGATCGTCCTAAAGCGTGATAATGTCACCTGATCTTGTCTGTTTACCTGTTCTCTTATCTAGAATGTTCTATTCTATTTGAAGCATTGACTTCATTGCACCGGGTTTTACCCCGTATGGCTCGGTCCTTCTCCGCAGAAATAACACTCCTCCTGCCGAGAGTATTGCACAAAGTGCGAACTCCTTACCTCTGACAACAACCCTAGGTGTCTCTGAAAATAATGCACTCTTGTACAGAATGACGCCGTCCGGATTCACAACATTCGGAACGCAGGGCTAAGGCTTAACTAAAAAAAGGTCCAACGGCAAAGGATTCACTTCATTGCCCCGAGTTTCCCCTAATGGTTCGGTCCTTCTCGCAGAAATGGCACCCCCACCTGCCGAAAACATTGCACGAACTCCATAGCTCCGGCAACAATCCTAGGGACCTCTTAAAAAAATTGCACATGTGTATCGATCCGGATTCGAACCTACATTTTTCAGTACGACAGACAAACGGTTTAATTACTTCGCAATAGCGACCCCCATGTACTCTCTAAGTCAGCATAAAGCTGAAATCTGATGTCGCTGCAGGGGGCTACTCATTAAAAGTTGCTTTCGAAAGTTACCTTCCTCCCTATCCGCTGTAACAGATCGTAGTGCTACAAAATATGAGGGTCTTTAAGTTTTGGTGGTTTTCCCGATCCAGAAGCACTTGAGCTTTTCAACTCTTCGGTTCGGTGCCACGAACACCGTAAATCTGGGGAATCTGTGGCTTTTTCTACCATCCCGCGGAATTGAACCCGCACACACAGAGGGATAGTCACCTGTAGTCAACGCGCTACGAACACGCTGGGCAGACGGGCCTTTAAGTTTTTAATATGCCATAGTCATTTTTAACTGAACTTCAAAGACCAACACTGAGGACCGTCAGGCCGAATGGATTAGATTGCGGCTCACATGTGGAAGACTCGTGTTTAATCCACGGTAAAACCAATATTTTATTTCTGTTGTGGACATAAAAGAAAAATCCTAACCTGAACAGCTTTGCGGCGACTGCACTAGCCATGCGGATATTACATTCCTCATGCTCTCACCCCACCTGTCGTACACCTCCTAAAAGCAGTTATCAGTTTTCATTTATATGAGGACTATCATCATAGCACTCAGGACATGTCCATAGGTGCTCCGATCTCCGCCTCAGCAAATCCAGCAGCGTCCAACGACCCAACACGACAGTTCGATGTTGATTAATCAATCTCTTTGCATATTTAGTATGTCGTTCTTTTCGGGCTGCACCAATATTAACACCCATCTCTTTCAATCTGGTCAGTGAGTGGGATTCACAGCCCTGAAACTCCTTTGTGCGGAAAGACTCTCAATGCGTGAAGAATGTCATTTCGATCCATTGCAGCTCCCTCTGATATTGTAGCTAAGCCAGCCAATCTATCAGCTCGTTCATTACCCCTAACTCCCGCATGCCCAGGGACAAAAATGAAGGTGATTTCTCTGATCATTGTCTGTACTAGTACCTCCACCCAGTTGCGTCTCACCATACCTAATTCGACTTTACGAATCATGCTCATGGAGTCACTGAGTATGAAAACACGAAGAGTAATTGTGAGATGCCAACCAGTTCACCGCCTCCGTAACCGCCCGAACCTCCATTTGTCAAGCTACTTGTGGTTGTTGCGTAGGCCCCACTGGCCTCTCTTATTGTTTTTCCTCCTAACAAGCAGTAACGACAGTTTTTTTAAAAGATATTTTCTTCCTCGAACGCTCCTCATCGACAACTTGTTAACCACTCTGTGACTTGTTTGTGATCTGAGCCTAAGAGCGATTGTACATTGTGCCAGTTATGAACCTACAATTAGACCAGCACATCCAATTTCTGCGATGCTTTTTATTTACTAGGGTAGCTTCTCTAGGTCATACATCAGTTGCCTCTTACGACATGCTCGCAGTGGAACTATTCTTTCCTTCTCTTGCGGGCCCCGCCACCACACAGGTGGGTGGTCTTTTTTAAAGACCAACACGTGTAACTATTTTTAATGTTAATTTTACCAGAAACGCACATAATAACTCATTCATACTTCTGATCCGTTTTGCAGGCTCATTGTATTTTTTTAACATCACACAAAGCCACCCTGGTTAATTTAGTGCACTTTGCACAGCACATGATTCTGGAGATAAAATAAATCACAGGATGAAAGAGTTACAAAATGTTCAAGATGAAGGCAGGACATTTTTTTACAAATATGTTTTTAAAAGTGCATTTTTGGATTTTGTTTCAAATATAAGTATCTTATTTCTTAAATGGTTTATTAAAAGGCGTTGTACCTTTCTTTGTCTATGGGGGTCTTTATTGCGAAGTGGTTAAGACGTTTATTTTTCGTTCTGAACGTTGGCGGATGCCCACCTGCCCAGCGTGTTCGTAGCGCGTTGGACGACGGGCGACAGCCCCCACCCTGTGAGTGCGGTTCAATTCTGCGGGCTTGCAGAAAAGCCACACGATTTCCAGATTTACGGTGTTCGTGGGCACCGAACCGAAGGGTTACGATGTCCATGGCACCGAGCCGAAGAGCAGAAAGCTCAAGTGCTTCTGGATCGGAAAAAAAAAGGGTTTACGGTTCGAATCCGGAGCGAGTTCCAAGTGCAAATTTTTACATGAGGTCCTTAGAATTGTTGCGAGAGCTACGGGTTCGTGCTTTATGTAACAATCTCGACAGATATATATGGGCGTCTGTAGCTTAGTAGTAGTGAACTAGATCACAATCCAAGAGTATCTTTGTTCAAACTGGGAAAAAAATTTGTTCACGTGGATTTTTACAAACGATATCACCGTTCAGAAAGCAATGACAAACTACTGAACGTATAAGTGGTGCCTAGAAAAATCAACGATTCGTTTACTGTGCTTGATGGTGACGTCCTGCAAGGGATATACCCGATTTTCATATTTATATATATATATATATATATATATATATATGTGTGTGTGTGTGTGTGTGTGTGTGTGTGTGGTGTGTGTAGTGTGTGTGTGTGTGTGTATACGTTGTAGAGGAATGTGGAGTTTATAGTTGTGTGAAAAGATGAAACGAAAAAGATGAAACAACTTTTATATATGATCAGACATTTAATATTTGACAAACAGAAGAGAGAAATGTGAGATGGAGTGTTCAGCTGAATGTATACTGTCTAAAGAAAATCGTTGATATATTTGAATTGTTTCCTAACAATTATTGAAGCCGAGCCAATCTAATATTGAATGTCAAATCCAACAATCTTGTGACCATCTGCCCTCCTCTCTACTGAGCACCTCATCCCACACTCCTGCACCTCTCCTCCCTCCTGCACACTTCGGTCTATATATTTGTATTTCCGTGCAGAGGCAAAGTGATCTTGGCAGGGAATTACCTATTCGCACTCATTGTAGACTGAACCCTCGAATCCCTCTCGTTTTGGATGTAGGCCAAAACTTTGTAGTGCAGTTAGGTTACGCTATCTTTCTCTGGGAACTGGTCTCCTATTGGACAGGACGGAACAAACCCTCGGTGGTGGTGGTTGGATAGGGGCCAGAATGATACTGACTAGAAGACAACACAAGGACAGATAATCAATGTGTGCATCTTTTTGACGACTGATTCACATGGTGAAGACGCAGTGACGCAGGACGCGACGATCGTTTATCATGTTGATACATGCCTATAATAGAACTAACAGGCGATTGGTGTCGTAAGGACTAGGGTAAGTGGTTCGAGTCCGTGTTTGTCTATTTGTTTCGAGCTCTTAATCCTGATCTGTTTATTGTTGATCATATAATGAACGGTGATCAACAATGATCAAAAATGTTTGACTTGTTCCTCTCGCTCCTCGTGGAGCATAGGGCCTCAACAGTTGTTGGCCACTTTTCTCGGTCTCTGCTGTTTTCTTTATGGTCTCTCCAGGATAGTCGAGTCACTCTTCAGTTCCCCAAGGCGACTTAGTCTCAAGGCCTGTTTAGGGCGTCCTCTTTTTCGTTTTCCTTTCGGGTTCCACTCAAGTCCGTGTCTAGTGACACTCGACTGTGTCTTCCGTAGGTATGCCCGACCCATCGCCATTTTCTCCTCTTGACCTGGGTCATCATGGTTCCTGTCCGGTTCTTACCCACAGATATATTGTAACTCTATCACCATCTCGTCTGTGTTGTAACTCTATCATCCATCTCAGACTGAGATCACAGATTAAACACAAAATATATTGTGTTAAAGGTATTCTGTTAAGATTGATTGATTGATTGATTGATTGATTGCCGTCATCATTGCACTTCGGTGAGTAACCATGTGTGCTCTCATCTCTTTCTTACACTGTAAGATCTCAGCTGCAGTGCGAGAACTCCGAAGCGCTGGCGAGGGTCCCCGATGTAATCTTGAAAATGGTGAAGATATTTATGTAGGAATTTTATTATTAATATTTTCTAGTGAATGTTGCCCAGGCAGCTTCTTTCCAGCCTGCTCTTCTCAATTTTGGACTGCCATAGATTCTTTAAGGTGCTCAAATGAACACGTGCACCAGCGTGTTTATACGCGTTGGACTAGGGACTGCCTCTGTAAGTGCGGGTTCAACTCCGCGGACTGGCAGAAAAGCTACAGGTTCCCCAGATTTACGGTGTTCGTGGCACCGAGCCGAAGGTTACGATGTCCATGACACCGAGCCGAAAGCTTTCAGCTCAAGTGCTTCTGGATCGGAAAAAAAGTGCTCAAATTGAACACGGCACCTACGTTTTTATCATCCATCTCCGATAGGACTAGGGACTCGATCTCACCTACACTGAGATCAGGGATCTCTGGAAAAATATCCAGATGGCTCCATGAGGAAGCGAACCTGGTACCTTTGACATGAGAGACGAGTACATAACTTCTCCGCAAAGAGGCCCCCAATTCTGTTAAAGAGTTGGGTTAGGGTTAATGGGAGGAGTGTCTCTGTGACGTAGAGGTAAGGTGATGGCCTCTCGTTTGAAAGGTACTCGGTTCGTTTACCGCATGAAGCGATCAGATTATTGTTCCAGAGATCGCAGCTTTCAATGTATCGAGTTCCTAGTCTTATCGAAGACGGACGATAAAACGGAGATCCCATGGTCAAGTTGAGCAAATAAAAGAACCAGTTGAAAAGCGATAAGAGTAAGCTGCAAAGCCCTGCCTGGGCAAAATTTCTTAGAAAAAAAAGATTAAAATAAGTTCTTACAAAATTGTTCCAACTATCTTCAAAAAAAGTAGCGAACAATAGATCTACGTCATATTCGTGAACTATTCAGTTCAAAATTACGTTACGTGCCTACTCAATAAATATACTTCGTGTGTGAATAACGTGAAGTTCAAGATTTCCTTCACTATTAAATTTCAAGTATATGGTACTGCATACATTTGATATTTTTTTTTTCCCGATCCAGAAGCACTTGGGCTTTTCAGCTCTTCGGCTCGGTGCCATAGACATCGTAACCCTTCGGTTCGGTGCCACGAACACCGTATATCTGGGAATATGTGGCTTTTCTGCCATCCGCGGAATTGACCCGCACACACAGAGGATAGTCACCCGTAGTCCAACGGCTACGAACACGCTGGGCAGACGGGCATACATTTGATATACGGACAAACTATTTCCGAGCTAGTTTAAGCAAATATATGGGGTGTAGCTTTGTTTTGAATATATTAGTCTACTGACTAAAATGGGGTCGAAGATACGATGTTGATAACACTCTGCGCTATTGACAACGTGCCGTGGTAATTCTTAGATTCTAGACAAGCTTGGTAAAAAAACAAAAGAATTCTTAGTGTGAACACAATACGCAGTTGAACTACAATAGACCCTGATCCTTTACTTGGTGACCTAAATTACAAGTACACCTTAAGTCGAAGTAAGGCTTGCCTGAATGACGAGGGACATTAGCGATAAGGAAAACAAGCTTTCACGCAAAAGTTAGTCGTATTAGGCGCCATGACTACGCCTGAACTCGTAGCGGGCGAATGGGAAAAAAGTGACTTCTATGCTTAAACTAGGACGTGTCCTCAACCGAGGGAGAAAATGGGTTGGGAGAGATAGCATGTATAACTTATAAAACTGATGCTAGCTTTAGTGATCAAAAACTAGTAAATACTAACTTGCATTGAACCAAAGTGCAAGGGTACAATCGTTACTGGATCATTGACCAGTGATAAAGTACATTTCGTCACTAGTAAATAGTGTACTTTTAAAAAGAGAACTATCGTGTGTTTTACCTGTCATTATTTCGAGTCTTATCACTCAAGATTAGAATATGTAAGTTGGGTGTAGGTAGAGAAATATTGCTGACGATGTCAATGTGGTTACAGCGATTGCTATGCAACCGAATGGCGGCGAAATGGCGATCGATCGTTATCCGATGTAGGCAACCATCTGTCGGCCCAGCTGAAATAATAGAATGTGATACCTGATTCGTTAAGTTACAGGAAGGAAAATTATCAAGGAAAAGAGGTGGAAACTTTCACTGTTAAAGGAATAGTTAGTTAGTTAGTTTATTCCTTTCGAGCCAAAGGCGGCACATAGGGCAGAGGTTTTAGATCTCCATGTGATACGGTTCTTTGCTAGCAGTTGGAGATCTTGTATGGTTTTACATCCCAATAGTTTACTTTCTTGTTGGATGGTTCTTCGAAGAGTGGTCTTTGGTCTTCCACGTTTTCTTTTCCCAACTGGTGACCACATAAGGACTTGTCGATTTAGTCTCTTTTCGTATTTCTGAAACAGAGGATTTATCTAAATGTGTATCGTTCTATTAAAGGAATAGGCTAGTACTTTTTTGCGTTTGCTCTGGATTGATTGATTGATAGTAACACCGAGTGGTTGCCGGGGCCCAAATTGGGGTGTAAAGAATAGAACCACTGTTACCTGCCACGCATGTCGTAAGAGCTGATTAAGGAGGTAGAACGAGGGCTAGCTACCCACACCGTAAAAGCACTAGATGGCTACAGAACGGGGCGCGAACCGAGTAAACGCTGGATGAAACCGGACACATCACCGAAGGATAAGCACCAGAGCTACAAATGGTGCTGAAGATGTGATGTAAAACACACTAATGCTAAGGCTGCATGGATCAGATTTCCACATGAATAGAATTTATAGGATCTGGTACATCGGTCTGAGGCAGTGATCGCGAGATAGAGAGAGATTGATTGATAGGACCATCATCCTAGCGCTTCGGTGAGTAACCATATGTGCTCCGATCTCTTTCTTATATAGGAAGATCTCAACAACAGTGCATGAACTTAGTAGCACCGGCATTTACTCTAAAATAACTAACAATAAACCAATATTTGAGATTTTATCAAATAAACTTAGATTTGTTTTGCTGTTAATTTATAACAGAACCACAGTATGGCGTTTTCAATCCGCACATCCTTTTTTCCGCATGAGTTCTTTTTTGTTAGGTCTTTAGTACTTACACCGATAAGTATTAAATTTGGGTACTTTCTCATGAGAGAAAGTAAAATATATTTGATATCACATGATTCTTCTTCTCTTTCCACCATTGACTTCTTTATAAGTGTTGGTGAAACGTGTGATCTTGTATGTCTTGTTCTTCTCTTCCACCATTTACTTCTTTATAGAAGTGTTGGGTGAAACGTAGGATCTTGTGTGTGCTTGTTCTTCTCTTACCATTCTTCTTTATAGAAGTGTTGGGTGAGTAGTGATCTTGTGTGTCTTGTTCTTCTCTTCACCATTGACTTCTTTATAGAAGTGTTGCGGTGAAACTGTGATCTGTGTGTGCTTGTTCTTCTCTTCCATCATTGACTTCTTATAGAAGTGTTGGTGAAACTGTGATCTTGTGTGTGCTTGTTCTTCTCTTCCACCATTGACTTCTTTATAGAAGTGTTGGGGGTGAAACGTAGTGATCTTGTGTGTGCTTGTTCTTCTCTTCCACCATTGTTCTTTATGAAGTGTTGGGGGTGAAACGTAGTGATCTTGTGTGTGCTTGTTCTTCTCTTCCACCATTGACTTCTTTATAGAAGTGTTGGGGGTGAAACGTAGTGATCTTGTGTGTGCTTGTTCTTCTCTTACCATTGACTTCTTTATAGAAGTGTTGGGGGTGAAACGTAGTGATCTTGTGTGTGCTTGTTCTTCTCTTCCACCATTGACTTCTTTATAGAAGTGTTGGGGGTGAAACGTAGTGATCTTGTGTGTGCTTGTTCTTCTCTTCCACCATTTACTTCTTTATAGAAGTGTTGGGGTGAAACGTAGTGATCTTGTGTGTGCTTGTTCTTCTCTTCCACCATTGACTTCTTTATAGAAGTTTGGGGGTGAAAGTAGTGATCTTGTGTGTGCTTGTTCTTCTCTTCCACCATGACTTCTTTATACAAGTGTTGGGTGAAACGTAGTGATCTTTGTGTGCTTGTTCTTCTCTTCCATTGACTTCTTTATAAGTGTTGGGGTGAAACGTAGTGATCTTGTGTGTGCTTGTTTTAAGGCACTTTGTAAACTGATATTCATGTTCGTAAGGCTGATCTTGATCCGTCGCTCCCTCTTTGCGTGGTCTTCCTTTGCTTTGCACTCATTATACTTTTTCTGTGTGGCTCTCTGTGGTAGGCGATACCAGGGCATTCTGGTCAGGTGTCCAAACCATTTAATCTGTTGTTCTAATCACATGGTTATTTATTATTATTAATATATTATTTGAGAACACATGATTACAGATGATAGTAGATGTGAAAAAGAGGTTAGGAAGAGAATATGAATATTCAAAAGTACATTCATTGACATAAGCAAGTTACTTACATCTAAGCCATAGATTACCAAACTTTTTCGGCCCACCGCCCACTTTGCACAACATACATTTTGTAACACCCCTCCACATTATAACAGTTGTCCAACGCCCCTCCCACATATATACATGCTCTATTTTCTTTTGACATAGAAAATTGAAATATATTTCTGTCATACATGGTCAATTTTCAAATGATTATATGCATGAAATAGAAAATTGATGAAAAATATGGATCGTGTAAGACGGGCATACGATGAATTAAAATGCATAATTCAAATTTTAAATGATTATTAAATCGCAACTCAGGGCGCAGAGCACGAGGCAGGCCAAGAACACAATGGATAGATAACATCTCAGAATCCCTCCGAAAGCACGGACTGACAACGTCAAGCGCAACACACCTGGCACAAGATCGAAAACTAACTCTCCCCACGACGCTTCATGGCAAATGTGGTTAAGATAAGATAAGATTCAATCGCAAAATCATGAAAATAATTTATTTTAAAATATTTATGATTAATTTCTTCTTTAGGAACTACCGACTCCTAAACGCCTGAATACCCCCCCCAAACTCTTCTGAACCCACTACCGCCCCCCTAGAACGCTTCAGCGCCACTGGGGCGGTACCTGCCCACTTTGGGAAACACTGATCTAAACAGATGTTAGATAAGTTGTACAGGGTGTTCAACATAAAAGTAGCCCAATTTACAGGCTTTGATTAGTCAATCGGGCTACTTTTATCTTGAACATCCTGTAGAAGGCTCTGTATACAATGGCGTTTGGTTGCATTCTTTTTAAGTGGCCGACCCACTTCATTCTTTGTTTCTTAATGTAATTCAAGCAAGGTTCTGTCCCAACTTTCTTTCTCGTATGCTGATGTTCTGTTTTAGAAGGCTCTGAATACAATGGCGTTTGGTTGCATTCTTTTTAAGTGGCCGACCCACTTCATTCTTTGTTTCTTAATGTAATTCAAGCAAGGTTCTGTCCCAACTATCTTATGCTGATGTTGGTGACTACAATATACATACACTCACACACACATGCCCAGTGAACTAACTACGAAGACAAAGACAAACTTCTAGGTCAGATTGATAAAGGTGAGGATTGTCAAGTGCTATATTTACTCTGTATGTGTGTATGTTTAAGAAACATGGACAGGAAACACGTATTTGGAAAACACAATTAATGTATGAAAAGAAATACTGACAAATAAATAAGTTGTAGAAAAACCAGTAATGACAAAAGTATTCTTACCAAAAAAAATAAAATAAAATATTTGGAACACATAAAGAGATATCACACAAAGCTGAAAATCTTATTAGAGGGAAAGTTGATGGACGACGAGGAAGTGAGGGTTAGAGTTTAAACAAGTTGGAGGCCCGTCTGCCCAGCGTGTTCGTAGCGCGTTGGACTACGGTGACTATCCCTCTGTGTGTGCGGGTTCAATTCCACGGTATGGCAGAAAAGCCACAAATTCCCCAGATTTACGGTGTTCGTGGCACCGAACCGAAGGGTTATGATGTCCATGGCACGAGCCGAAGAGCTGAAAAGCTCAAGTGCTTCTGGATCGGAAAAACCAAAAAAACAAAAAACAAGTTGGAGCAAAACATGAAAAGATGGAAACATGATATCTTGTCAGAGTGCACTATTAAGGCAAGAGACAGGGATTATTCGAAGCTCACTGCAGTCATCCTTCGATTCGGAGACATCCCTGAAAGACTGGCTGACTCTGCCACTATACCAGGTGGTCAGCCAATGGATAGAGCTGACATTGTGAACGCCTTCATAGAGTGCGACCGCAGTGATTTTCATTAAAACTAATCCACGTCAATTGCTAGATTGCAAGATCTTAGATTGAAGATTGGAGTGGCCAGAAAAGAACATCACAACAAATATATGAGTGGGCTCATCAATCAACATCGAACTGGTACGGTGAGTTACTGAACGCTGTTGGAGATATTACGAAGAAGCAGTGGCGGATCGTGATCGTTTTTGTTGGTGAGGCCAGACACACATTTTCGGGAAAATCATGGCTTTGGATTAGGTTATATAGGGTGTTCAACATAAAAGTAGCCCAATTTACAGGCTTTTATTAGTCAATTGGGCTACTTTTATCTTGAACACCTGTATTTAATTTATTAAATAATATATACACGTTAATATTATTTTTGGTGAAGCTCGGCCCCTCTGGCCCTTAATGACGAGCCGCCACTGCGAAGGAGATCGGAGTACTTATGGACATGTTCGGAGTGCAGTGAAGATATTCCAAACTGAAACATCCCTGTTGATGATACTTGATTTAGGAGCAGTTTTATAAAGATATATATTGACAGTATCAATTAGCAATGAAATAACATGAATAAGTACAACATCAGTTTAGTGAAAGTACCCTCGTTTTTTGTAAGCCCTCGCTGGCTGTCTCAACATCTGAAAAAATGAGAACAAGACTGCTATTTTTCATGTTAACTATAATAATAATAATTTCTCTCTCGTATCGCTATACGTTACGTAGGGCCTGCAAGCAATTTCTCCATATCGCTCTATCCTGGGAAACTCGCTCAAACTCCTCCATAGAACTGAGACCGATATTTTTTGCCTCTCTCAGCAAGTTCCGTTTCAGGGTCTCCTTAGGTCATTCTCTCTTTTTTTAACCCTTTTCATCCCTCAATGCCTGCTTTGATATTCGTTGATTATTTCTTCTCAATGTGTTCTCAACATATCTCCATCTTCTCCTTCTTGTAACATTTGTTACTAGTGGTTAACTAACGTGATAGTTATTTTGTTTTCTTTTGGCAGGAATCTGCAATGTCATCTATCCATCTCTTTGTGGTCTTCCTCTCGCCTTTTTCCCTGATGTTCTATTGTAGAAGACTGTACACAATGTAGTTTAGTTGCATTCTTATTAAGTGACCGACCCACTTCATTCTTTGTTTCTCAATGTAATTCAAGCAAGGTTCTGTCTCAACTTTCTTTCTTATGCTGATGTTCTGTTGTAGCAGGCTCTGTCCCAACTTTCTTTCTTATGCTGATGTTCTGTTGTAGCATGCTCTGTCTCAACTATCTTTCTTATGCTGATGTTCTGTTGTAGCATGCTCTGTCTCAACTATCTTTCTTATGCTGATGTTCTGTTGTAGCAGGCTCTGTCCCAACTTTCTTTCTTATGCTGATGTTCTGTTGTAGCATGCTCTGTCCCAACTTTCTTTCTTATGCTGATGTTCTGTTGTAGCATGCTCTGTCCCAACTTTCTTTCTTATGCTGATGTTCTGTTGTAGCAGGCTCTGTCCCAACTTTCTTTCTTATGCTGATGTTCTGTTGTAGCATGCTCTGTCCCAACTTTCTTTCTTATGCTGATGTTCTGTTGTAGCAGGCTCTGTCCCAACTTTCTTTCTTATGCTGATGTTCTGTTGTAGCAGGCTCTGTCCCAACTTTCTTTCTTATGCTGATGTTCTGTTGTAGCAGGCTCTGTCCCAACTTTCTTTCTTATGCTGATGTTCTGTTGTAGCAGGCTCTGTCCCAACTTTCTTTCTTATGCTGATGTTCTGTTGTAGCAGGCTCTGTCCCAACTTTCTTTCTTATGCTGATGTTCTGTTGTACAGCGGAGTTTCTCAATGTAGTTCAAGCAAGGTTCTGTTCCAATTATCTTTCTTATGCTGGTGTTGGTGACTACAACCTACATACATACATACCTACATACATATATGCACTCGCAGACACACACACACATATATACCTCTGGCCCAGTGAACTAACTTAATACGAAGACAAAGACAAACTTCTAGGTCAAATTGATCTAACACAAGTGTACTACCGATTTATAAAGTGTTTAAGACCGTAAAGAATCCATTGGGCACGCTGTGCGCTGTGCAAATACAAACCCGACCAGGTTGATGACATTTAAGTGCACAGAGGAGTTTTAAGTGCAATTGAGATTTCAACATAAAGGACAAAAACACAGTTTTTTTCACGATCAATTACGGGCACTATAGGATATGGAGGACGTTATTTGATCAGGTAACACGTAAATATTGTCTTTATACAAATATATCGTTCACAGTTTAGTTTGGAATTCTGTAGATCAACTTGTAGGTGGATTGTTGTGCGGGAGTTAGATCTCCCGTCGATAGATATCAACTTGTAGGTGGCTTGTTCTGCGGGAGCTAGAGCTCCCGTCGATAGATTGACTTCATTGCACCAGGTGTTTTTTTTTTCCGATCCAGAAGCACTTGAACTTTTCAGTTCTTCGGCTCGGTGCCATGGACATCGTAACCCTTCGGTTCGGTGCCACAAAAACCGTAAATCTGGGGAATCTGTGGTTTTTCTGCCATCCCGCGGAATTGAACCCGCACACACAGAGGGATAGTCACCCGTAGTCCAACGCGCTACGAACACGCTGGACAGACGGGCCTGGTCAATGTTTAAGGACCCAGTATCTCACAGTTATATCACATTCGTGTTCCCTGTCTCTTGTCAACAATCTCTGAAATCTGAGATGCTTGCACGCCATACGAGTATCATTCACGAACACCTGCCCTCATGCACACCTGGTAGGTCCGTCAATGTTACCGTGCACCTGAGAAATACCGGGTTGGTTCTGCAAGTGTGGCTAAGATAAAGCATAGCCACCTTTAGATCATGTTTAGAGTTCATCTTTTGTTGTCACACTGTTACCAGATTGTTGTCCAGTGTCGTGGTTTTCAGTTTTTTGTCTTGTGTTGCTCTAGTGGTTTGGGTGACTGGAATATTTTTTTTTTTGGACACGATTCTGCTATGACATCTAACCATATTTTTCGTGGTCTTCCTCTTGCCTTCTTTCCCGATGTTTAGTTGTAGAAGACTACGTATGCTGTATCCTTGGAGACCATCATTAAGAGACGAAGATGGAGGTAGTTTGGACATGTATGTCGTATGCAAGTGGGGGCATTGGTTAGGACAGCTCTCAGATGGACAGCGGATGGGAAGAGAAGGTCTGGACATCCAAAGGAAACATTGAGAAGAACGGTGGAGAGAGAGTTGAAGGAGTGTGGCCTGACGTAGGAGACGGTTGGTAGAAAAGCAGCAGAACAGCAACAGTGGAAATCTCTTGTGGAAGACTTATGTGTCAATCGGACACAAGAGGATATAGATAGATAGCTGTATACTGTGGAGTTTGCTTGAATTCTTATTAAGTGGCCGAGCCACTTTATTCTTATTCTGTTTAGAGTTGGTTATGGATAATGTTAATATAACTGTGATTCTCCGTACTGAGTTCATTCTTATTTTTCATGTTTGTTGGACTACCCGCTATGTTATAACCAAAACAAGGTTCGTCATTTGATTGAAAGTGCGTGCCTCAGCTTAACGAGGCGTTAATCCCCTTCATAACAAATACAACAAGAGTGAATTATTTGTCTTGTTTGTTGGCCTACGAGCTCTGATCTAACAAAACAAAAAGGCTCTTCCGTAGGTTGAAAAAAGGCGCTCCTCAGCTTAACGAGGTTTTAATCCCCTACAGAACAAATACAACAATAAAATGTGGTTAATGCTTATAAATCCTGCCAGTGCTTGCAATTTCCGTTTACCTGGTTTCCTTTTTTCCCCCGATCCAGAAGCACTTGAGCTTTCAGCTCTTCGGCTTGTGCCATGGACATCATAACCCTTCGGTTCGGTTTCCACGAACACCGTGAATCTGGAGAACCTGTGGCTTTTCTGCCAGCCCGCGGAATTGAACCCGCACTCACAGAGGCTTATCACCCGTCGTCCAACGCGCTACGAACACGCTGGGCAGGCGGGCAACTGGTTTCTTTAATGACACAACCGTACTTGGTTTCTTGCACTTCTGCTCAGTGCAGTGTATTGAAGTGCAGTGTATTGAAGTGCAATGTATTGAAGTGCAGTGTATTGAAGTGCAATGTATTGAAGTGCAATGTATTGAAGTGAAAGTGTATTGAAGTGCAGTGTATTGAAGTGCAGTGTATTGAAGTGCAGTGTATTGAAGTGCAGTGTATTGAAGTGCAGTGTATTGAAGTGCAATGTATTGAAGTGCAGTGTATTGAAGTGCAGTGTATTGAAGTGCAATGTATTGAAGTGCAATGTATTGAAGTGCAGTGTATTGAAGTGCAGTGTATTGAAGTGCAATGTATTGAAGTGCAATGTATTGAAGTGCAGTGTATTGAAGTGCAATGTATTGAAGTGCATGTATTAATAGGAATTGCATTGAAGGCAATGATTGAAACTACAGATATGAGTGAAGATCAGATCTAGAAAAGTGAAATGTAATTCTGAAGAATGCAGAAATTGAAGGACGGGTGTATTGAGTGACATGGATGAAATGCGAATTATTGAAATGATGTATTGAAGTGCAGTGTATTGAAGTGCAATGTATTGAAGTGCAATGTATTGAAGTGCAGTGTATTGAAGTGCAGTGTATTGAAGTGCAATGTATTGAAGTGCAATGTATTGACGTGCAGTGTATTGAAGTGCAGTGTATTGAAGTGCAGTGTATTGAAGTGCAATGTATTGAAGTGCAATGTATTGAAGTGCAGTGTATTGAAGTGCAATGTATTGAAGTGCAATGTATTGAAGTGCAGTGTATTGAAGTGCAGTGTATTAACTATGGAGTACATTGCATTGAAGAGGCTATGTGCGGAAACCTACACAGATATGAGGTGATCAGATCAGATCTGGAGAAAACAGTGAAAGGATACAGTAATTCTAGAGAGAAAAAAAAATGGGCGAAATTGACGAGGACAGGTGTAATGCAGTAGTACATAAGCGAGAGAAATGCGTAATTAATATATAAACTGACGTCAATCGACGTTTCGGTCATGAGCTTTATCAAGAAATCATAAACAAACACGAAATATTAAATACATATTTCTTCTTCTACGTTCTCACTAGATTAGGATTTCAGATTCTATAATAAAGGCCGCCGTCTGCCTCAGGTTGTCAGCCACGCCATATAGTTTGTCTTTGACGCTGGTGTAAGTGGGCCACCTCTTTCTTCTCAGGTCTGCACGCTGAGGGCAGTTCTGTAGGATATGCTTTGTTGTCATACTCGGCAAGTACCGGACACTGAAAACTCAACAACCACTTATATAGACTAGGAATAAGTCAAACAGCTCTCTGCCAGTGTCAGCAGGCGGAACAGACACCAGAGCATATCCTGCAAGACTGTCATCTCCTGGCTGAGCTGAGAAGCAACATGTGGCCACACTCAGTCAACCTGAAAACTAAGCTTTTGGGAAACCTGACAGACCTGAAGCTGACTGCACAGTTTGTGGTCCACAGTAAATTAAACGCATGACCAGAGATCGCTGAAGAAGAAGAATATACTCGCCAAGCTACAGGGGCACAGATCGTTGTGTCTATCTTGAATCTAGTGTACATGTGGTTTCTCATTCTGTTCTGACCCGTCCGTGGGCGAAGTTTGACAGTTTGGTCCCTTCTAGACAGTTGGGTGTTCTTTTTCCCACTTTGCTTCTGTAATGACCTCTATCGATGGTTTTTGCTTCTTCATAGCTGACCAGATTGTCATCTTTGCGCATTCCTGCTATCTTTGCAATCTGTCAGCACTTCATTTCATTACTGCGTGAAGCAGATCCAGTCAAACATGACATTTCCATCAATGGAGCCATTGCAGTCGTATACCCAGTAATCTTACAGTATCCCCAAACATGTAAGACATTGTAAATATGCGACCAACAACCTAGATAATCTTACATTATAGAAAGTTTAGGTACGAGAGTTTAAGGAAGACAACGTGGGGGCCATATGAAGGAATGATAAAGAATAATTGGCCTGGTGACCATTGGCATGTCAGTGGGTCAATACAAACTAGTTTCATAGATGAAGAGCTGAAATGTCTGTGGACTTTCTACTCATCCCAGGAGCCATATTTTGACTGTTCTAGCACTAGGATCTGATGGGGCTCTATGTGCTCTATATTCAATGATGCAGCAGCCAATGTAGGGTTTACTATGTTCATTCCCAGCCACAAAATTGTCAGCTGGTCATGTCGAATTCTATTATACGTTAAAAATAAACAAGTACATGAACCCTTTTTCATACCTCGAAGTTTAGTGGTTAATACGGTGTTAGGCCTGTATTTTTCATTGACCGTCAACACACGATGTGTTATTAGTTATTGGTTACTGGACTGATGTCACAGCACGTCGGACAGACCCACATGTCATGTCTCCCCCAACAAATGTCGAAGAGTTTTTGTGTCTTTTTCGAATTCAATCTTTATTTTCTTCTCTATAGAAATGTTGGTGGAAATGCAGTGATCTTGTGTGTCGTTGTTCTAATAGCACTAGTCCAAGCTGTTATTTATTTTTAAGACTGTCTTTTTTATACCGTCACTGATCTTTCCTCTTGCTCTTTTACTCCTTTTTCAAGTTGTGTCTCTCTGTCATAAACGATATCAGAGTTTATTATTTTTTTGCTGTAGAGCGATTTTCCAGTGCAATTAAATCTTTGGTCATTCATTATTCATTTTAATCCTCGAATCTGCTGCGAGCGTTCCACGCCAACCATCGATCCAAGTTAAATTCATGACTCATATTAGCTAAAGTTGTTCCGTGTAGTTAGCTTGTTTCCTGATAGTACACTAAGGAGATAATTAGGGCAAAGTTCTCACTTGTGATACTAGCCTGTGTCTGGTTAGTTGATCCACTCAACGACCCGACTGCGTACTTCTTTTGTGTGCCATTTGACTTAAGCGTCTGTTGTGCGTGCTCGACGGTACTTGTTCAGTACGTTGTTTGTTATTGTTCAGGAAGATCGTATGATATTAGACGCAGTCTCCGGTAACATATTGGCCGAATAGCTTAGCCGACAAATCGGAAATTCCTGTTAGATGTTGGCTGATTTTTGTATATATTTGATAGAACACTATGATTTTTTTGTTGTTGTTACAATTTTACTCAATTCTATGCATTCATGGTTATTTATTGGTGAAAAATGTAACAACTGATATTCCTTAACTTGTGTAACATAATATAACCTTCATTTAGCATGTTCTGTTGTTTTAGACATGAATTAGTCTATATGCAACAACATTGGAATAAGAGGATCACGTGACATTTGTGGTCTGATTTCCTGGAATTTTTACATGAGCCGCCGACCGTATGCTTATCGGAGCTTTTAACTTTATCCCTAAGGCTTGCACCCGTAATGGTTAGGAATTAAAACTTATTGTTATGAGACTATTTTTACGAATTTTTTTGTATTTTAAGACACGAATCTCGAATATAATATATTAACACTTTCGTCCTACTGAGTCGATATATTGGCTCACAGTGATTTTTCATATGACGCAAAACCAGTATACTGGCTAATTCAGTATACATTACAAAATAAATGCATCTAGTGTAAAAGGGTTAACCCCTTCACCCTACAGAACCGATATACTGGCTCACAGTATTTTTTTACTTTGACGCAAATCTAGTATACATTGCAAAGGTAAATGAGTCCGGATGTAAAAAAAAAATACAATACGGAGTGAAAGGGTTAACTGATTTATCGTTAGAAATAATTATTCATTTTTACGGGAGCTCACGAACGAAATGTAAAAAAAATGTATGTCTTTCTAACGTAGTGATAAATTCTGTGATGTCGGTCTCTAAATGAAAACAGGTCAGTGTTGCAACTGTGTAATGCAGATTTGGACTCCTCCTTATTCTGGGTAAGTCAGTTTGATTGTATTTAAATGCAAAGATAAAAAAGCGACGTGCTTTGCTTAGTTATATATAAAATAATAAACTTGTTCTTCTGTTGCGGGTCGACCCGATTGTGTGACGTCATCTGCTGTGAAGTGCGTCATGTTTACGACTATACCCCAGTTAGTATTTGCTGTATTCCTCGCCATCCGTTTTACGTTACATGAACGGGGTTTGAATGCAATTTCTTAAAATACCGCTCTATCCTGGATTCCACATTCAAATTGTGGTTTTTCTGTTTGCAAAAATCTTAGTTACCAAGTTTGCACAAATATGTTTCCTGTTGGATAATACCCACACACTTTGACTGAAATTCGGATGTGCTTGTTCTGTATACGATATAGGCCTAACGGCGTCGCAACGTTCTCACGTTCCCAGCGCAAACCACACAGTTGACAAAGATTTGGTAAGAACGAACGAACGCACACAAATACCAATACAAACCATCAAACATTAGTAATGTTAGCCATTTTCTCGTTATATTCATCAGAACATGAAGTTATAAAAACAAAAAACGAACACAACAAAACAGCAAACAAACATGTTGAAGTTCTTATAGATAAATAATTTAGGTCAACTAAGTTGGTATGACTTTTATTTTGTCCAGACTATGGTCGGACATGTGACCCAGTGTGGGAAAATTGGTTACTGATGGGAGATAACTTTTGCTACATACCGCTTTCTTTTTGGTGTCTTTCTCATTATCACTCTCTCCTATATGTCTCTATCTCTCTGTCTCTCTCCTATCTGTCTCTCCCTGCCCCTTTTTTCTCGCTCTCTCTCTCCTATCTGTGTCTCTCTCTCTTATATCTCTCTCTCCTATATGTCTCTCTCTCTGCCCCTTTTCTCTCTCTCTCTCTCATATGTCTCTCTCTCTGTCCCTTTTCTCTCTCTCTCTCTTATATGTCTTTCTCTCTCTCTCTCTCTCTCTCTCTCTCTCTGCCTCTCTCTCTCTGCCTCTCTCTCTCTCTCTCTCTCCTATATGTCTTTCTCTTGTCCATTTTCTCTCTCTCTGTCCCTTTTATCTCTCTCTCTCTCCTATATGTCTCTCTCTCTGTCCCTTTTTCTCTCTCTCTGTCTCTCTCTCCTACCTGTCTCTCTCTGCCTTTTCTCTCTCTCCTATATGTCTCTCTCTCCTATATGTCTCTCTCTCCTATATGTCTCTCCTACCTGTCTCTCTCTGCCCCTTTTCTCTCTCTCTATAAGTCTCTCTGCCCCTTCTCTCCTGTCTCTCTCTCCTATCTTTATGATGTTGGGAGATAACTTTTGTTGCACACCTTCTTCTTTTCCCCCGCTTTCTCTCCTTTCTTCTCTCTCTTCCTTCTTCTCTCTTCTCTCTCTCTCTCTCTCTCTCTCTCGAATCTATCTTTATGATATTGGAAAATGACTCTTGCAATACTCCCTTTTCTTCTCTCTCTCTCTCTCTCTCTCTCTTTCTCTAATATATATTCATGATGTTATGAGATAACTCTTGCAACATACACAACACGCTTTGTTTTCTTGTCCTTTCTCTCTCTCTCTCTCTATCTCTCTCGTCTCTCTCTCTCTCTGTGTCTCTTTCTCTCTCTTAAGTCTATCTTTATGATGAAAAAATGAAAATCATGTCATATCATTTACAGGACGTAGCCATTAACCACAGTCAACGAGTCGTTAACTTTTATAGGCACCACCTATACGCTCAGTAGTTTATCATTGCTTTCTGAACGGTGAGGTCCACTTTTACCTTTTGTAAAAATTCCACGGAAACGAATTTGCTTCTAAAGTTACCCTCCGCGGAGTTTGAACCAAGTACGCTTTGGTTGTGATCGAGCTGACTACCGGTTAAGCTACAGACGCCCACTTGTCATCTTTATGATGCTGGGAGATAACTCTTACCACCCATCTCATTTTCTCTCTCTCTCTCTCTCCCCCTCAAATCTACCTTTATAATGTTGGGAGGTAGGAGATAACTCTTGCGACATACAACTTTCGTTTCCCTCCTCTGAAATCTAGCTTTATAATGTTGGGATTACTTGTTTACAGAAGTATTACATTTGTTAACTTGCTTGTATCAATCCTAGATGACTGATTGAGGAGACCATCATCATTGCACTTCGGTGGGTAACCATGTGTGCTCTGATCTCTTTCTTACACAGGAATATCTCAGTGGCTGTGCACGAATTCCGTAGCTCCAGCGATTCTCCCGATGTAATTTAGAAGGTGGTGAAAATATTTTGTAGGAGTTTTAAAAAAAATATACTGAATCACTAGAAGCGTCAACAATTAGCAGAATGACACTTATCTTAGTTCCGGGGTTACATGGGTGTCGCTGGCAATGTGAGGGCAGAGAGGTTGGTTGGTTCTGCCGTCATATAAGCGACCAGGCAATGGATGGAGCTGACATTTTGAACGCCCTCATAAAGTGTGACGGCAAAGAAGATTTTCATTTAAAGCAATCCACGTCAACTACTAGATTGCAAGAGCTGGGATTCAAGAGTAAACTGGTCAGAAAAGAACAGCACAACAGGTTGTTTTTTTTCCCCGATCCAGAAGCACTTGAGCTGAAAGCTCTTCGGCTCGGTGCCATGGACATCGTAACCCTTCGGTTCGGTGCAACGAACACCGTAAATCTGGGGAATCTGTGGCTTTTTCTGCCATTCCGCGGAATTTAACCCGCACACACAGAAGGATAGTCACCCGTAGTCCAACGCGCTACGAACACGCTGGGTAGACGGGCAACACAACAGGTATATGAGTAGGATTATCAATCAAAATCGAACTGGTACTGTTAGTCACTGGACGCTGTTGTAGATATTGCGAAGGAGATCGGAGCACCTATGGACATGTCCGGAGTGCAATGAAGATATTCCAAACTGAAACTAAAACTTACCATTTAACCATTATAAGGTATTCTAATGTAGAAGGATAATTTTCCAGTCAAATGTGAAGTCAGTGCTGTTCTATGGCTCGAAAACATGGAAGACCACAAAGGAAACTATCAGAAACTGCAGACCTTCGTAAATGGATGTTTACGTAGGATAGAGGGATTGAGATGGTATGATAAGATTACAAACGAGGAACTCAGGGAGAGAACAAAGCAGATACCAGTGGAGAGAGAGCTCAGGAAGAGACGCTGGCGATGGATAGGACATACATTGAGAAGACCGACCGAAAGCATCGCAAGACAGGCATTATTTTGGAACCCGCAGGGAAAGAGGAGTAGGGAAAGGCCTAGGCAGACCTGGAGAAGAGAGCTAGAGGCGGATGTAAAGAGGATAGGCAAAACATGGAAAGAATTGGAAGGGATGGCAAGAGAGAGGAAGAGATGGAAGAGACCTGTGCTCCGATGGGAGTTGAAAGGTGATGATGAATGTAGAAGGGCCAAGATATTCACAGTTTGTAATATTTTCAAATTATTCAATATTTTTAACAATTTTGGGTTGATCTCTTGTTTTGTCATTAGACGTCCTCTTAATTATTTTTTTCCATGTCTATTAGAAATATTCACCTTACAGCACTAAGGCCATTGTGATTCATCCTGGTGATCTCCTTCGACAGCATAACATGACACATGTCAACATTTACGTGTTGCTCACACGTCGTCTGATAATAACCTTGATTTTTTTATCCATCAAAACACGTAACTCACTGCTAATATTAATATCCTCGTGATTTATGAACTGTCAGTTAATGTAGGAAGATGGCGACGTAAACAAGATGTGATAATTCCTGTGGATGTGTTTACAGTGATTAAATGTGTTCATTAAGGATGAAACTATGACAGGTCCAGCAAACTGGTAGGGGATTTAATTGTTCACAAGAATCTGCTCTAGATATTGTACAAGAATTAAGTACAAAAATCAAATGAATATAGCCTTCATAGACCAAGAGAAGGCATTTGATAGGGTTAACAGAGACATATTATGGGATGTTCTCGAAAACTACGGAATAAAAGAAACACTGCTAGACTGTGTTAGAGCCATATATATAGAAAGTGAAAGTGCCATACGAACAAGCGCCGGACTCACAAATTGGTTTCCAGTAACATCAGGAGTACGGCAAGGATGTGTTTTATCACCTCTCCTCTTTATTATATACATGGATAGTATCACCAAAATAGATGAAACATCACTCAACGCAGACCAACAAAATGAACTGCTCTTTGCTGACGACCAGTGTTTATTCCATAATAATATTGAACAGCTTCAAGAACACATAAACTTACTCAACAATAGCTGCCTCAAATACAACATGAAGATCAACATTCAAAAGACAGAAGTCATGACTATAAACAGAGAACATAAAGCTATCAACATACAAATAAATGACCAAACGCTAAAGCAGGTGAGAGAATTCAAATACCTTGGAAGTATCTTCACATCTGATAGTAGACTGGATAGAGAGATCGGAACTAGAATCCAGCAAGCCAACAACATTACATACCAGCTTACCCCAATTTTGAAACACCCAGCTATTCCAGTAGTGACTAAAAGACAGATTATAAATTCAATCTTTATACCAACACTATGCTACCAGAGCCAAACATGGGCACTGACAAAAGAACAAGAAAGGAAAATTACCACATGCGAAATGAGATGCCTGAGGAAAGCAGTAAATAAAACAAGAAGAGACCATATAAGAAATGAGGAAATTAGAAGAACAGTCGGAACAACACCTGCTATTATATTTATTGAAAAACAGAGACTCAAATGGTTTGGCCACTTGGTCAGAATGAACCCGAATACACCAGTTGCAAGAGCGTACAACCTGAAAATGGAATCATCAAGAGGAAGGGGCAGACCAAGAAAAAGATGGGTTGATGGAGTTACAGACATCTTAAAACTCCACAATACCACAACATATCAAGCGACCGAGCGTGCATTATCTCGAAAACCGATCATCAGTTAAACCTGCTACGCCTAGCGGCAAAAAAACAGAGAGGGACAAAAGAAAGAAAGAAGAAGAGTTAATAGAACTTTACGTTCTATTATTGTGATAATGCGGCGCAAATTAGAATCTATGCGGTTTATAGTTGATCAATGAACTTTACGTTCTATTATTGTGATAATGCGGTGCAAATTAGAATCTATGCGGTTTATAGTTGATCAATGAACTTTACGTTCTATTATTGTGATAATGCTGCACAAATTAGAATCTATGCGGTTTATGATTGATCAATGAACTTTACGTTCTATTATTGTGATAATGCGGTGCAAATTAGAATCTATGCGGTTTATAGTTGATCAATGAACTTTACGTTCTATTATTGTGATAATGCGGTGCAAATTAGAATCTATGCGGTTTATAGTTGATCAATGAACTTTACGTTCTATTATTGTGATAATGCTGCACAAATTAGAATCTATGCGGTTTATGGTTGATCAATGAACTTTACGTTCTATTATTGTGATAATGCTGCACAAATTAGAATCTATTCGGTTTATGATTGATCAATGAACTTTACATTCTATTATTGTGATAATGCGGTGCAAATTAGAATCTATGCGGTTTATGGTTGATCAATGAACTTTACGTTCTATTATTGTGATAATGCGGCACAAATTAGAATCTATGCGGTTTATGGTTGATCAATGAACTTTACGTTCTATTATTGTGATAATGCTGCACAAATTAGAATCTATGCGGTTTATGGTTGATCAATGAACTTTACGTTCTATTATTGTGATAATGCTGCACAAATTAGAATCTATGCGGTTTATGATTGATCAATGAACTTTACATTCTATTATTGTGATAATGCGGTGCAAATTAGAATCTATGCGGTTTATGGTTGATCAATGAACTTTACGTTCTATTATTGTGATAATGCTGCACAAATTAGAATCTATGCGGTTTATGGTTGATCAATGAACTTTACGTTCTATTATTGTGATAATGCTGCACAAATTAGAATCTATGCGGTTTATGGTTGATCAATGAACTTTACGTTCTATTATTGTGATAATGCGGCACAAATTAGAATCTATGCGGTTTATGGTTGATCAATGAACTTTACGTTCTATTATTGTGATAATGCGGCACAAATTAGAATCTATGCGGTTTATGGTTGATCAATGAACTTTACGTTCTATTATTGTGATAATGCGGCACAAATTAGAATCTATGCGGTTTATGATTGATCAATGAACTTTACGTTCTATTATTGTGATAATGCAGCACAAATTAGAATCTATGCGGTTTATGGTTGATCAATGAACTTTACGTTCTATTATTGTGATAACGCAGCACAAATTAGAATCTATGCGGTTTATGGTTGATCAATGAACTTTACGTTCTATTATTGTGATAATGCGGCGCAAATTAGAATCTATGCGGTTTATAGTTGATCAATGAACTTTACGTTCTATTATTGTGATAATGCGGTGCAAATTAGAATCTATGCGGTTTATAGTTGATCAATGAACTTTACGTTCTATTATTGTGATAATGCTGCACAAATTAGAATCTATGCGGTTTATGATTGATCAATGAACTTTACGTTCTATTATTGTGATAATGCGGTGCAAATTAGAATCTATGCGGTTTATAGTTGATCAATGAACTTTACGTTCTATTATTGTGATAATGCGGTGCAAATTAGAATCTATGCGGTTTATAGTTGATCAATGAACTTTACGTTCTATTATTGTGATAATGCTGCACAAATTAGAATCTATGCGGTTTATGGTTGATCAATGAACTTTACGTTCTATTATTGTGATAATGCTGCACAAATTAGAATCTATTCGGTTTATGATTGATCAATGAACTTTACATTCTATTATTGTGATAATGCGGTGCAAATTAGAATCTATGCGGTTTATGGTTGATCAATGAACTTTACGTTCTATTATTGTGATAATGCGGCACAAATTAGAATCTATGCGGTTTATGGTTGATCAATGAACTTTACGTTCTATTATTGTGATAATGCTGCACAAATTAGAATCTATGCGGTTTATGGTTGATCAATGAACTTTACGTTCTATTATTGTGATAATGCTGCACAAATTAGAATCTATGCGGTTTATGATTGATCAATGAACTTTACATTCTATTATTGTGATAATGCGGTGCAAATTAGAATCTATGCGGTTTATGGTTGATCAATGAACTTTACGTTCTATTATTGTGATAATGCTGCACAAATTAGAATCTATGCGGTTTATGGTTGATCAATGAACTTTACGTTCTATTATTGTGATAATGCTGCACAAATTAGAATCTATGCGGTTTATGGTTGATCAATGAACTTTACGTTCTATTATTGTGATAATGCGGCACAAATTAGAATCTATGCGGTTTATGGTTGATCAATGAACTTTACGTTCTATTATTGTGATAATGCTGCACAAATTAGAATCTATGCGGTTTATGGTTGATCAATGAACTTTACGTTCTATTATTGTGATAATGCGGCACAAATTAGAATCTATGCGGTTTATGGTTGATCAATGAACTTTACGTTCTATTATTGTGATAATGCGGCACAAATTAGAATCTATGCGGTTTATGATTGATCAATGAACTTTACGTTCTATTATTGTGATAATGCAGCACAAATTAGAATCTATGCGGTTTATGGTTGATCAATGAACTTTACGTTCTATTATTGTGATAACGCAGCACAAATTAGAATCTATGCGGTTTATGGTTGATCAATGAACTTTACGTTCTATTATTGTGATAATGCGGCACAAATTAGAATCTATGCGGTTTATGGTTGATCAATGAACTTTACGTTCTATTATTGTGATAATGCGGCACAAATTAGAATCTATGCGGTTAATGGTTGATCAATGAACTTTACGTTCTATTATTGTGATAATGCAGCACAAATTAGAATCTATGCGGTTTATGGTTGATCAATGAACTTTACGTTCTATTATTGTGATAATGCAGCACAAATTAGAATCTATGCGGTTTATGGTTGATCAATGAACTTTACGTTCTATTATTGTGATAATGTTGCACAAATTAGAATCTATGTGGTTTATGATTGATCAATGAACTTTACGTTCTATTATTGTGATAATGCTGCACAAATTAGAATCTATGCGGTTTATGGTTGATCAATGAACTTTACGTTCTATTATTGTGATAATGCTGCACAAATTAGAATCTATGCGGTTTTTGGTTGATCAATGAACTTTACGTTCTATTATTGTGATAATGTTGCACAAATTAGAATCTATGTGGTTTATGATTGATCAATGAACTTTACGTTCTATTATTGTGATAATGCAGCACAAATTAGAATCTATGCGGTTTATGGTTGATCAATGAACTTTACGTTCTATTATTGTGATAATGCTGCACAAATTAGAATCTATGCGGTTTATGGTTGATCAATAGCTTCCACGTGTTATTTTAGTCCTTCTTCTTTGAACGTTCCATATCGACCACTTGTTAACCACTTTGTGTGATTTGTATGTGATCTGAGCCTAAGAGCGATTGTACGTTGTGCCAGTTATTCGCCTACCAGTAGGCCATCACATCCGATTTCTACGATGCTTTTTATTTACTAGAGTAGCTTCCTAGGTCCTACATCAATCGCCTCTTACGACATGCCTTGTAGGTCACAGTGGTACTATTCTTTGCTTCCTTGCAGGCCCCGGCACCACACGGGCGATATGGAGTCTAAGTGAATAGATTTAACTCCTACAATACGGCAAGCCATCTGGCAAATCATTAAAGCAGTATCAATTTTCATGTAAGTTATCTTATGAACCAAACCATGAAATAGAAGCACAGTTGCTACCAAGATACTTTTAAAGTGCCTTCATATGGTGCTTGACATAAAGAACATAATACATTATGTTGAAGTACTCGTGATAACACAAACAATGTGCTGTAAAAAGTAGCAGGTACAAAAATAGGTTTGAAGTGAATATAGTAAAAGTTAAGGAGACCTGAAACTGATCAAATATACAAGCAATACAATTTGTCATGTGTTTTTTTTGTGTGTTTAAAGATGAAAACATTAGGTCAACAATGTAATTTGAAGTTGGCATATTTTCTCATTACTTTATTAGGGATGCACTTGAAGAAATTGTAATTTCTGCAGGCAACATCAACAGAGTTTAGTTTTTTCAGGTTGCATAAATTAGAAGTTTTTAATTTTCTTGGGGCATCAATCGGAAGTTTTTGCAGGGGGCATTAACTCTGAAGTTTTAGTTTTTGCAGGGGACATTAACTTCGCAGTTCTAGTTTGTGCAGGGGATATTAACTCTGAAGTTTTAGTTTTTGCAGGGGACATTAACTTTGCAGTTCTAGTTTGTGCAGGGGATATTAACTCTGAAGTTTTAGTTTTTGCAGGGGACATTAACTCTGAAGTTTTAGTTAGTTTTTGCAGGGGACATTAACTTTGCAGTTTTAGTTTTTGCGGGGGACATTAACTCTGAAGTTTTAGTTTTTGCAGGGGACATTAACTCTGCAGTTTTAGTTAGTTTTTGCGTGGGACATTAACTTTGCAGTTTTAGTTAGTTTTTGCGTGGGACATTAACTCTGCAGTTTTAGTTAGTTTTTGCGTGGGACATTAACTCTGCAGTTTTAGTTAGTTTTTGCGTGGGACATTAACTCTGCAGTTTTAGTTAGTTTTTGCGTGGGACATTAACTTTGCAGTTTTAGTTTTTGCGGGGGACATTAACTCTGAAGTTTTAATTTTTTGCAGGGAACATTAGCTTTGCAGTTTTAGTTTCTGCAGGAGGGACATCTCCCTAATCCCTACCCACTCCCCTCTCAACCTGCTCCCACTCCTGGGAAAAAAAAACCATCCGCATGTAATAACTGCAAAAATAATATAACTTAATTAAGACAACTGCGTTTTCTTTCTGCATTAAAAAAAAATAAACAAGCGATAAACGGTTGCGCTAGAAAACTCTAATGTAACACTTCTTTTCTGCTTCTGTTATTGACATTATCAGAAGCTGTTAACTGGAATATGTTCAAACAAATTTCCCATCAGACTAAATAATGTGGACATCTAAACAAGAGAGTTTCTTATACAGTGGTACTAGTGGTGGTTATATCAATTATAAATGTTCAGTTGAAATGGACTGATAACTGATAACTGATAACATTTTGGTCTCTGTGGCGTAAAGTTTAGGTGCTCGTCTCTCGTGCCAAATGTATCGGGTTCGCTCCTTTGTGGAGCCATCTGGATATTTACTTCCAGAGATCCCTTATCTCAGTGTAGGTGAGATCGAATTCCTAGTCCTTTCGGAGACGGACGATAAAACGTAGGTCCCGTGTTCAATATGAGCACATTAAAGAACCCTTGGCAGTTCAAAAATCGAGAAGAGCAGGCTGGAAAGCCTCTGTCCGGGCAAAACTTAAAGATTAAAATTAAAATTTCTACAAAAATATCTTGACTATCTTCAAAATTACATCGGGACCCTCGCCGATGCTACGGAGTTCGTGTACTGCGGCTGAGATCTTACTGTGTAAGAAAGAGATCGAAGCACATATGAATACTCATCGCAGTGCAATGATGACGATAACATCATCAATGATACAGATGTGGTTATTTACATCGATGGTTCAGTCATTCGCCAACAACGCTGTGCGTGGACTTTTCAGGCACGCTCAGGAGGAAAAATAATAAAGAGTCCAGTGGGGCCTACGCAACAACCACAAGTAGTTTGACAATGGAGGTTCAGGCGGTTACGG
The DNA here is from genome assembly GCA_020796225.1 of Arion vulgaris. Classification (NCBI taxonomy): domain Eukaryota; kingdom Metazoa; phylum Mollusca; class Gastropoda; order Stylommatophora; family Arionidae; genus Arion; species Arion vulgaris. Next base: position 14,778,498 of record CM036771.1, on the reverse strand, counting down.
AGGCGGTGAAATGGTTGGCATCTCACAACTATCGTGTTTTCATACTCAGTGACTCCATGAGCATGATTCGTAAAGTCGAATCAGGAATGGTGAGATGCAACTGGGTGGAGGTACTGGTACAGACAATGATCAGAGAAATCACCTTTATTTTTGTCCCTGGGCACGCAGGAGTTAGGGGTTATGAACGAGCTGATAGATTGGCTGGCTTGGCTACAATATCAGAGGGAGCTGCCATGGATCGAAATGACATTCTTCATGCATTGAAAAAGTCTTTCCGAACTGAGGAGTTTCAGGGCCGTGAATCCCACTCGCTGACCGGATTGAAAAAGATGGGTGTCAATATTGATGCAGCCCGAAAAGAACTAAATATGCAAAGAGATTGATTAATCAACATCGAACTGACGTTTTGACGCTGGACGCTGCTGGATTTCTGAGGGCAGATCGGATCACCTATGGACATGTCTGGAGTGCTATGATAATATTCCTCATACAACTGATAACTGAATGATGGTGGTCCAATCAATCAATCAATCATTCAATCAATCGTCTATTGTACTGTTATACGTTACAGAAGGCCAGAAAAATAACTTCTACACTCACTCTATCCTGGGCAACTGGTTCAGACTTTTCTATGAAAATGAATACAGTATTACTTGTCTCTTATCAGAATTACTTTTAGAAATCTTTGTCTCCCACTTCAATGTTTGCTTTGTGATTCTTTGATCATATCTTCTCAGAGCATGTCCAACATATCGACATTTTCTCTTTCTTATAACAGTTGTTACTTGTAGTTTTTAAAAAAAGTGTAGGCCAACCGGAAGCTTAGCAAGACAGGCATGTTTTCAACCCGCAGGAAAAGATAAGTCCAAGAAATGCCTGGAGAAGAGAGCTAGAGACTGATATGAAAAGTTAGACAAGACGTGGAAAGGATTGGGAGGGATGGCAAGAGAGTAGACGTTGTTTGTTGGAAACCTGTGCTCCGTTGGGAGTTAAAAGTAAGAGAGTTACAAAAAGCGTCGTGTCCACAACAATCCTTTCTTTAAAAAAATTTATCAAAATATTTTTAAAATTATTTTTTTCTTCATACTGTATTTCCCCTGAACATTCTTATTTACTTGCCTAGTCCGAGTATTATGTTGCTCCAAAATACTTATCCTTGTTCCTTGTATATTTTTGTATAACAGATTTCACAATACCTTAACTTGCCAGGGTCTGCTCATTATCTGTATGATACTGGCTGAACGCTCCGAACTAGTATAGCTCAGGCATATTGCACTATTGATTCAGATTAATAATGATCTATTTAGATGTATTTGCTCTTTGTAAAGCTATTTAAGCAATATGCAATCTTGGGGGAAAATAGACATACTGCATCATTATTCGTGTATCACATATTCTTATCTTTACTATTGACAAATCTAAAGTAATGTCAACTTTGAACTTTGACGATGGTTCTCGTTGAACATCCGTTCAAATTGAAATATGGGCGGAATGTACACTACTACCTACTATTACTACTATACTACTGCTACTATTACTACATTATCTATTTACTCTACTCTGCACATTATCACATACTCACGCGTACACTCACTGCACACACTACCGTATTACACACTCTTACTACCTGCATTCTACTTGCTATTCTACCTGCATTACTACACGCATTACACTCATTACACTGCTCTCCCTCACACGCACTTCTGCTTATATTCTTACTACTATTACATCTAAGTATAACTTTGAACTTTAGACTGCGATTCTCATATGCTATTACTCTTGACATTGACAATATGCTAATGTACTACTACTGCTACTACTACTACTATTACTACTACTCTACTGCTATACTACTACTATTACTACTACTACTACTGCATTACTCTACTGATATACTACTATTCTACTACTACACTACTGCTACTGACTATTACTACTACTCTACTATGCTACTATTCATTTCTACTTATACTTACTGCTATTACTCCTATATTACTACACATTACTACTTACTACTCACTACTATACTACTCATACTACTACTGCTATCATCTACTACTACTACTATTACTACTACTTACTACTACCTACTACTACTGCTACTACTTACTACATGTTTCTACTCTCTACTACTATCTACTATACTACTACTACACTACTATACTACTACTACTACTACTATTTACTACTACTACTACTCTTACTCTACTATACTACCTACACTACTACTCTACTACTACTACTAAAGTTAGTTAATTGCATATCCTTTACAGGACTTTGTGAATCAACCCCAGCTTTTTAACGTTGTTTGTGATTTTTCTAGGCATTATTACGTTCAGTAGTTTACCATTGCTTTCTGAACGGGTGGTGCCATCGTCCTTTGTAAAAATCCACGCGAAATAATTTGCAACCAAATTGTCCGCAGCGTGTTCGAACTCAGAACGTCGGGGTTAATAGACCGAATCACTATCCCTAAGCCACAGACGCCACACTATTACTACAACTACTACTTCAAAATTACATCGAAGAACCTCGCCGGTGCTATGGAGCTTGTGCAATGCCACTGATATCTTCGAAATACACGTAATTATTCGCGGAAGAGAAAGAATGATGGTTATATCACCGAACGATTCAAATTAATCAATGGACTATATCATGACATAATGATGCAATGGGACAAGATGAATCTATGATCAAACATAAACACTAATGTTGGATGTAAAAACCCAACAAGCTAGTTTTCATAGGGGTTTTATGTTATGTTAGACTGAACCCAAACATAGATAAACAATTGACTATTGCTGTCCGCCAGTAGGAAAACAATTCTTGTACATGTGGATCAGTAGGGATGAGATATTTGGAGCAGACAATGTAATGTTGCCATGTCCTCTGTGTTATATTGTAGTATGATTGTTGGAACTGATTGATCAACGCAGGGTGGTGGGGAGCATGACAGCTGACTGCTCATAAGTACTACTACTGTTACTACTACTACTACTACTACTACTACTACTGCAACATATACTACTACTACTACTGTTACTACTACTACTACTACTGCAACATCTACTACTACTACTACTAGTACTACTACTACTACTACTAACAATACTATTACTATCGAGCAGCCACCAATACTATTACTATCATCACTACAACTACTACAACTGTTGCAGCTTCTTCTTCACTCTCTCTTCTCAATCTGTATATGACCTACGCTCAATTCAATGTAATAGATTTCAAAACAGGCCTAAATAATGTGCTACGTAGACACTTCTCTTTCGACGCCTCTTTATCTCTAAAAGTCCCTCTTTTAGCGTGCCCTTTTGACTTCGTCACCATTGTAGGAGACACATTGCTCTTTGAAGTGCACTGTCTGATGTGTCAATCTAGCTCTCACGGCTTTGGCCGAACCATTTGATTTTGTTTTTCGATCGAAGAAGACTGAGTTGTCCAGCTTGTCTTTCATGATGTCTTCGTTTCCCCAACACCGGAATCTCCCTTCTTTTATACCCAGCATTGCCGCACTAGAGGCTAGTCACCGCGTCGTGACCTCAGCTTTTTAATCGTTTGTTGCAAGTCCAGAGTGTGCTGATGGCTAACATAATGTAGGAAAGATGTTTGAAACATTGCTCTTCTTAGTGTGATCAATGGGAACATGCTCTGCACTTTCTTAAATTGAAAGCGCCATTTGCCTAATCATTTGATTTCTTTGATTGCATTCTGTAGGGCTGAATTCTCATAGTTATTCTTCCATTTGGCGTATTCATGGTGTCTAAAATTGATTTTTGCGTTGTTTTTTTTATCACCGTTGTCCCTCGCCATACAGGCATGACCTCCGATTTCAGAGGTAGAGATCTAAATTACAAGTACCTCAGTAGTCGGAGTAAGTCTCGCCTGAATTCGCCTAATTTATAGTAGGCGAGCGAAAATATACGCCTGAATTTATAGCGGGCGAACGAGAGTAAAAAATGGTCGATCTCATTTACGCAGTGTCCTGCAAGACTGTCCTCTTCTGTGTGAGCTGAGAAGCAACATGTGGCCACACCCAGTCGACCTGAAAACTAAGCTTTGGGGACACCTGACAGACCTGAAGCTGTCTGCCCAGTTTGTGGTCCACAGTAAATTAAGCGCATGACCAGAGATCGCTGAAGAAGAAGAAGAAGAATTTACGCAGTGGATCTAACTTTGAAAATAGCAACATCCTAATTTGCAAAACATGTTCAGAGATGCGATCGATAAAAATAGATTTCTTAATTTGTTGTCTGTTTTCGAATATCGTTTATAAAAGTTTAGTTAAGTAAACACATTATATTAAAACAATGTTTTTGTTTATCACATAAATAGTAGTTGAATTATAATGGCATGACGTGCGCTACAAAGTCAAGGTTAGAAAACACACTGGTTGCACTGCCGCTGTAGTTCGCTGCTGTAGAAGCAAATATACCTCACTAGAGAAGTAAGGATTGGACAGGATTAAATATGATCATGGTTAAGATCACCATCAAATAGTTTGTTCTGAGCAGAACTTTGCTACCTTTACAGTCATTCGGGATTTCTCTCTCTCTCTCTCTCTCTCTCTCTCTCTCTCTCTCTCCTGCTCTCTATCATAAGTCAATGTCCCGTCTCTCAGCCGTCATCCTCAAATCATCGTTTACACCCTGAATCCATTTTCTCCGTGGTCTTCCTCTTCTCGTTGCCGGATACCTCTTCTATGACAGTGCTAAGTAGTTTGTGCACAAATCACAAAGAGTGGTTAACTTGGTTGATAAAACCGAACCCAAACCAACGACAAACAAGTTCAATTGTACGAGGGCGAGTCAATAAGTAAGCCACAAAGTTCTGTGGGATGGTAGGTAAATGTAGTTTGTGTTTTCTAAAGGTGTCATTAGGTGACAGCAACATCGTACTTTATATTCCCGTTCGTCAGGTGGTGCTAGGTGTCTCATGCGCATGCGCAGAGCATAAATAAAATGGCGACTGTACTTACAGAGGCTGCAACCAAAGAGCATCGTGCTGTTGTGCGTTTTTGTGGGCAAAATGACTGTCTGTAAAGGACATTCATTAGGAAATGCTTCCTGTTTATATTGACAAATGTTTGTCCCGTAAAGCGGTGCATAGCTGGAAAGATAACTTTTCTCAAGGACGCTCTAAAATTGTTGATGAAATCCGATCTGGTTGTCCTGTTGAGATTGCAGTAGCAGCATCTGTGAAGCGTGTGGAGGAGAAGATTAGAGGTGACAGGCGAGTAGCGATAGACTTTATTGCATCTGCAATAGGGTGCTCACATGGTTCAGCATACAGCACATTGCATGATCGATTTAAATTTAAGAAAGTGGGCCCATTGTGAGTACCCAGACAATTGAAGGAGGAACACAAAATTAACCGATTTGGACTGTCCTTGCATCATCTCTGTCGATACGAAGATGAAGGAGAAGACATGCTGAACATGATTGTTACTGGGGATGAATCATGAAAGCATCACTACCAGCCCGAATCAAAGCGAGCTTCAATGCAGTGGAAACATCTTTCTTCGCCTTGTGTCCAAAAATTCAAGAATACGCCATCAGCAGGGAAGGTTATGATGACGGTGTTCTGGGATTGTCAAGGGGTGTTTTTAATAAATTTCAAGAAGAAAGGTGACAATGTGAATTCTGAATCGTACTTTCTGAATCGTACTGTGAAGTTCTATTGATGGGTCATGATGCAATTCGAAAAAAAACGCCCAGGACTGCTGACTAGAGGAGTGCTGCTTCTTGAAGACAATGCAGACCACATACGGCTCGATTAACTCATGAGAAAATTAACCAACTAAGGTGGGAAGTTCTGGAACATCCATCTTGCAGTCCCGACTTAGCCCCTAACGATTTCCACCTTTTTGGTCCACTGAAAACCCACCTTGGCGGAAAACATTTCGCGAATGACGCCGAAGTTGAATGTGAAGTGAAAACGTGGTTTAGAAACAGAGCCCGCAGTTCTATGCAGCCGGTTTGGGAGGATTGATAAAACGATGGGATAAGTGCATCAATGTTGATGGAAATTATGTTGAGAAATAAAGGGACAATGTATATATAAAAATAAACTGGTTTTAAGTTATCATGTTTAGTTATTTTTCTACAGCCGTTTGTGACTTACTTATTGACTTCCCTCGTACTTCTAATACAAATGTAAACAACTGACAAACCGGAATGCTTCTGGCCCGGAATTATATGCCATTGTTATTGTGTTCAGAACAAACGTAACAACAGAACGAACGTAACAACAGAACGAACGTAACAACAGAACGAACGTAACAACAGAACGAACGTAACAACAGAACGAACGTAACAACAGAACGAACGTAACAACAGAACGAACGTAACAACAGAACGAACGTAACAACAGAACGAACGTAACAACAGAACGAACGTAACAACAGAACGAACGTAACAACAGAACAAACGTAACAACAGAACGAACGTAACAACAGAACGAACGTAACAACAGAACGAACGTAACAACAGAACGAACGTAACAACAGAACGAACGTAACAACAGAACAAACGTAACAACAGAACGAACGTAACAACAGAACGAACGTAACAACAGAACGAACGTACACAGAACGAACGTAACAACAGAACGAACGTAACAACAGAACGAACGTAACAACAGAACGAACGTACAACAGAAGAACGTAACAAGAGAACGAACGTAACAATAGACTACAAACAAATGGAAGTGTTATTTATTATCTGCGCGGTGTTTGAGAAACTCATCAAAGAATAAGGAGAAATTGATTGATAGGAACATCACCATTGTGGTCTCTGTGACGTAGATGCTACGTGCTCGCCTCTCGTTTCAAAGATACTCGGTCCGTTCCCTCGTGGAGCCATCTGGATAGTTTTTGTTTGAGATGCCAGATCTCAGTGTAGGTGAGATCTAGTTCCTAGTCATATCTCAGTGTAGGTGAGATCTAGTTCCTAGTCATATCTCAGTGTAGGTGAGATCTAGTTCCTAGTCCAGATCTCAGTGTAGGTGAGATCGAGTTCCTAGTCCAGATCTCAGTGTAGGTGAGATCGAGTTCCTAGTCCAGATCTCAGTGTAGGTGAGATCGAGTTCCTAGTCCTGATCTCAGTGTAGGTGAGATCGAGTTCCTAGTCCAGATCTCAGTGTAGGTGAGATCGAGTTCCTAGTCCAGATCTCAGTGTAGGTGAGATCGAGTTCCTAGTCCTGATCTCAGTGTAGGTGAGATCGACTTCCTATTCCTGATCTCAGTGTAGGTGAGATCGAGTTCCTAGTCCTGATCTCAGTGTAGGTGAGATCGACTTCCTATTCCTGATCTCAGTGTAGGTGAGATCGAGTTCCTAGTCCTGATCTCAGTGTAGGTGAGATCGAGTTCCTAGTCCTGATCTCAGTGTAGGTGAGATCGAGTTCCTAGTCCTGATCTCAGTGTAGGTGAGATCGACTTCCTATTCCTATCGGAGACGAACGAAAAACGTTGGTCACATTTTCAAGTTGAGCACATAAAAGAACCATTGGCAGTTCAAAATCGAGAAGAGCAGGCTGGAATGCCGCTACCCGGGCAAAATTCATCAGAAAAAAATGAAAATAATACAATTCCAACAAAATAGTTTCACTATATTCTAAATTACATCGGGGACCCTCTCCGGTGCTACCAAATTCGTGCACTGCAGTTGAGATCTTCCCGTGGAAGAAATATATCGGAACACACATGGTTACTCACTGACGTGCAATGAGGATTGTCATATCAGTCAATCAATCTACCAATTAATCAATAAACCATCATTATTGTACTGCGGTGAATAGCACTTTGTGTTCTCCGATCTCTTTCTTCCACAGAAAGATCTCAGCGGCAGTGCACGAACTCCATAGCACCGGCGAGAATCCCCGATGTACTTTTGAAAATGGTGAAAATGTTTGTAGGAATTTAAATTTAATCTTTTTTTTACGAATGTGCCTTGGGCAGCAACTTTGCCGCATGCTCTTATCAATTTTCAACTAACAAGGGTTCTTATGAGAGGTAAACTTGAATACAACCTGCTGGCTACGAACTGATACCACCTTTATTTCTTCTTCTTCTTCAGCGATCTCTGGTCATGCGCTTAATTTACTGTTGACCACAAACTAGGCAGTCAGCTTCAGGTCTGTCAGGTTTCCCCAAAGCTTAGTTTTCAGGTCGACTGGGTGTGGCCACATGCTGCTTCTCAGCTCACCAAGGAGATGACAGTCTTACAGGACATGCTGTGGTGTCTGTTCCACCTGATGACACTAGCAGAGAGCTGTTTGACTTATTCCTAGTCTATATAAGTGTTTGTTGAATCTGCAGTGTCTAGTCGAAATAAAATGACCTAGTCTGTTCTGCTTAGGTCTTTGAGGAAGTCTTTTCCATAATCGTATCCAGAGTTTGTCTTCCAGTCTACTGTAGATTTCTTCTGTATGAAGGTTTTGACCTCTTGAAAAGACAGGGCTTACACCACCTTTATTAGTCGATCAGATCTTATGGATGCTACATTGAACATAACAAACCTTTATCTACCTCATGTATGTACATCTCAAGTCTATCTATTATCTTAAGACAGAGTACATTTGCAACAATAAATAAACACTTTACCTACACGCTGCAAAAACTTCAGTAGTGTTACCATCTTCAAGTTCTTCCATCTTCATTTCTATCTTATAAGACAGAGTACATTTGCAACAATAAATAAACACGTTATCTACACGCTGCAAAAACTTCAGTAGTGTTACCATCTTCAAGTTCTTCCATCTTCATTTCTATCTTATAAGACAGAGTACATTTGCAACAATAAATAAACACTTATCTACACGCTAGCAGAAACACTTCAGTAGTGTTACCATCTTCAAGTTCTTCCATCTTCATTTCTATCTTATAAGACAGAGTACATTTGCAACAATAAATAAACACTTTATCTACACGCTACAGAAACTTCAGTAGTGTTACCATCTTCAAGTTCTTCCATCTTCATTTCTATCTTATAAGACAGAGTACATTTGCAACAATAAATAAACACTTTACCTACACGCTCAAAACTTCAGTAGTGTTACCATTTCAAGTCTTCCATCTTCATTTTTTAAGACAAGTACATTGTCCTTTCAAGAATTACATATTGACACCTTGTTTTGAAACCGATTTTCCGATTTTAAATAAATATTTTCGGTAATATATTTTCATGATGACAGTTTTTTCAATAAACAGCGGATGGGAAAAGAAGATCTGGACTCCCAAAGGAAACATGGAAAATAACTGATGAAAGAGAATTGAAAGATTGTGGTTTGACGTGGAGAAACGATTGACGGAAAGGCGACAGATTGGCTGCAGTAGACATCTCTTGTGGAAGTTGTATGTGTCTTTTGAGACACGAAGATAATGTAGATTTACATGCTGAAGATATTTATTTGGAGAAATCCATTTTATTGTGTAATCCCGTCCAGTAAAACTAATATTTGTTTATGTCGTGTAGCACTCTTTTGAACAATAATATTTGTTTAAGATCCGGGAGTATTGAGTGTGTGTGTTGAGTATTGAGTGTTTGTGTTGAGTATTGAGCGTATGTGTTGAATATTGAGTGTTTGTGTTGTGATGTGTCTACGATCAAGTCTTCAACATTGAAGTATTAGATGTTGTGTGTTTCCATTGCGTCGTGAGGGACGGTGCGTGAGTAAAACTAATATTGATTTTCTCAGACCTTCCATAATAATGATGATGAAATTGTTATTGTTGACAGTACACGAAATATCCATATTGTTTTAAGAATTGATTTTTCTAAAATTAATATTTTTCGTTATATTGTTTTAAGAATTGATTTTCTAAAATTAATATTTTTCGTTTGCTCGTTATGAATCCAAACATATAATCAAGGTACCTAAAATGGAACCCCGGCTCATTTGCGTTAATGCTTGCATTTCATATCACCAGTGCCGCCCTCGTCATCCGACGAGTCCTACTACGACTTCAGAAGTACTTGTAATTTAGATGTAAAGTATCAGAGTCTCTTGTAGTTCAATTTCTATCTGATCTCGTCTCATGAGACCCCCTCTTTGGGATTTGTATATGATCTGAGCATAAGAGCGATTATACGTTGTGCTAGTTATACGTCTACAAGTAGACCAGCACTTCCGAATTCTACGACGATTTTCTATTTCCTTGGGTAGCTTCCATAGACCCCAACCTCAGTCGCCTCTTACGACATGCCTTGTAGGTCGCAGTGTTACTATTCTTTGCTCCTTGTGAGCCCTGTCAACACACGGGGCGATGTTTTGTGTATTACTTTTGTCTTTGCAGTGTCTCCAACAGACTATCATGCAATTTGGTGAAATTTTAGGTCAACCTATGGGATCCATTTTATGAGAAACATTTGAAAATATACATACACACACACACATATATATATTCTTATCCTATCGTTATACGTTGTATATATGACCTGCAAGTAATGTCTCCATACCGATCTGACCTGGACAACCTGCTCATAATCTTCCATGGAATTGATTTCGATATTTCTCGCCTCTGTCAGCAAAGTTCGTTTCTTAAGGCGTCCTCTCGTTCTTAAACCCTTTGCCTCCCCCTTCAATGCCTGCTATGTTACTCTTTTATCATTTCTTCTCAGAGTATGCCCAACATATCTCAATCTTCTCATTCTTGTAACAGTTGTTACCAGAGGTTGATCAGACATTTCTCGGATTTCATCATTTCTAAATGCGTCATATTTTATGTTCTTAATTTTTGACAGACATTTGTTTTCAAATTCAATCAAATTACTTTCCATACAATAGCACAATTTAAATTAATTCATTAAATTAACACAAGTATTAGCATAGATGCAATAAAGCAAATCAAATGAAAGGACAAATGGCGCCAATTTTAAAATGCAAACAGGTTACCATGAACAAAATAAGAGCAATGCTCAACACACTCTTTCGATTGTATGATCTGAGCATGATGCATTATACGGTGGTTGACTCGACAGTGCAGACTCCATGTCAGAGATGTTTAAGAACGTGGTGTTCCGACAACACAGTCTACAGTGATCTGACGCAGGTTACTATGCTGGTTGTAACAGAACACAGACTGTTATTGATATTTCAGTGCTCAAGACTATCATGCAAATGGTGAAATCAGGTGACTAGGACATTATGAACATGAAATCTAACACAACATTATATATTTTGTGCCACGTAAGCAGTGTAATAGACAGAATGCACCGTGCGATAGCATTTGCAGGTCGATAGCTGCTGCACAAAGCGGCGCAAGACCAGCTGTTCTAAAGTGCCTCCTAGAGAAGCAGAGGACGTTACATGATTCTAATGCGTAATCTTACACACAACAGCTGCGATATGAACATTTCATTAATTCTAGGCTGTGTAGTACAAGACAGACATTGGCAAGACAAAAAATACTTGTAAACCCAAAATAAAATTCATTAAATCACAAGCTAGATGAGAGCAACTAAAGAAGATCAAACATTAGACTGAATTTTTCAAATGTCAAGTGATCCGAAGACAATGCTAAACATTTCTCTCCCAAATTATTACCAGTGTAAACCTGACGATGACATCAAATGATGAAGAAAACTGTCAGACAGATAAGTGTCTACGCAGAATGCTGGGTAACAGAAGAGACTGGTTGAGAAATGAGACATCAGCAAAAAGTGGTGCACATCGTACTGACTTCATCAGAAACAACAAATTAAATTGTTCGGCCACGTAAGCAGATTACCATCAGACAGTGCACCTCAATGCTGCTCCGATACAATGGGCACAAACAAGGCCGACCACAAAGTGGACCTCAGAATAGAGAGGCGACGAAAGACACTATTATATAACTATACAAAGCGTTATATAAATCTCTTATCTGCGCTGTGAGACACAGAAATTGCGAAAAGAAAAATAGCCGGTAGGAAACTGAAATAAAACCCACCTCAAACAAAAAACAGGACGAGTCAACTAAAGTTATGAAATGGTAAAACATATTTAAAGAGGATGAAACTTAGAATTTTCTCCTCATGTTACCAGTTCTAAGAGTTCTCTCTCATTACAGTTCTCTAACGACATTTTGCCGCAGTGATGGTCTGTATATTTTTGTATTTTGCAAAATTGCATTATTTCTGTCCTGTTTATCTTATAGAGCTTGTTAACCTATTTATTGACATCCATGCTGAACTAGTTCTAAGTTATATATAGTATATATACCTCTGTCCAGGTGTTCGTAGCCGTTGACAAGTGACAAGTCCTCTGTGAGTGCGGTTCAACTCCGTGGACTGCAGAAAAGCCACAGTTCCAGTTTACGGTGTTCGTGACGAACCGAAGGGTTAGATGTCCATGACACGAGCGAAAGTGTAAGCTCAGTGCTTCTAGATCGAAAATATATATATATAGTTGACTTTTTCGTCTCTATACTGTTGTTAGTTGGTACGTTATTGATAGCTTATTGTACGTTATTGTAACGTTATTGTAACGTTATTGTAGCGTATTGTAACGTTATTGTAACGTTATTGTAACGTTATTGTAGCGTTATTGTACCGTTATTGTAGCGGTATTGTAACGTTATTGTAGCGGTATTGTAACGTTATTGTAGCGGTATTGTAACGTTATTGTAACGTTATTGTAACGTTATTGTAACGTTATTGTAGCGGTATTGTAACGTTATTGTACCGTTATTGTAACGTTATTGTACCGTTATTATACCCATATTGTACCGTTATTGTACCGTTGTTGTAACGTTATTGTACCGTTATTGTAGCGTTTTTGTAACGGTATTGTAACGGTATTGTAACGTTATTGTAGCGTTATTGTAGCGTTATTGTAACGTTATTGTAACGCTATTGTAACGTTATTGTATCGTTATTGTAGTGGTATTGGGTAATCCGTTAGTTCCGCAGCGGGTAAAGCCAGTTACGTTTAAAACTTGTAAATGTTCAGAGCTTCGTTATTCTTACGAATGAGCTGCTCGGGAGTTTTAAAAATTTTTGGTCACTCTTGGCTCTATGAAGACTCCCATCATATGTCCGCGAACAAGTGGACACTACAATTTATTTTGGCTAACGGACCCAGAAGCGATCGTTACAGTTGGTCAATTAACAATTGTGTTACTCTGGTGAAATTTGGGAAATCAACAAAGAAAATTGATAAGAAACTGGACAGCTTTGAGAATAAATGTCTACGAAAATTATTAAAAGTCAAATGGAGTGATTTCGTTTCTAACAACACAGTAAGAGATAGAACACACCAACAACCCGTATCAAATATTATAAGGAAACGAAGGTGGAAATATTTAGGTAATGTTTTTAGATCAGACGAACAGAGAATAAATCGACAAGTCCTTATGTGGTCACCAGTTGGGAAAAGAAAACGTGGAAGACCAAAGACCATTCTTCGAAGAACCATCCAACAAGAAAGTAAACTATTGGGATGTAAAACCATACAAGATCTTCAACTGCTAGCAAAGAACTGCATCATATGGAGATCTAAAACCTCTGCCCTATGTGCCGCCTTTGGCACTAAAGGAACAAACAAACTAACTAACTAACTAACTACTCTGACAACTTCTGAGCGCGCTAGTCTCTCTTGCCTTAAGTTAATCGCTAAGTCTCTTGTTTAAAAGATTCTGCACCTTTGTATAACGTTGTTTTCCCACAGAACTCGGTCATCAGCTAGTTTTTTTTTTCATATGTTGAGACCGATAGAAAAGTTATTCATTGAGGCCTTTCCAGATATCTTTATATCTGAGCTGTGGTTTGTCTTGGTGTCTCTTCTCTCCGAAAGTTTAAGGAACAACATCTGTTGGAGTATGCGGTCGTGTTCTGTTCGACACATAATGCTTTTGCAAGAGGTTTTCATTGTTGCCGTTCTGTCGCTTTTCTACCAATTGTTTCCCATTTCAGGCCACAATCTTTCAACTCTCCACAGTTCTTCTCCATCTGTCCTTTAAACCTCCATGTTTTCTTTTCCCACCCGCTGTCCAAATGTGAGCTGTCCTAGCTTCTTCCTCGAACGCACCATATCGACCCCTTGTCGCCCGAGTGGTTACCGGGGCCCAAATAAGGGTGTAAAGAATAGAACCACTGTTACCTGTCATGAGTGTCGTAAGAGGCGACTAAGGAGGTTTGGCTGAAATCGGATGCATGTGTCCTAAATGTGTAGAAGTCTATGCGTTTAGGGGCCTACCAAACCAATGTGCAACGTAAACACGTTCTTGGCAAAGATCAAACATATCACAAAGAGTGATTAAAATTGGTCGTAAAGAACGAACGCAAGAAGAAGAAGAAGATTCCTTGTTAACCCTCTTTGTGATTTGTATATGATCTGAGCCTAAGAGCGGTTGTACGTTGTGCCAGTTATGCGCCTTCAAGTAGGCCAGCACATCCGATTTCTGCAACGCTTTTTATTTACTAAGGTAGATTCCCTAGGCCCCTACCTCAGTAATCGCTTAGTAGGTTGCACTGTTACTATTCTTTGTGCCCCTTGCGAGTCCATACATGTGTTTCTTCTTACGCCCCCACCACGATGACATCACCTTGTGATGGTGGGGCGCTTTGGTACCTCAATGACCCGGAGAGCTATGCTGGCAGGGTTACCTTAGCCGGACAGATCAAGTGAGAGAGGTCAGTCCAAATGTGACCTCCTGATCCTCCAGTTTCGAGGTTGTGCGATGAGCTAACTACCCATCCATTTAAAAAAAGGATGTAATTACAGAAACCACAAACAAATTGTTTGAAATTAATAACTGGAGTCTCGGACGAATTAGGACTCAACGCCGCAGACATGACGCAAAGAAGCTGATGCTTTGACGACGCTTTCTCGAAAGAAACCGATAACATAGACGTCATAAACAGACCTGGAGACAGAGTCTTCTTGAGAAAGTAACGGATACCGGACTAATCTGTGAAGACATAACAGCACGGTCAGAGGTCGGGAAAAGTTGCGAAAAGCTGTTAATGGCCCTATGCTCCACAAGGAGCGAGAGAAATAAATCAAGTCAAGGAAGTCATATATTTGAGGTATACAAAAACACATCATCGTTACACTGTACCATAAACAGGTTTTGAGTGTACACGAATACGCAGTCGTGTTTTTCTCAAACTTGGATAGAGCCAAGTATCTAGATCACCGAGAACAAACACTATTTATTGACTTTCTTACCAAGTATATGGAACTTTAGATATTTAATCAGTGTTTGATAGTCTCTTTTACAGCAGGTGAGCCCATTTTGTTTCCTGTTTTTCTTCCTTGGCTATTACACTCTACCTGTTTCCAAAACTACCGTATCTCCTGTCCAAAAAATTTTTTTGTAAATTCGGTCACTCAACATAGTTTGATATAAATAGTTGTTTATAATCTTTGTACTTTTTCTAACACATTTATCTAGAACGATGTAGTGTTGTGTTTATTCCCAAACGATGTTGTTTTGTGTAACTATTTAGATCGTGACAGTATAAGATGGGCATAAGAGATCCATAACGGCTTAGTATTGATGCGAAGACTCGGTGGTGACTAACGAAGTGTTTAAAGATTTCGTTGTTCGTCTTCGATATGTGGCTAGTGTCTACACTTGTTTAATTCAACGGGAAAATGTTTATTTGAGTAAAAACACAAATTAAATGTTACATTTGTTGATGTTAGTTTAGTAATAAATAAATCTATCCAGAAAGAACTCAAAATCAAAGAAAACTGGCTGATGCTACAAATAAGACAAAGAAAATTGAGATATTTTGGACATATAAAAAGATATGAAGGGCTGGAGAAGACCATGGAAGGAGGCATACCGGCAAAGAAAAGAAGAGGAAGACCACGGAGAAGATAGATTCAGGATGTAACTGATGGTTTGAATATGACAGCTGCAGAGGCAGGACATCTGGCCTATGAGAGAGAGAAATTCCGGAGGACTGTTTGGGTGGCAAAGTTCTGATCAGGACAAGCTATTTGATGATGAGTTTAGTAACACAATTTGTTGATTTATTAACATTAAAATTCGATTGCTGACCGGCCGATGGACGGATGAAAGAATGAGTAGATGGGTTCACGGTAAGTTTTTTTTTCCCGATCCAGAAGCACTTGAGCTTTCAGCTCTTCGGCTCGGTGTCATTGACATTGTAACCCTTCGGTTCGGTGCCACGAACACCGTTAATCTAGAGAACCTGTGGCTTTTCTGCCAGCCCGTGGAATTGAACCCGCACTCACTAAGGGCTTATCGCCCGTCGTCCAACGCGCTACAAACACACTGGTCAGGTGGGCGTTCACGGTAAGCTAGAAACCCTTTTTCATACGTCGAATAATATAGGGTAATACGATGTTAGGTCCGTATTTTTCATTGACCATCGGCACACGATGAGTGATGTGATCAACATGACACCGGTCGCCTTTACTTCACAGTGCTTTTACTGGTACCCAATTGAGGCTGGGTCGACCGGAGATCCGGTACGGTAGGAAGCATATTCCACACCCACTGTGGAATTAAACCCTGGAGCATAAGAAGCGGGTATGGGTTTAGGAAAGCATAAATTTAGATAGGCTGAGTCACACAATATGTGTGTCTATTCCATTGTTCGCTTGTGTGTCACAGTAAACAGTTCCGAACGTCACATTCTGGAATCATTAAATTTACACAAACTAACAAACATCTGAACAAACATCTAAACAAATATCTAAACATCTAAACAAACATCTAAACATCTAAATATCTAAACAAATATCTAAACATCTAAACAAACATCTAAACAAACATCTAAACAAACATCTAAATATCTAAACAAACATCTAAAGAAACATCTAAACAAACATCTAAACAAACATCTAAATATCTAAACAAACATCTAAACATCTAAACAAACATCTAAACATCTAAACAAACATCTAAACATTTAAACATTTAAACATTTAAACATTTAAACATTTAAACATACATAATAGAGTCTTCTTGAGGAACTGAAGAATATTGAACTATTTTGAGAAATTATAGAGAAAACGACTAGAGGCCGGGAAAATTGGAGGCCAACTGTTGAAGCCCTATGCTCAACGAGGAGCGGAGAAAAATAAGCATGTGAAAATGTAAAGAAAATAGTGACGGAAGAAAAATAAAAGCATTAATATTTTAAAAAATAACTTTTACATTAAATTCTGTTAACCAATTTTTTTTTTAATTTATGCACTTTAAAAACAAATTAGCTATAAAATGCAACACATGACATTAATTTTGATTTTGTGCCAGGGCACGCAGGTGTAAAGGAGAATGAACGCGCTGGTATGATTTTGTGTATGACTGCGGCAGAAAGCGGGCGAGCAATGAACTAGACTGATATTCCGAATTCCTTAAGGAGGAAAAGATACGTAAACTATTAAAGGAAGGTTGGTGAATATGCAACACTAATCAGACTGTAAGAATACTAAGTCAATTGTTTTGTGGATCACACCACAGAACATGTCATACAAGACTGTCACCTGTAGTTCCTCCATAGAAAGTGGTGCTGGCCCTACAACATTACGTTCAAAATTATATCTCACCAGAGATGAGTTCCAGACAACAGTCCACTTATCATTAGAACGCCACGTAACCCTTCGGTTCGGTGACATGGATACCGTAAATCTGGAGAACCTTTAGCTTTTCTGCCAGTCCGCGGAATTGAACCTGCGCTCACAGGGAGCTTGTCACCCGTCGTCCAACGCGCCACGAACACGCTGGGCAGACGGGCGTTGTGTTACGTAATGCATATGTTTCAGATATAGGTAACTGTAAACCGCAGTATTATCTTACCTGTCTGTTGTTATATAGTATAATCATATCGTTAGTAGTATCCTGTATTAGTTATGATTGATTTAGGATACGGAGCTGCTCAAGGAATGACAGATGTGTATCCGTCAGGAGTAGAGGATGAATAAATAGGATGTGTTTAACCACAGCCAACTCTAGATAACTAGACCAGACAACTGCCCCTGGATTCCCTGACATTGATCAGAAAAGGGGGCTGGAATTTACAGATGTTTGATAGAAAACAGCACGCATTTTTGCAATTTTACTCAATTCTGTGAGTCTATGGTTATTTATTGGTGAAAAATATTCATAATATTGATATTCCTTTATTGTTAAACTTAACTTGTTGCATAATATAACTTCTATTTAGCATTTTGTGTTGATTTTAAACTGAATTCGACTTACAAACAATATTGAATGCGAGGTCAGTGGTGTAGTTGTGGTCTGATTTCCCATAATTCCTACTTGAGTCTGATGGCCCATAAGTTTATAGTTGGCCCATAAGTTTATAGTTCGCCCATAAGTTTATAGTTGGCCCATAAGTTTATAGTTGGCCCATAAGTTTATAGTTGGCCCATAAGTTTATAGTTGGCCCATAAGTTTATAGTTGGCCCATAAGTTTATAGTTCGCCCATAAGTTTATAGTTGGCCCATAAGTTTATAGTTGGCCCATAAGTTTATAGTTGGCCCATAAGTTTATAGTTGGCCCATAAGTTTATAGTTGGCCCATAAGTTTATAGTTGGCCCATAAGTTTATAGTTGGCCCATAAGTTTATAGTTGGCCCATAAGTTAATAGTTGGCCCACAAGTTTATAGCTGGCCCATAAGTTTATAGTTGGCTCTGGCTCAACTCAGTAGAAAACGAATGAATAGAATAGTATATAATATGCCCATTGGATGTTCTTCGCGACCTACTGTTGAATGAGGACACTAGAATCATTCCAGAGATTTAGGGAGTTTGGAATTACTCGTTTTATAAGTAGAGCTGGATGCTTGATGGGCAGAGAGAGAGGGAGGGAGAGAGAGAGAGAGATAAGTGTATTTAACCAGCGAACCATCAGTATGCATATCCTTCGATATCTGTTAGGGGAGACTAAGCACTTATGGGTATGCCCGGAGGTCTGTGACGTCAGTTCTCTCTCTCTCGATCACCGCCCAGACCAATGTACCAGACTTCTCCATAAATTCTATTCATGTGAAAATCTGATTCATGCAGCCTTAGCATTGTTGTGTTTTACGTCACATCTTCAGCACCATTTGAAACTCTGGTGCTTATCCTTCGGCAATGTGTCCAGTTTCAGCCAGCGTTTACTTGGTTTGCTCTCCGTTCTGTAGTGATCTAGTATTTTTACTGTGTGGGGTAGCTAGCCCCACGCTCAACCTTCTTATTCGCCTCTTACGACATACGTGGCAGGTAACAGTGGTTCTATTCTTTCCATCCCAATTTGGGCCCCGGTAACCACTCGGGTGTGACGTCAGTTCAGTAACCAACAACCAATGTCCAGTTATCAGTTATCAGTTGTATGAGGACTATCATCATAACACTCCGAACATGTCCATAGATGCTCCGATCTCCGGCTCAGCAAATCCAGCAGTGTCCAACGGCCCAACACGCCAGTTCAATGTTGATTCATCAATCTCTTTGCACATTTGGTATGTCGTTCTTGTTCGTACTGTACTAATATCGACACTCATCTCTCTCCGTCCGTTCAGTCAATCACCAACGTCCATCATCTCATGAGTAAACGATTAATGTCTAGGAATAACGTGCCCAACATCTGTTGAGATAAGAAATGAACAACTATGGGTCTACCCAGGACCGTGCGGTATATTTTCTCAGTATGATGCAAGTCTTCGAAATGCCGCACCTTAAATTTGTTCCTTTAATATAACCTTCATTTGTAATTTTGATTTTGCTGCTTATGCCGCCCCCTTACGTTTCCGCCTGATGCGGCCGCCTCTCTGCATTATAACACGGCGCGGCCCTGGGTCTACCTGAAGTGCAATATCGTCTATTCGGTAATAAATATCTAACATGATGGTAGTTGCCTACATTCTTTCGTAAAAATAACACAGTATATGAACATATTATACAACTGATTAACATATGCTGGCGATACTTGCATCATGCGCATTATTACTGTCACGAACTAGTGTCACATATACTATACATATAGTTCCGTGTCAACATTGTAAATGTGAACTATAGATCAGCGTATCCCAACGTGTAGTCCGTGAACCCCCGGGAGTCCGTGAGGTACTCACTGTAGATCCTCAAACGTTGAAGAAATATTATGATCTTTAACATTTCAAACAGAAAAAGAAATTATAAAACATATATTTTTTTTTCCCGATCCAGAAGCACTTGAGCCTTTCAGCTCTTCGGCTCGGTGCCATAGACATCGTAACCCTTCGGTTCGGTGCCACGAACACCGTAAATCTGGGGAATCTGTGGCTTTTTCTGCCATCCCGCGGAATTGAACCCGCACACAGAGGGATAGTCACCCGTAGCCCAACGCGCTACGAACACGCTGGACAGACGGACATAAAACATATATAAAAACAGTGGTAAACTATTTCCCACTGCAAAATCAAAGGACCCGGATTAGACCGGAGTCTGACAGGAGAAATGAAGGATCGTTTGAAGTTTCCTTTAGTCTGAGAAATGGGAGCCAGTTTGACTGTTAGAGTGGTGTAATAATAACTCCATCGTTAGAAGATTTTCATATATCGAAACTGTCAAGGTCCGCAGTAGCAAAATTACGGAGAAAGTGTTAAAATGCATTAAGAAATTACCTCTGAAATCGGAGTAATGGTGCTGTACACTGGTGATAAGAAAGGCAAGTCTCAACACAAAAATCAGTCAAAGGTGCCATATTAGATGTCGAAACTACGCCTGGATTCATAGCAAACAAATATTTTTTCTTTTAGATGAAAACATTTTCGAGAATTTAATTTAACCATTTCCAAAATAACATTGCAAACCTTTAGTAATGCTACGGTTCTGTATAGCGTGAGATCTCCATAGTGATAAGCCAGATTGAATCTCCATATAAGAGAGATTGAAGCACACATGTTATCCGAAGTGCAATGATGATGTTCCCATCATCCAATCATTAAGATAACTCATATTCTTACTCAGTGGCAGTTCGTCATTAAGGGCCACTGGGCCGGGCCACCAACAATAATGTGTAACGTGTATTTATTATTTTATAAATTAAAACATAACAACCCAAAACCATGATTTTTCCGAAAAATGTATGTCTGGCCCCACCAACAAAAATTATCACGAGCAACCACTGTTCTTAATGCTTTTTGTTTATTCTTGATCACAGAATGAAACAAGTAAGTCTGCACTGGAATATGCTGGTTCTTGGATATATCCTGAGCAACCAAATGACCATTGATGACAAAACTATGAACCGCTGGTGAATCTAATCAAAATAATCTCATGGTGGATTGGGTTCAAATCTTCTAGAACATTCGAGTAGACATCAGTGGTCGACTGGTTAACGCTACGTGTTAGATTTGGATAAGAAGTGCTAAGTTATTTGAAAGACATTTGTACAGAAATGGACTCTGATTACGTCGGTTCTAATGAGGTAAGACCCTCTTTAACAGAGTTGAGCGAGCAAAACAACGATGATGAAGATGAGGAGGAGGAGGTATCAACTGGAGCAGCTTCAGACAGGTGAGGAAGTTGTTGTGTTAAGCTATATAAAAAAGCATATCAGAAAAGATTAAAAGATTATGAGGTTTAATGTTATGTTATGCGATCGACGTCATGGCACATTAGACAATCCCATGCGTGTTCTATCCTCCACTCCAGCACGTCCGTTACCCTGCACTCCAGCACGTCCGTTACCCTGCACTCCAGCACGTCCGTTACCCTGTACTCCAGCACGTCCGTTACCCTGTACTCCAGCACGTCCGTTACCCTGCACTCCAGCATGTCCAGGCGCGTACAGTCAAGGCAGTGTTTTGAGATGTGGTCTCCAAATGCTTTCCACCCATTCTGCGCGCAAACTTCCAGATTCAATCAATTGAAGCATATTCATTGAGTCTGATATGATAATCGTATGAGTGGCCTGTTGCTCGGCACGTGTCCCGATGTCATTTTGAAGATGGTGAAGATATTTTTGTAGGAATTAAAAAAAAAATATTTTAATGAATTCTGTCTGCTCTTCTCGATTTTGAACTGCCAATGGCTCTTTTACATGCTCAAATTGAACCTACGTTTTATCGTCTGTCTCCGATAGGACTAGGAACTCTATTTTCTCTACACTGAGATCAGGGATCTCTGGAAAAAATGCTAATGTCTCCACGAAGGAGCGAACCTGGTACTTTTCACACGAGAGACGAGCACGTAGCTTCTACGCCACAGATACCCCTCACCCCGCCAGAAATGATACAATCATGCACAAAGTGCGTGTAAACGCAGCAACAGAATTCAATCAAAGGCAACAATATCAAATAGTTGGACCATATAACACTACCATATAACACTACCATATAACACTACCGTATAACACTACCGTATAACACTACCGTATAACACTACCGTATAACACTACCGTATAACACTACCGTATAACACGACCGTATAAAACTACCGCCTTAAAACAGTATACCATAACAGGTAATGAATGATAATAATAATAATAATAATTCCTCTCGTACCGTTATACGTTACATAGGACCTGCAAGTAATTTCTCCATACCGCTCTATCCTGGGCAACTCGCTCAATCTCCTCCATGGAACTGAGACCGATATTTCCTTCCTCTCTCAGCAAAGTTCGTTTCAGGGTCTCCTTAGGTCGACCTCTCTGTCTTGAACCCTTTGCATCCCACTTCAATCCCTGCTTTGATATAATTATTTCTACACTGTAATTTCTATAATGAATGATACACGGAGTAAAGTAAAACTGGCGGAAAGGACTGATATAGGCGATGTACGAAAACCTACAAATCTGAGATGGTCAGAACGAATCAGATCAGATCTGGAGAAAACGGAAAGGAGGCTGCAGTGATACTTGAATAAATTGTCGTTTTATGACAAAGACACGTATATATGGTATCACATAAGCTAGCAATTGATTATTCATTTTCTTTGCCTATGTGATACAATACAAACGTGTATTTAACGTAAACGGACTGCTGTACACACGCTGGACTGATGTAATTGTATCCACGAAAAGTGTCCCTAAAACCATTTATATGTACACGAAGCGAAGGGTTTTCTCCCGCACACTATACTTTGACACCGCAATGGTGAAACAGAAACAAGATACGATTAAACTATCACACACTTTGATAATCTGAGAACCGGTAAAGTGTAGTTGTTAGTGCAGTTGTTTTGTATAAATAAGATCACAGGTTAGAACATCTCAATTGTAATGATATTTTTTTTTCCCACCGCAACGACTCTCCGCACGACCCAGGATCCATTGGCAACCAATGAGACACTAGGAAGTAAAGGAGGTGAGTGTGATGATTGTTGGATACTGTACCTAAGTCATTGCACTCCAGGCAGACCCATATGTGATCAGTCTCCCTCAATAGATGTCGGAGAGTATGCATACTGATGGTTCCGTGGCTCGCTTGTTTTTGGGAGGTTTTCCGATCCAGAAGCACGAGCTTTCAGCTCTTCGGCTCGGTGCCATGGACATCGTAACCCTTCGGTTCGGTGCCACGAACACCGTAAATCTGGGGAATCTGTGACTTTTTCTGCCATCCGCGGAATTGAACCCGCACACACAGAGGAAAGTCACCCGTAGTCAACCGCTACGAATACGCTGGACAGACGGGGAAGGCTCGCTTTTAAACACACTCTCACTCTGCCCTCATGAATCCCTCTACTTCTAGCACAACGGTAACTTCAACTCCTTAGATCGCTAGATCGATTCAACATCTATTATAGTGTCTTCATCCAACAGGCAGCAGTGAAGAGACCGAAGAACATCCCCCTTATCCATCTTCAGCTCCCCAACAATCGATACTGTTG
Organism: Arion vulgaris; assembly: GCA_020796225.1. Lineage (NCBI taxonomy): Eukaryota > Metazoa > Mollusca > Gastropoda > Stylommatophora > Arionidae > Arion > Arion vulgaris. The sequence goes on along the minus strand of CM036771.1, from coordinate 14,754,727 downwards.
ATGCTAGTCTGTTCGCTCTCTAATTACCGTAAACATCCGCATTCCCAGGACAGTAGATCCACGTAAGCATATGGAGGTTAGAAATTTCTATAGGCGACATCCACTCGTACTTAAATCTGTAATTTTAAATCTTCCGAAGCATCGACTGAAGGTGAGATACATCAAAGACCCCAGTAAACGTAGTCCCAGAGAGCTAATGGAGAGCAGCAGTAACGGCCTCAAGCTCCATCCTCATACTGAAAGTAGTTGTCGATGTGATGTTGATCACATTTTCCACATGTTGCTGTAGGTGGAAGAAAAATACGAGTATAACACCCCATGTCCCACAAAATACTCATGGGAATGAGAAAGGGATTCTTTACTTGTCTTGTCTTACTGATGTCACTTATGAGGACATTATGTGGGTCTTAATGGCGAAGTGGTTAAGTCATTTTCCCTGTCGTATTGAAAGCTGTGGGTTCGAATCTGTACAGAAACACACGTGCAATTTTTTTCATGAGATCCTAGGATTGTTGACGAAGCTATGGAGTTCGGGCTTTGTGCAATGATCTCGGTCGATGGCATGCCATATCTGCTGACAGGGATGGAGCCATATGGGGAAACCCGGTACAATGAAGTCAATCCTTCGCCTGTGGATCCTTTATGAGGACATTATAAATTCATTCCTATCTCAATCGTTCTTTTTCTGCCATTTTTATCATTCTTATTGTGATATATAAACAGCCTTTGCCAAGAACGTTTGTTTTACGTCACATTGTTCAGTACCATTTGGAGCTCTAGTGCTTGTCCTTCGGCGACGTGTCCGATTTCAACCAGCGTTTACTGGGTTCACTCTCCGTCAGCCTTTGACTGTCTCCAGCTAGCCTGCAAGACAGCAGGTTAAATTCATTTCTAAGTCTGTTGTCATGATGTGGCTGTCATATTGCTTTTGTGATTATGTTGAGAAAATAGTTCTTGCTTGGTGATTCTATTAAACCAAATAATTCTATCAATTCTATGAGAATAAACATCGACAAAATCGAAGTGATGACATTCGCTAGAGAGCAAAACACTACCAATATCTCAATCGACAAACGCCCATTAAAACAAGTCAAAGACTTAACATACATAGGGATAATATTTTCAGCAAACTGAAGAATAACTAACGAAATAAAAATATGTGCAACAAAGTAAAAGGACAAATGACGCCAATTGTAAAATGCAAACATGCCACCATGCGCACTAAAAGAGCAATGTTGAACACAATCTTTCTCCCCACATTATGCCATTAGAACCAAACCTGGACGCTGACATCAAATGATAGAAAACTAGTCACGACAGAGATGAAGCACAGCCAACTCTAGATAACTAGGCCAGACAACTGACGGGAAACACACCTGACCTAGATCAAAGCGGGGCTGGAATCTATATATGTTTGATAGAACACTGCAAGCTTTTTGCAATTTTACTCAATTCTGTGAGACTATGGTTATTTATTGGTGAAAAATATTCATAATACTGATATTCCTTATTGTTAAACTTAACTTGTTGCATAATGCAACTTTAATTTAGCATTTTGTGTTGATTTTAAAATGAATTGGTATGTATACAACAATACTGGAATGCGAGGTTACGTGGTGTAGTTGTAGTCTGATTTCCCATAGTTCTTACGTCAGTCCGTAGGCCCATACGTTTATAGTTGGCTCTGGATAAAGTGTCTACGCAGAATTCTGGGAGTAACAAGAAGAGACCGGTTTAGAAATGAAGACATCAGAAAAAAAATCGGTACAACATCAGCACTGAGCTTCATCAAGAAACAACAAATTAAATGTTTCGACCACATAAACAGATTACCAACAGACAGAATGCGTCTCAAAGAACAATGTTACTCCGGTACAGTGGATTCAAAGCAAAAGGCCGTCCACGCAACAGGGGGACCTCAGAGATAACAGAGGCGACGAAAGACACTATTTATGAACCGCACACAAAAGTCTATTCTAGAAATCTCTTCTTATCCTGACACTGTCAGACAAAACAGAATTAGAGAAACGAAAAAAAACAAATTCAATCAATTTTTAACATCCACATTTAGACAGTCTTCTAGTATTTCGAACGATCGTAATTCAGCGTTTCGTATATCGGGTTCTCCGTAAGTCGAGTATTTTATATATTTTTGCAATAATAACTGTGCTTGCAATTTTCAGTTTGTTTTATATTTTTTCCCTGCAGCTTCTTTGCCTCGACCTTGGATGACGATGTTGGATACGAGTTTGGATCCAAAGTTTATAGAACGCCGGGTCTCGGTCGATATAAAAAGGGTTTTAAAAATGCAATCCCTGTGAGATTCTCCAAGTCGTAAGTATTAATTACATGATATTTCTCATTATGTTCATGATCGTCGTTTGAGAGTCTTTGTTCATCAGTGGTTCTTGTATTAGTACAAGGCATGTCGTAAGAGGCGATTGAGGTAGGAGCCTAGCAGTGGCGGTTCGTCATTAGGGACCAGTGGGGTCGGGTCCCACGAAAAATAATGTGTAACGTATATTTATTATTTTATAAATTAAAATATAGCCTAACCTAAAACCATGATTTTTCCGAACATTTGTGTCTGACCCACCAACAAAATGAGCAGGAGCCGCCACTGGGGCCTAGTGTAGCTACTCTAGTAAATAAAGAGCTTCGTAGAAATCGGATGTGCTGACCTACGAGTAGGCGCATAACTGGCACAAAGTACAATCGCTCTTAGACTCAGCTCAGGTCGCCCGTGTGGTTACCGAACTCAAACATGGGGTTAAAGAATAGAACCACTGTTACCTGCCACGTGTGTCGTAAGAGGCAACTAAGGAGGTTCGGGTGAAATCGGATGCATGTGTTCTAAACGTGTAGAAGTCTATGCGTTTAGAGGCCTACAAACCAATGTGCAACGTATACACGTTCTTGGCAAAGATCAAAGATATCACAAAGAGTGATTAAAATTGGTCGTAAAGAACGAACGCAAAGAAGAAGTTTTCTTTCTGGCAGTGCTTCGCTTACCATATCTTTCTGGTGACTGCTCTAGATTGTGCTCTTTGTCCTTGTTTTCAACTGTCCTCTGCCCAGTAAGATCCACGCTCGGGAAGTCAGGAACCTGTTCTTCAATTCACCATTCATATTTCTGTGCAATCATCAGAACAGATTCAATGATTTATCATTGCTCACTCGTTTACAGAACTCTGCACACTTCTCACTTTTAACCGTTTTTGCATTTGCTTTGAAACATCTTGTTGCCCGCGCGCCCAGCGTGTTCGTAGCACGTTGGGCTGCGGGTGACTAGCTCTCTGTGTGTGCGGGTTCAATTCGCGGGCTGGCAGAAAAGCCACAGGTTCCCCAGATTCACGGTGCTCGTGGCACCGAACCGAAGGGTTACGATGTCCATGCCACCGAGCCGAAGAACTGACTGCTCAAGTGCTTCTGGATCGGGAAAAAAAAAAAAAAGAAACATCCTGTTTATTATTCATATCTAGTTTCAACTGCAGGATGTGACCACCAGGGGGTGTGGTAACAATTTTCTTGGCAATTTGCCACATCCTGAAAGCACATTGCTTGTCTAACCACACCTTCTCCACGTCGTCATCCCACGAGGGTGGTTGTTCATATCATTTCGTCTTCTGATTTCATGCTACTTTTGATCATTGTAACGTTATTTTACTTATTTCTATAATAAATATAGTAATAAACATGATTTTCGAACATTTGTGTTGACAACCGGTGAAATGAGGAGCGACGAGACAAGGAAGACCTTGGATAGCTGACTCATGGCACGGTAAGTGTCAACATCTGAGATTATAGCAACCAAAGACAGAAGTTTGTGGAGTTCATGTTACCTTGCCAATCGGCAGGCACTGAGATGGTGATGAACCACCTGGTCCAGGTGACACTGGACTAAAACGTATCATTGTCTTTTCTCTCGTAGGATAGACAAACTATTCAGAAATGGCCGAAGTATAATTCGTTACAAAGTCAAGTTACTAATCCTGTTTGCCTCACATCGTCAGGATAAGAAAGATTTCAGAACGGTTTGATTTTCTAACAGTGTATTTCGCCACTCTGTTACCTCTGATGTCCCTTTTACTTGTTATCCACTGTATCGGAATAACATTGCTCTTTAAAGGTCAGACCACTGTCTTTTAATTAATCTGCAATATAGAAAGATTACCATTTTACATTGTTGTTTCTTGATGAAATTCATCACTATTTTACCCCTTCTTTACGATCTCTTCATTTGAAACCGGTCTCTTCTTGACTCCGACATTCTGGTGACCTTCATCACCTGTCGTACTAGTTTTCTTCTATCAATTGATGTCCATGCACAGGATTTAGGTACTGATAGGCATAAAATAGTCTTATATTCTATTAGTTCCTAGATGACAAGGGGTGCGTATAATTCTGGTTTGCAGACTCATTCACAGCCTCTCCATCTATCCCGGATTCGTTCATACATTTCTTTCTTCTAGATTTATGCATTTTGAACGTCTTATTTAGTAACAACGTTTTCATGTTTATATTTTTTTTGCCTAATTTCTATGTAAAGCTAATCATCAATATAAGAAAGTTGCTACAAGTACATTTTTCTCAATTGATGAGGAAGGAATGTTTAGAACGCTTTGTGACAACCGTAAATCAGGGAGACGAACAAAGTAAACGTAGCAATAAGCTTAACTCTTGCACTGTAGAGTGCAATATCTGAGAATTTATACATTTCCAAAGCGAGTTTGTGGAGATTCAGATTACCTACGCCAATCGGCAGCACCTGAATGATGGTGATGACACTTTGGTCCAGAGTGACACTGATAAAATATTCATTTTTTGTCTTATCTTTCTTCGTAGATAGAACTATTAGAGAGATGGTCAGAAGGTATGAATTCAAGTTAACTAAAGTCGTTAACTTAACTTTTTGCCTCACATCGTCAGGATAAGAAAAGATTTCAGAACTGGTTTAGAATGCCTTCATAAACAGTGTATTTGCATCTGTTACCTCTGATGTCCACCTTTTACTTTGATCCACTGATCGGAATAACATTGTCTTGAGGGCACGACTGTGTCTGTTGGTAATCTGCATATGGGGCTGAACTTTAATTGTTGTTTCTGATGAAATTATCACTGATTTGTACCTTCTTTCCTGATGTCTTCATTTCTGAAACCGGTCTTTGTTGAATCGACATTTGGTGTAGACTCGTGCACTGTCGGACTAGTTTTTTATCATTTGATGTCAGTGTCCATGTTTGGTATGATAGATAATGTTGGGTAGTAATATTGAACTTGAAAAGTATGTATGTTAGGTACTATCATAGATTACAAGGAGTCTGCGATATAGGTTCTCTTTAGGCACGACATCCATTTCACCAGTGACCTCTCCTCTTCTTGCGTGCATTCTTTACGACCAATTTTGAATCACTCTTTTGTGATATGTTTGATCTTCAGAACGTGATAGTTGCACATTGTTGTAGACCCCAAACCATAGATTCTACATTTAGACACATGCATCGATTTCACATAACCTCCTTAGTCGTCTCTTCGACATGCGTGGCAGAGTAACAGTGGTTCTATTCTTTACACCAAATTTGACCGTTACCTCAGGACAGCAGCTCACTAATTTAGCCTGTGTCAGTCTACGATCAATACTCATTTGTCAGATATATTGATAGACCATCATCATTGTCTACATCGGTGAGTAATAATGTGTGCTCGTTCTCTTTCTTACATTGCACTTCAGTGAGTAACAATGTGTGCTCGTTCTCTTTCTTACACACGAAGATCTCAGCGTCAGTATACGAACCTAGCACCGATGAGAGTCTATGATGTCATTTAGAAAATGGTGAAAATATTTTGTAGGAATTACATTTTTAAATCTTTTAAATAAATTTTCCGGGCAGTAGCTCACCAGCCTGCTCTTCTTGACTTTGAACTGCCAAGGGTTCTTTTACGTGCTCAGATTGAACACGGGACCAACGTTTTATCGTCCGTCTCCGATAGGACTAGGAACTTGATCTAACCTACACTGAGATCAGGGATCTCTGGAAAAATATTTCAGTGACCGCCACAATGGAGCGAACCGTGTACCTTTATAACTAGAAGCGAGCGCCTAACCTCTACATCAGTGTAAACTTTTTGTGCAGAGGCCACATTGAAAATTGTAAAGCCATTGATGCCAATTAATATTATGATATTTTGTTAATTCAAGTAATCAATTAATTTTATTGTAAACAAGGTAGTTTTACATAATGTAGAACTTTGAAATAATTATATTTCTAACAGACTTACCATATGACAGTATATTTCTCATATGGATAATAAATGTGTTTGAGGGCCGAAATATCAATGGCGGGCGTCATTTGCCCGCGGACCTAGTTGCCACCCTGCTCTACATTGTCAGACTGTATTGATGAAGTCGTGTTACAAGGTTCACCATTTGAAGATATTGTTAGGTCATGTATTGTTTGGTTCTCTGTGGCGTAGAAGTTACGTGCTTGCCTCTCGTTCAAAAGGTACTCGATTCGTTCTCTCTTCTAGCGATCGATTGGGATATTTTTTCAAAAGATCCTGATCTCAGTGTAGTTGAGATCAAGTTCAAGTCCTATCGGAGACGGACGATAAAACGTAGATCCTGTGTTCAAGTTGAGCACGTAACGCAAAAGAGCCCTTGGCAGTTCAGAATCCAGAAGAGCAAGCTGGAAGTCGCTGCCCGGGGCAAAATTAATTAAAAAGATTAAAAAATAAAATTCCTATATTTTCACAATTTTCTAATATACATCGGGGACCCTCGTTAGTGCACCGCCGCTGAGATCTTCATGTGTAAGAAAAATATGGAAGCACACATGGTTACTCACCAAATTCTAATAATGATGGTCCTATGTTTGGTTCGTTGACATTTACGCTTACCTTCTGACATTTGTTTGACTAAGTTAATTACATATCCTTTACATGACTTTTGCGAATCAACCCCAGCCATTGCTTCGAACGGTGGTGCCAACGTCCTTGAAAATCACGCGCAACAATTTGCAACACCCGAGCGTGATTCGACTCAGAACGTCGGGGTTAAGAGACCTAAGCCATACGCCACCTTTGTTTGACTATGACACATATTAAATCGTGTCCTCATTTGTCTTTCTTCCAGCCCAAAGGTGTTCTACTTGGGCACCAATGGATTTATTAACTATATCACGTATAGTTGGCTGTCTCCGTACATATGGCAAGTGTCAAGAAGGTGTTCAGTCCGTCAGAGGATTACAAATCACCAGGAAGAAGCGCGAAATGAATGCCCAGAGGTAAGTGAGTTGAACTAAATGTGATGAATTTATCCCGAAGGATAACCATTTCTTTCGAATTTGTCAATACTTATCTATATTCTCTATCCTGTTTTGCCTTTCGGGATCCAGGCCGAAAAAGAGGCACGTGGACCGAACCTAAATTTGCCACAAAAGTCCTCCGCGTTAGCTTTCTCTGCAAGATTCATACGACAGAAAGGTTATAAACAGCGTTATCAGTATGACGACCAATATAGAACTCAACAATGAAACTATAGCTGAGCTCAATGCAGCTGTGTTGAGTCAAACTCATAGACAAGTATAGATGAAGTAGTATGACCAGGTTAAAAGACACAACAATAAAGATAGAAATAACAGACGCAGTTCATATTTGAGAGCTTTCATTGGACGGAAAGTTAAAAAAGAAATTATGACGAAGTAGTCAAGCAACATCACTTACAAGTCTAAATAAAACTATGGAAAGCAAGTTACGAGCAGTATTAACAACTAATTACGATCCAATTCAAATGTTTACAAGTCAGCATACGCCAGCGAAGTTGGACAATGCTACAGCATATAGAGCAAGTTAGATGCATTTGAAATAGATGTCTGCGAAGAATAATGAATATAAGAAGCTGGAACGACAGAAAGTATGAAATCAGCTGTCATTCAGTATGACAACAAGTGAATAGCTGATATTAGAGTGATAATGGACTACTTGTTGGTCACACATTCATGAGAAAGACAAGGATAACACAACAGGCATTATCTGGCCATAGAATGCAAGAAAAGCTTCGACCTATAACCCTAGCTGCTAAGGACGTGAAATATCGTCCCCATTCATGCTAAAGAGATTGAGCTGCATTTTCCCTTGATGGCTAAGAGATTACTACGCTCTACATTTCTACTGTCACTGCAGAGGAATACGTTTGTGACAAACAAGGAGCATCAGTCTAGCTCCGTTACGAAATGTAGAGCTCCACCAGGGTTAATGACAAGAGTGTATTACCCAACCCCATCTTCCACCTGGAATAGACAATAGATAGATAGATTCAGTGTTTCATTGAGTATCACCCGGAAGGTGGAGACTAGTTCGGTGATCAGACAATGGACTGAATCACTGTAAAGGTGAATATTTCTCGGAATTACATTTATCTTTGTTCCAGTGAACGGGAGTGTCGATGACAATGAGAGTTCAGATTGGTAGACTGGCTCTGTCACTATATCGGGGGAGTCTGTCAATGGATATAGTTGACATTTTTGACGACATTGTAAAGTGTGGCCGCACAAAAAAAACAGGAACTTTCAGGTTTTTTTGGTTTTTTCCGATCCAGAAGCACTTGAGCTTTTCAGCTCTTCGGCTCAGTGCCATGGACATCGTAACCCTTTGGTTCGATGCCACGAACACCGTAAATCTGGGGAATCTGTGGCTTTTTCTGCCATCCAGTGGAATTGAACCCGCACACACAGAGGGGTAGTCACCCTTAGTCCAACGCGCTACGAACACGCTGGGCAGAGAATCCACGTCAATAGCTAAATTGCAAGAGCTTGGATTGAAGATTGGAGTGGCAGAAATACAATCATTTTAGTAGACTCATCAATCAACATCGAATTGGCGCGATTAGTTGCTGGACCCTGTTCTTCTTCTTCTTTGAACTCTCCCTATCGACAACTTGTCAACCACTCTGTGATTTGTATGTGATCTGAGCCTAAGAGCGATTCCACGTTGTGTCAGTTATGCACCTACAAGTAGGCCAGCACATCCAATTTCTGCGTTGCTTTTTATTTAATAGGTTGCATCCTAGGGCCTACATCAGTCGCCTCTTACAACATGCATTATAAGTTGCAGTGGTACTATTCTTTGCTTGCCTTGCGGGCCCCGGCACCACACGGGCGGGGCACTGTTCAAGATGAATATACTTCAACTGATTGAATCTGGAAGTATGCGTGTGGAATGGGTGGACAGCATTCGGAGATCACATCTCAAGAAAATGACTTGGCTGTACACACCTGGACATGCTGGAGTGCAGGGTAACGAGCGTGCAGACTTTCTTGAAAACAATGCCCCGACTCAAACGGGCAGAAGTATGGACAGAGCCGATATCGTCAATGCGGTACGCTCTCAATTATGTGACATGGGCACGTCTCAGACACTGGAACGAGTTCGAGAATTAGGCGTTAAGTGTGGACATGCCAGACAGTGCCGTCTTCGTGGTAGAGAGAAGATATAGTAATCAACTTCTCATGGGTACTGTGAGCAAATGGACTTTAGGATGGCTGCTACAGCGGAGGATAGAGCATGCATGGGAATGCCCAATGTGCCATGACGTCGATCGCATAACATAACATAACATAACTGTTCAAGATATCGCGAAGGAGATCCCAGCACCTATTGACATGATCGGAGTGCAATGACTATAATACAAACTGAATTCATATGAAACAAATGCCCGTCTGCTCAGCGTGTTCGGAGCACGTTGGACTACGGGTGACTATCCATCTGTGTGTGCGGGTTCAATTCCGCGGATGGCAGAAAAAGCCACAGATTCCCCAGATTCACGGTGTTCGTGGCACCGAACCGAAGGGTTACGATGTCCATGGCACCGAGCCGAAGAGCTGAAAAATATGAAACAAATATAGTACCTTTAGTAACATAAACATATAAGCTGGATATAACAAGGAGACTAAATAAATAAAACAGAACACAACGAACTACCAACTTCATTTCCGTCTAGTAAACTACCAACTACATTTCCGTCTAGTAAACTACCAACTTCATTTCTGTCTAGTAAACTACCAACTTCATTTCCGTCTAGTAAACTACCAACTTCATTTCCGTCTAGTAAACTACCAACTACATTTCCGTCTAGTAAACTACCAACTTCATTTCCGTCTAGTAAACTACCAACTTCATTTCTGTCTAGTAAACTACCAACTTCATTTCCGTCTAGTAAACTACCAACTACATTTCCGTCTAGTAAACTACCAACTTCATTTCCGTCTAGTAAACTACCAACTTCATTTCTGTCTAGTAAACTATCAACTTCATTTCCACGTAGTAAACTACCAACTTCATTTCCGTCTAGTAAACTACCAACTACATTTCCGTCTAGTAAACTACCAACTTCATTTCCGTCTAGTAAACTACCAACTACATTTCCACGTAGTAAACTACCAACTACATTTCCACGTAGTAAACTACCAACTTCATTTCCACGTAGTAAACTACCAACTTCATTTCCACGTAGTAAACTACCAACTTCATTTCCACGTAGTAAACTACCAACTACATTTCCACGTAGTAAACTACCAACTACATTTCCACGTAGTAAACTACCAACTACATTTCCACGTAGTAAACTACCAACTACATTTCCACGTAGTAAACTACCAACTACATTTCCACGTAGTAAACTACCAACTACATTTCCACGTAGTAAACTACCAACTTCATTTCCACGTAGTAAACTACCAACTACATTTCCACGTAGTAAACTACCAACTACATTTCCACGTAGTAAACTACCAACTACATTTCCACGTAGTAAACTACCAACTACATTTCCACGTAGTAAACTACCAACTTCATTTCCGTCTAGTAAACTACCAACTACATTTCCACGTAGTAAACTACCAACTACATTTCCGTCTAGTAAACTACCAACTACATTTCCACGTAGTAAACTACCAACTTCATTTCCACGTAGTAAACTACCAAAGTTTTCAAAAGGGATTTTGCCGCCCCATTCCCCCAACCGCCTCCCATAAAAGCAACTGCCCAAACTGTCACTGCCACTTCAAATACAAAGGCGCAATATCAAAACACAAATGAATGTAGATTTACAAAGTGCAGTGGCGGCTCGTGACCATTTTTACTGGTGGGGTCAGACAAATATTTTTGAAAAAATCATGGATTTGTGCTATTTTTTAATTTATAAAGTAATAAATACACGTTACACATTATTTTTGGTGTGGCCCGGCGCCATTGGCACTTACTGACGAGCCGCCTCTGACCAAGTGCAACAACAAACTCTATTGACATTACAAACAAAGTATCTTTATCAAACAAATGATACATAAGAAAATAAGTGCTAAAATGATGGCAATATACGAGAACAAGTTAATAAACAATTTAAAGAAACCCCAGTGGAGGCATCGGGGCTAATGATTATGGTTAAATAGATAGAGAGTAAACAAGAATGGGTGCCGCAAGAAGTAAGGTAATGGTTCGAGTACTGTGTTGGTAAATTGTTTTTTTAGTAGGTCCTTAACTTGTGGACCAAATGCCACACTATTTGACTGTAGGTTGGTTGACTTTTTACCAGGAGCCACACTATTTGGTTGTAGGTTGGATGACTTTTTACCAGGAGCTACACTATTTGGTTGTAGGATGGATGACTTTTTACCAGGAGCCACACTATTTGGATGTAGGTTGGATGACTTTTTACCAGGAGCTACACTATTTGGATGTAGGTTGGATGACTTTTTACCAGGAGCCACACTATTTGGATGTAGGTTGGATGACTTTTTACCAGGAGCCACACTATTTGGTTGTAGGATGGATGACTTTTTACCAGGAGCCACACTATTTGGTTGTAGGATGGATGACTTTTTACCAGGAGCCATACTATTTGGTTGTAGGATGGATGACTTTTTACCAGGAGCCACACTATTTGGTTGTAGGATGGATGACTTTTTACCAGGAGCCACACTATTTGGTTGTAGGATGGATGACTTTTTACCAGGAGCCACACTATTTGGTTGTAGGATGGATGACTTTTTACCAGGAGCCACACTATTTGGCTGTAGGATGGATGACTTTTTACCAGGAGCCACACTATTTGGATGTAGGATGGATGACTTTTTACCAGGAGCCATACTATTTGGTTGTAGGATGGATGACTTTTTACCAGGAGCCACACTATTTGGTTGTAGGATGGATGACTTTTTACCAGGAGCCACACTATTTGGATGTAGGATGGATGACTTTTTACCAGGAGCCATACTATTTGGTTGTAGGATGGATGACTTTTTACCAGGAGCTACACTATTTGGCTGTAGGATGGATGACTTTTTACCAGGAGCCACACTATTTGGTTGTAGGATGGATGACTTTTTACCAGGAGCCACACTATTTGGTTGTAGGATGGATGACTTTTTACCAGGAGCCATACTATTTGGTTGTAGGATGGATGACTTTTTACCAGGAGCCACACTAAAGTGTGTTTTTTATTCTAAAAACAAATGACTTGTAAAAACATGGATTTTTCCCTGGTCCACTAAGAGTTAATACGTGTTAACAGTCTGTACACACTCTCTCCACATTATGCTATCAGTGCCAAACTTGGACGCTGACATCAAATAATAGAAGAAAACTAGTCACGACCGAATGCTGAGGGTATCAAGAGGAGATCGGTTTAGAAAGGAAGTCATCAGGAAAAAAGTGGGCACAACATCAGTACTGAGCTTTATCAAGAAACAACACATAAAATGGTTCGGCCACATAAGCAAGTTACCAGTAGACAGTGCACCTCAAAGAGAAATATTACTTCGCTACAATGGATTAGCTCAAGCGGTAGTGAGCTTGATCACGAACCCAAGCGTACCTGGTTCAAACCCCACGGTGGGCAAGTTTCGAAACAAATTCGTTTCCGTGGGATTTTTACAAAAGTAAAAATAGACCTCACCGTTCAGAAAGCAATGGCAAACTACTGAATGTATAAGTGGTGCCTAGAAAAAATCAACGACTAGTTTACTGTGGTTGATTGCTTCGTCCTTTAGGATATCCCACGATTTTCATTTCACAATGGATACAAAGCAAAAGGCGTGCCACGCAAAATGTGGAGCTCAGATATAACAGAGGTGACGAAAATACACTCTTTATAAAGCTCACACAAAAGCCCGTTCTAGAAATTTCTTCTTATCCTGACGCATTGAGGCAAAACAGGATTGGAGAAAAGAACAAAAGAAAGACTGTCTATACGAAGTCACGACACAAGGAGGATAACGTTTCAAGAGATTATCTAAATAAAACAAGATATCATCTTCTTCTTTACGTTCGTTCTTTACAACCAATTTTAATCCCTTTTTGTGATTGATCTTTGCCAAGAACGTGTATACGTTGCACATTGGTTTGGTAGGCCCCTAAACGCATAGACTTCTACACGTTTAGGTCACATGCATCCGATTTCAACCAAACCTCCTTAGTCGCCTCTTACGACATGCATGGCAGGCAGTGACGGCTCGTCATTAAGGGCCAGTGGGGCCGGACCCTACCAAAAATAATGTGTAACTTGTACTTATTAGTTCATAAATTAAAATATAATCTAACCCAAAACCATGATTTTTCCGAAAATTTGAGTCTGGCCCCACCAACAAAAAGGATCACGAGCCGCCACTGATGGCAGGTAACAGTGGTTCTTTTCTTTACACCCCAAATTTGGGCCCCGGTAACCACTCGGACGAAAAAGATATGATTCAAATTCAAACAGAATCAAACGGAAAAAGCCAATCTGGAAATCAAATGAAAGCCACAAAATATATCTGGAAGCATAAGAAAGGAATGCCAAATATATTAACGAAGCCTAGGAATGTAGTGCAAGTTCAGACTGCTCTAGGGTACAATTTAAAGATATAAAGCGATGTTTTGAGGACAATTTGACCCTGATCACGAGAGAAACACGGTCATATTGTTGTGACCTTTATGTCATGAGCACCTAGACAGTCAATGCTAGTTAAACTGGCGGACTAAAGGGATCAAATTGCAAAGGCATGTAGCGTACATATATTGGCAGAAATGGCCACCAAACACCTTGCCATTTATTAACTTCCACAAATTAACTACCTTACGAATTTATGTTTAACTAATTGGTAGGTAACTTAGTTGATGCAAAAAAAGCTTTTGTTATATCATTTTGCATAAGCACAACAAAATGATAATCAAAGTTGAGAATTTACAGTCTTCTTTTTTTTTGTCAGCACACTGTTACCGGGTTGTTAACCAGTGTCGTGGTTTTATGTATTTGTCTTGCGCTTCTCTACTTTTGTCAGCACACTGTTAACGGGTTGTTAACTCAGCGTCGTGGTTTTATGTATTTGTCTTGCGCTTCTCTGCTTTTGTCAGCACACTGTTACCGGGTTGTTAACCCAGTGTCGTGGTTTTATGTATTTGTCTTGCGCTTCTCTGCTTTTGTCAGCACACTGTTACCGGGTTGTTAACCCAGTGTCGTGGTTTATGTATTTGTCTTGCGCTTCTCTGCTTTTGTCAGCACACTGTCACCGGGTTGTTAACCCAGTGTCGTGGTTTTATGTATTTGTCTTGCGCTTCTCTGCTTTTGTCAGCACACTGTTACCGGGTTGTTAACCCAGTGTCGTGGTTTTATGTATTTGTCTTGCGCTTCTCTGCTTTTGTCAGCACACTGTTACCGGGTTGTTAACTCAGTGTCGTGGTTTTATGTATTTGTCTTACGCTTCTCTGCTTTTGTCAGCACACTGTTACCGGGTTGTTAACCCAGTGTCGTGGTTTTATGTATTTGTCTTGCGCTTCTCTGCTTTTGTCAGACACTGTTACCGGTTGTTAACCCAGTGCCGTGGTTTTATGTATTTGTCTTGCGCTTCTCTGCTTTTGTCAGCTCACTGTTACCGGGTTGTTAACTCAGTGTCGTGGTTTTATGTATTTGTCTTGCGCTTCTCTGCTTTTGTCAGAACACTGTTACCGGGTTGTTAACCCAGTGTCGTGGTTTTATGTATTTGTCTTGCGCTTCTCTGGTGACTTGTGTGATGGTTTTCTTAGTCCCCTGGCAGAATTCAACTACGTTATCTATCCACCTTTCCCTTGGTCTTCCTCTCGCCTTCCTTCCTGATATTTTGTTGCGGAAATTTTCATAGGCAGTTTGGTCTGTTCGCATTCTTACCAAGTGGCCAAGCCACTTCATTCTCTGATTCGCTATATAATTCAAGCACGGTCTTGTTCCAACCTTTCTCTGATGCTGGTATTCGTTACTCTGTCGATTCTTGTGTTGTTGGTGACTTTGCGGAGACACGAATTTGCAGTAATACACAAAATGATGGCGAATGTTTGCAAAGGCGTATCCCTATTACATATTATAAAAGAAAGGTGTCATACGCTTGTATAAATTAAAATAAATTGTGTGAGCGTACGCCAATGACAGTCGTTAGGATACATTGTGAACTGGTTAATTCCACCGGATTCCCGATTTTGACTTGCACTGAATTGCATGTGGAGCACGCAAATGCTTAATTATAGACAAACTTGACAATCGCGCTTCTACAAGAATACCAAACCAACATCACTGTTATTTTAGTAATAACATATAATGAAAATCTTACATCACTACAAGTTTGGGTGGGCAAAAAAATACTGTAAGAAGGTCGCCGCTCATACCTATATAAAAATGTAAAAATCAATAATTTCTGTCAAGTGAATGATTTTATATCGGTCGGTAAAGATGTTCGGTAAATATATGCGTTGGCGCTCAGGGTTGTGACTCGCCCTATTAACCCTGACGTTCTGAGTTTGATCACGCTGCGACAGGTTGTTGCAAATTGCTTCCGCTGATTTTAACAAAGGACGATGGCGCCACCCGTTCAGAAAGCAATGGCAAACTACTGAACGTATAAGTGGTGCTAGAAAATCAACGACTTGTTTATTGTGGTTGATGACTATGTCCTAGGATATGCCACGATTTTCATTTCAAGATGTTCCAATTTTGAACGAACATAACATTTGAAACATGCCCCAAACCACCTTAACTTCATCTTTTATTAGGCGTCTTCAGCTTTTGTAGTGAGCTGATCACAACTTCCAGCGTCCTGTTTTAAACTACGGGCGGGCAATTTGGAAATGTAGAAGACATCCTTCAGAAAGCATTGTCAAACTTGAACGTATAGTGGTGATAGAAAATCAACGATTCGTTTATTCTGTGATGGTGACGTCTTGTAAGATATGCCACAACTTTCATTCTCCAATGACGCATTCGTTCGTTAGCTCATTTATAATGACGCACATTTCTGTTCGTTTTAAAAGCTCTTCATTTATTAATGACGCACATTTCGTTCGTTTAAGCTCTCATTTATTAATGACGCCATTTGTTCGTTTCAAAAGCTCTTCATTTGTTAATGACGCACATTTCTGTTCGTTTAAAGCTCTCATTTGTTAATGAGCACATTTCGTTCGTTTAAAGCTCTTCATTTATTAATTACGCACTTTCTGTTCGTTTCGTTGTTTTGGGTTTTTTTCGATCCAGAAGCACTTGAGCTTTTCAGCTCTTCTGCTCGGTGCCATGGACATCGTAACCCTTCGGTTTGGTGCCACGAACACCGTAAATCTGGGGAATCTGTGGCTTTTTCTGCCATCCCGCGGAATTGAACCCGCACACACAGAAGGATAGTCACCCGTAGTCCAACGCGCTACGAACACGCTGGGCAGACGGGCTTCTGTTCGTTTCAAAAGCTCTTCATTTGTTATCGTACTTGTTTTAAAAGATCTGTGTTATTGCTTTTAGTAATCGCTTTAAATGTTTACATAGCTCGTGTGTTGTCGGGGCTGACAAGGGGAGCAAAGAATAGTAAACACTGCGACCTACGAGACATGTCGTAAGAGGCGACTGAGGTAGGGGCCTAGGAAGGTACCTAGTAAATAAAAAGCGTTGCAGAAATCAGATGTGCTGGCCTACTTCTAGGCGCATAACTGGCACAGTGTACAATCCTCTTAGGCTCAGATCACATACATATCACAGAGAGTGGTTTAACAAGTGGTCGATATGAGGTGTTTGAATAAGACGTAGATGTCTAAACAGCTAGTCGAGTCTGCATGATAAACAGCTAGTCGAGTCTGCATGATAAACAGCTAGTCGAGTCTGCATGATAAACAGCTAGTCGAGCCTGCATGATAAACAGCTAGTCGAGTCTGCATGATAAACAGCTAGTCGAGTCTGCATGATAAACAGCTAGTCGAGTCTGGCTTAACTAGTGGTCGATAAGAGGTGTTGAATAAACAGCTAGATTCTAAACAGCTAGTCGAGTCTGCATGATAAACAGCTAGTCGAGTCTGCATGATAAACAGCTAGTCGAGTCTGCAGGATAAACAGCTAGTCGAGTCTGCATGATAAACAGCTAGTCGAGTCTGCATGATAAACAGCTAGTCGAGTCTGCATGATAAACAGCTAGTCGAGTCTGCATGATAAACAGCTAGTCGAGTCTGCATGATAAACAGCTAGTCGAGTCTGCAGGATAAACAGCTAGTCGAGTCTGCAGGATAAACAGCTAGTCGAGTCTGCATGATAAACTCTTCGTGAAACTTGTCTTTGTTCCCACATAATTCTCTGTATACCTTTTTGAATACTATCTTTATTCTCGACTGTCTGTCCGCCTACCCAGAGTGTTCGTATCGCGTTGGACGGCGGGTGCAAGCCCTCGTAAGTGCGGTTCAATTCCGCGCGCTGGCTGAAAAGCCACAGGTTCTCCAGATAAGTGTGGTTCCATTATTGCGGACAGGAACCGAACCATACAGAGAAAACAATGTGCAATGAAATCAATCTTTGGTCATGAAACCCTTTAAATTGATTGATTGATTGATTGACATGACCATCATCACTGCACTTCGTTGAGTAACCATGTGTGCTCCAATCTCTTTCTTATACATGAAGGTCTCAGCTGCAGTGCACGAACTCCGTAGCACCGTGAGAACCCTCGTTGTAATTTTGTAGATAGTGAAGATATTTTGTAGGATTTTTATTTTTAATCTTTTCTTGCTCGGGCAGCAGCTTTCTGTTATTCTCGATTTTGAACTGCCAATTGTTCTTTTACGTGCTCAATTTGAACACGGGAGCTACGTTTTATCTACCATTAAATTGATGATAACCAAGTAACGATTACTAAGTAGCGAGTAATTGTTGCACAGTAACAAATCGTTACAACCACCTGAAAGTAGTGAAAACAGACATGAGTATCTTCAATGTCAATCCATCATATCTTTTATTTAGAAAATGCAGTTTAACAAACATGCAGACAGCAACATATTATGTGCCACAACGTAAACTAGACCACTTGCCGCCTTCTGAAGCAACAAGCAATCACCACCCAATAATAGGGAAAGTTATTTTGGAAAAGCGAACATCCCGGCATACATTTAAACAGACAACACAGAGAGAGGGCAAATTCAGGTTCCTCTAGCCCAGGGGTTCTTAACCTGGAGGAGGTGGGAACCAGATAATAGGGTTACATGACTGCGCATAAGAACAGTGGACTCTGTGGCGTAGATGCTAGGTGCTCGTCTTTCGTGTCAAAGATAGCAGGTTCGTTCCCTCGTGAAACCATCTGGATATTTTTTCAGAGATACCTGATCTCAGTGTAGGTGATATCGAGTTCCAAGTCCTATCGGGGACTGACGATAACACTTGACAGTTCAAAATCAAGAAGAGCAGGCTTTCTTGCCGTTGTCCGAGCAAAATTCATTAGAAAAGATTAAAAATAAAAATCTTAGAAAAATATCTTCAAAATTACACCCGGGGACCCTTGACGGTGTTATAGAGTTCGTTCACTGCATCTGAGATCTTTCTTTGTAAGTAAGAGATCGGAGCACACATGGTTACTCACCCAAGTGCAATGATGATGGTCAAACCAATCAATCAATCAGTTTGTCCATAATGTCCACCAGACCTTATACTTATTTTTTTTCCCGATCAGAAGCACTTGAGCTGAAAGCTCTTCGGCTCGGTGTCATGGACATCGTAACCCTTCGACTCGGTGCCACGAACACCGTAAATCTGGGGAACCTGTAGCTTTTTGCCAGTCCGCGGAGTTGAACCCGCACTTACAGAGGACTAGTCACCCGTAGTCCAGCGCGCTACGAAGACGCTGGGCACGAGGGCACCTTATACTTATAAAATTAATGTCATCCTCTGGTCGTCATCACCAAACAGCTTGTCGTGAGCAGAACTTTGCCACCTTAATAGTCCTTCGGAATTTCTCTCTCGTAAGCCAGATGTTCCGCCTCTGCAGCCGTCATGCTCACACATTCAGTTATGTCCTGAATCCATCTTCTCCGTGGTCTTCCTCTTCTCCTCTTAGCCGGGATGCCTCCTTTCGTTATGGTCTTCCCAGCTCTCATGTCATATCCAAAATACTTCAATTTTCTCATTATTATTGTAGCATCCTCTGCCATATTATTAATAAATGACTTCTATAGATTTCAGTACCTGACATTTGGATTGCTAGTTAGTAACAGAACAAATGAAGACAATATCATGAATATTGAATCATAAGTTTAACATATGAAGATAGTTTCAGGTTTTCCCAAGCAAACAAATAGTTAGTTAGTTAGTTTATTCCTTTCATGCCAAAGGCGGCACATAGGGCAGAGGTTTTAGATCTCCATGTGATACGGTTCTTTGCTAGCAGTTGGAGATCTTGTATGGTTTTACATCCCAATAGTTTACTTTCTTGTTGGATGGTTCTTCAAAGAGTGGTCTTTGGTCTTCCACGTTTTCTTTTCCCAACTGGCAAACAAATGCTTTAGTAAATGTGTGCTTCAGTTTTCTTCAGCAAATGGAAGAATAACTAATGAAATTCAACACAGATGCAACAAAGCAAATCAAATGATAGGGCAAATGGCGCCAATTTTAAAATGCAAACACGTCACCATGAACACAAAAAGTGCAGTGTTCAACACAATCTTTCTCCCACATCATGTTACCAGTGCCAAACCTGGACGCTGACAACAAACGATAGAAGAAACTAGTCACAACAGAGATGAAGTGTCACGAGAATGCTGGTGTAACAAGAAGAGACCTGTTGAGAAATGAAGACATCAGGAAAAAGTGGGTACAACATCAGTACTAGACTTCATCAGAAACAACAAATTAAATGGTTCGTCACGTAAGCAGATTACCATCAGACAGTGCACCCCAAAGAGCAATGCTGCCCCGATACAATGGGTACAAAACAAAAGGCCGGCCACGCAAAAGATGGACCTCAGAGATAACAGAGGCGACGAAAGAGACTATCTACGAAGCGCATACTAGGGCCCGTTTTAGAAATCTCTTCCTGACCTGACGCTGTGAGGCATACAGGATTCGAAAAAGAAAGAAAGTGCTTCAGTTTTGCGCTATTGTTCTAATGCTTGATTGCTTGATTGATAGGACCATCATCTTTGCACTTGGTTGAGTAACGATGTGTGCTCCGATCTCTATCTTACACAGGAAGATCTCAACTACAGTGCACGAGCTCCGTTGCATCGCCGGCGAGGTTCCCCGGCATAATTTTTAAAGATGGTGAAAATATTTTGAAGAAATTTTATATTTTAATCTTTCTAATGAATTTTGCACAGGCTGCGACTCTTCCAGCCTGCTTTTCTCTTTTTTGAACTGCCAATAGTTCTTTTAGGTGCTCAAATTGAGCACGGGGCCTACGTTTTATCGTCCGTCTCCGATAGGACTTGGAACTCGATTTCACCTATACTGAGATCAGGGATCTCTGGAAAAATACACAGAGGGCTCCACGAGAGAGCGAACCGAGTACCTTCGTCGCGATAGGCGAGCACGGAACCTATACGCCACAGATACTCCCGTATAGACATTCTGTCTAGGTTGAGTGCCTGTAACTATTTAGATATTGAGAACCCTTGTAGATTGAATCCAAGGCTACGTTCTGTCTGCTTACCCAACTGACATTAAGAGTGCAACTAGACCGCGCGAATAGAAAATACGGTTAGCGACGAACGTAGTCAGGGAGAGTGGCTGGGGAGAGACGCTGAATCTATTGGCCGTGGAGAGAGAGAGAGCGAGGGGTGAACCATGACATTTCCAACTACCTTTCTGCACTTTAGCTAAGAGTACACGCTAGCCGCTCGTAAGAGTGCAAGCCTCGTTATCATTCTCGTAAGGCGCAATGTCTTTTTTGTACAGCCTGCTGTTTGTAGCTGATGTTTGTTTATGGATTTCTGCTCGCTGTTGCGTTTTGATGTGTTCGATTTCCTTATATCCTATCGATTCGTCCCGACTTGCATGCAAATATGATTTGCTTGTTTCTGAAATCTACGTTCTTCTAAATCATACTGCTTCGCATCGAACTAATGGTTGTGGAGGGGCGGGGCCATGTGATGATTCCAGTACTTCTTCTGGGAGTCTCAATTTGCTAAGTGATTAAGTCGTTTGCCTGTCGTACTAAACATTGTGGGTTCGAATCTGGACAGAGGTTATACGTGCAATTTGTTCATGAGATCCGTGGTTGATGTGGAAAATTCGAAGAATGTTTATTTTTTTTTAAAAACCGATCCAGAAGCACTTGAGCTTTCAGCTTTCAGCTGGGTGCCGTGGACATCGTAACCCTTCGGTTCGGTGCCACGAACACCGTGAATCTGGTGAACCTGTGGCTTTTCTACCAGCCCGCGGAATTAAACGCGCACTCACAGGGAGCTTGTCATCCGTAGTCCAACGCGCTACTAACACGCTGGGCAGGCGGGCAAGAAGAAGAACGTATTGCCTATTGACTTTATGAAGGCTTCCAACATTGGCCCGTGACCAAGTGGGCAGTACACTTTGATCTTAGCCAACAGTCTGAGAATAGAAGCTACGTGACTGCCTCGGGGACATCTGGAAAAACTGGGTGCAGCAATCTTAGCGATAAACGTGAAGAACTAGAGTGCCCAATGACAGGAACGGGAAAGAGAAAGTCAATAGGGAAAGAAGAACAACTAAAACACCAGGTTTTCTTCTTCTTCTTTGCGTTCGTTCTTTATGATCAATTTTAATCACTCTTTGTGATATGTTTGATCTTTGCAAGAACGTGTATACGTTGCACATTGGTTTGTAGGCCCATAAACGCATAGACTTCTACACGTTTAGGACACATGCATCCGATTTCAACCAAACCTCCTTAGTCGCCTCTTACGACATGCGTGCAGGTAACAGTGGTTCTATTCTTTACACTCCAAATTTGGGCCCCGGTAACCACCAGGCGACTCCAGGTTTTAAACCAAAAGATCAGTGCTCGCAAATGGCGAAGTTGATAGCACGCTGTGCTAAATAAGGCACGCTTTGGGGGTCTCTGGGCGATCATGGATCTCCACAAATCTGCACCTGTGGTAAGTGCTATCAACTCAGATGTTGACGCTCTTCTGTGCCATGAAGTCAGGCTATCCAAACTGTTATCTCTGTCTTCTTTTGTCTCGTCTTCCCTCGATTTTACCAGTTGTTACAATGTGTTCTAAACCTCCCTCCTCATCACATGTCCGAAAAATGATGACTGCCTCTTTCTTATATTGATAATAAGTTTTCTCTGTGTCTTGATCTCATTCTTCTTCTTTTTCTGCGTTCTCACTAGATTGGGATTTCGAATTCTCTAATAAAGGCAGCCGTTTGCCTTAGATTATAATCCACGCCATACAGTTTGTCTTGGACGCTGGTGAGTGGGCCACCTCTTTCTTCTCAAGTCTACATACTGGGGCAGTTCTGTAGGATATAATTCCTATGATTTCTGCTTCCCGTTTGTGACGACCTCTACCCGCAGTAAGTTTTGGCCACCCTCGTGATGGTAGGTGTGACATTCTTACTAGGTGGCTAAATCTCCGAGGCAGATTGACGACCGTAGAATCCGTTATACCATTCCTCATTGCGAGGGTCGTTGCACCATGTTATGCGCCTTACGGCCTGGTGCATCCGTTTTCTGCAAGCATTTGTTTCGGGTTAGCATTCCTATGATCCCATTCAACACTTCAACATTAGTGATTTTAGCAGTCCATGTGATTCTAAATATTCTTCTATAAATTCTAAGATATCTCCTCATAAAATGCACTTGTCAATCAAACGACGCATTCCAGATTCAAACCCACGATCCCTAGAACACGAAAGCTAACTTTAGATTACATTTTAAAACTGAGCAATTATTTTGTTAAAGGCTTGCAAATTTTCTTGGAATGCAGCGAAAGCGGAGTAAAATCCACATTCTCTTCCAACAATTGTATCAGTTAATAGTTCGCATTATCTGGATAAAAATTATGAATAGTTAACTTAAAATTGCAGAAATGTAACTTTGCTAATAAAATAATAGTTTATGTGTTATTTGTACCGCGCAACAGTGTGGTTTGTCGATAACCTTGTTTATGTTTAGCGGTAGATCACATATGTATAACATAAATAAACACGTTAAAATGTAATGTATTATAAAGCAAACAATTACATAAACTGATGTATAATATTTAAATATACGTTAATGTGTTGGAAAATAGCACTAAAACGTGCTCAACCTTTTAGTACAGGTGTTACTTGTTGTAGCAGTTGCAGGTAACCTCTGTATGTTAATTCAGGTGACACGTTTTACTGCATTCTTTGTTGTTCTTGTTTCTGGATGTACGCACAACGAGTCAATCAGCATAAGTGAGGATGAACTAACCAAGAGTTGGTCAGGCAGTTTATTTAGTAAATGGAAAATTTAGCGATAACTATCCTTGTCACTAATAGACATAATGAAAGATCAAACGACAACATACCTGTCACTCATAATTATTCCTACATCGAAGAAAAAAAGCCCACCTGTTGATCAAATACATCCAGGTATGTCAAGCGTGAAACAATGATGCTCGTCCATCACGGGTGATGATGACCACACAAATTTTAATCCAAGGGAATGTAGTTGCGCTATGTTTGTCTGTGTGTGCGTAGATGACTAGTGAGCCCGATCATCACCTTTCAACTCCCATCGGAGCACAGGTCTTCAACAAACTTCTTCCATCTCTTCCTCTCTTGCCATCCCTTCCAATTCTTTCCATGTTTTGCCTATCCTCTTTATATCCGCCTCCAGCTCTCTTCTCCAGGTCTGCCTAGGCCTTCCCCTACTCCTCTTTCCTGCGGGTTCCAAAACAATGCCTGTCTTGCGATGCTTCCGGTCGGTCTTCTCAATGTATGCCCTATCCATCGCCAGTGTCTCTTCCTGAACTCTCTCTCCACTGGTATCTGCTTTGTTCTCTCCTGAGTTCCTCGTTTGTAATCTTATCATACCATCTCAATCCTTCTATCCTACGTAAACATCCATTTACGAAGGTCTGCAGTTTTCTGATAGTTTCCTTTGTGGTCTTCCATGTTTCCGAGCCATAGAAGAAGTGTGCGCCAGGCTGATCTGTCTTGAGCAGCATTCTCCCAGTTGTTGACATCTATGCCAGAAGATTTCATCGAGTTCTTGAGTGTATCTTTGAATCGCTTTTTCTGGCCCCCTGTGAGCGTTTACCACTTTGCAGCTCACCATAAAAGAGTCGCTTTGGTATTCTGCAATCTGGCATTCAGCCCCATGTCCTGCCCATCTTGTCTGGGACTGCATCAAGATTGTGTAGATGCTGAGAAACAATAATATGTCGGTCACTCATAGACATCCTCACATCTAAAAAACAAATAGCCCACTTGTCGATGAAATGCATCATAGAATGTCAAACAATGATCTACCTGTCACCCATTGATCCACCTTTCACACTTACACCCATTGACTACCTGTTCCCCATTGACATCTAGCATCTACAAAATTAACCCACATGTAAATAAAATACAACCTGGAAAGTCAAACAATGACCTACGCTCATACACAATCTGAAAGGTAAAAAAAAACAACTTACCTGTCACCCATAGACATCCTAACATCTAAAAATAAAAACAGAAAACCATCTGTTGATCAAGAACACACTGAAAGATCAAACGCCAAACAATAACAAACCTGTCACTCATTACATTCTGACATCTAAAAAATAACCTACCTGACGATCATGTACATCCTGGAATGTCAGCGGTACACTGAGTTACATCATGAGATGTCAAATTAACTCTTTATTCAATTATAAAAAGTATAATATGTGATACTACGAGTATAACAGTACTTTAAAAAAAAAAAAGAAGACAAATGTCTATAGTATTTGATATTGCTGAGAACTATTGCTTGATCAAAGTAGAAGCCACGTAAAGAGCTAAAACTCATCATTTTACTTTTTTCAATGACACATCGGCACCTGGGTTCGCGCCTTTCGTCAGAATGCTATGTAGTGGTATCTGCATGTTTTTGTAAGTTGTTCTTTTGATCCCGAAGACTTTCAGTTTCAGTTTGGAATATCTTCATTGCACTCCGGACATGTCCATAGGTGCTCCGATCTCCTTCGCAATATCTCCAACAGCGTCCAGCGACTGACCTACCAGTTCTATTTTGATTGATGAGCCTACTCATGTACCTGTTATGCTGTTCTTTCTTGCTACTCCAATCTTCAAACCCAGCTCCTGCAATCTAGTAGTTGACGTGGATTGGTTTCCCGAAGAATCTTCATAATATCCATCCATCGCTTGACACCTGAAGAAGTGCTGCAGAACGGTTTCATGATGATGATGTGCATACAGTTGGCACTCTGGAGTGTGTTGTGGATGAATTATGTTTCGGTGATTACTAATTGCTATGTGTTGACTTTTGGAACCATTTTTCATACCTTGAGGTATATTGGGTAATACGGTGTTAGGCTCGCATTTTTATTGACGTCGGCACACGATGGGTGATGTGATTAACATCACGCCCTCGCCAGTATGTGTTGGTTTCAGATTCTAAGAATGGTGCTCTGATCTCTCATTCTAGTGTGGTTGACTTTGTCATTGGAATTTGAGTTGGCCTTGTTTCTGTAAACCACTCTTCCCGTGTCTGCCATTGTCCATCCGTTCAACGTTATTTATTTATGTGTTCTTTTTAGGATTTGCCTTGCTGTATAAAGAGTTCTTGTTCCTAAACGCCCAGTTGCCCGCTTGCCCAGCGTGTTCGTATCGCGTTGGACTACGGGTGACAAGTCCTCTGTGAGTGCGGTTCAATTCCGTGGGCTGGCAGAAAAAGCCACAGGTTCTCCAGATTTACGGTTTTGTGGCACTGAACCGAAGGGTTACGATGTCCATGGCACGGAGCCGAAGAGCTGAAAGCTCAGGTGCTTCTGGATCGGAAAAAAACGTTCAGTAAAAAATTAATTTAATCGAGTCCGTTGAGGGTCGGCATCGTACAGATGTTCTTCACGAGAATAGTTCGTTAGTAACAAACAACTGCAAAAGATAACTAAAAAAGAGACACCGATGCACAATATGTCATGAGTCAGATTTTCACTCTAACTTACTGTGTTCAGTTCTTCATGTTACAAACGGTTCTCTCATCTACCCTGCTGGAAGTCGGTACCATACCCTTACGACTTCCGGTAGAATTAGGAATTGTCGCTCGAGCTACTATGTAAGTACGCTGCCGCTGACACTTTCAGATAGTTTAACGTCACTCTTGCCGTTAAGCGTAGGGATGGGAGCTTTAATTTGCGTTCTAGGGCTAGATGAGTCGCCCTTGTTGTGTTGTATCCGTGTTTATGTAGTGTGGTGTTGATATTGTCTGTCCATCTTTTTCTTGGTCTTCCTTGGCTCTAGTACCGGATCTCTTTTTATTGTATGCTGTTATTTGTGGTTGGTTGTATTTCATTCTCATTAAATGTCCAAATCACTGCATTTGTTGTCTTTCAATGTATTCGGTGCATGAAGTTATGCCCACTCTGCTTCTGATGTCCTCATTTCATAGTCTGTCTTTCCTGATGACTTCCACTGCCTTCCTCAAGCATTTCATTTCACACGTGGTGAGCTTTCTGTGAAGCACCTATATGACCATATTGAATCTCTCTCTCTCTCTCTCCTCTCTCCCTCTCCCTCCTCCTCTCTCTCCCTCCCTCTCTCTCCTCCCTCTCTCTCCTCCCTCTCTCTCCCTCCTCTCTCTGTGCATTTTAAACTCGGGTTGAGCATAGGTCACCAACCAACTCATGCCAAGTCTTCCTATCTTTAGCTATCTCTTGCAGCTTATTTCAGTACATCCGCATTTCGTTAATCTCTGTATTGACTACATAGTAGTAAATTCTATTCATTTGGAAGTTTCACACCCTTCCTCAACCCCAAAGAACTCGAAGCTTCTTTGTTCCCTTTACACCAGCAATTTTTTGTGGTCGGTATGTGATCCAGACTTTCTACCTTTCATACAACTTGTCTGCGAAAATCTTACGCGTGTACTGGCCGACTACTATCTCGAACCAAGAATTGCTTGCACGATGCCAACAAGAGAATATGGGCACTATCATCCAAAGACGACGCTGGAGATGGATTGACATGTGATGCGCATGGAGACTGGCTCCGACACGAAAACTGCACTGAGATGGACTCCAGAGGGTAGGCGAAAGCGTGGAAGACCCAAGACGACCTGGAGGAGAACAATAGAGCAAGAATTGAAGGAAATGAATAATAGCTGGAACACAATACAGAGGAAGGCCATGAACAGAGAAGAATAGGGTGCGTTTGTTGCTGCCCTAAACGCCAAGGGCGTAACAGGCGAAAGAAGAATGTGATTTGTGCCTTAGAGCGTGACTTCATTGTGTGACTTAGGCACGCACTTACACCTTTTTCAAACGTTCCATATCGACCACTTGTTAAACCACTCTTTGTGATTTGCATGTGATTTGCATGTGATTTGTATGTGATTTGAGTAAGAACGATTGTACGTTGTGTCAGTTATGCGTATAAGTAGGCCAGCACATCCGATTTATGTGATGTCTTTTATTTACTAGGGTAGCTTCCCTAGGCCCTCTACCTCAGTCGCCTCTTACGACATGCACAGGTCACAGTGTTACTATTATTTACTCCTCGCAGGCCCCGGCAACACACGGACAAAAAGTGTTTAAAAGTCTAAATAAAATATGGAACTGCAAACTACATAGTTTTAAGAATTTTCAATTCTAATGTTGCATCAATCATAACATATGCCAGCGAGAGTTGGAAAATGACTAAATATAGAGAAAGCAACTTGAATGCATTCGAAAATAGATGTCTGCGAAAGTAACAAACATATGGAAAATTGGACGAATTCAGGAAAAGTGATCTTCTTCTTCTTTGTATTCATTCTTGACGACCAATTTTAATCTCTCTTTGTGATATGTTTGATCTTTGCCAAGAACGTGTATACGTTGCACATTGGTTTGGTAGGTCCCTAAACGCATAAACTTCTACACGCTTAGGACATGTGCATCCGATTTCATCCAAACCTCCTTAGTCGCCTCTTACGACATGCGTGGCAGGTAACAGTGGTTCTATTCTTTACACCCAAAATTTGGGCCCCGGTAACCACTCGGTGAGGAAAAGTGATAACATCAGAGAACTGTCTGGTCAACCGCTAGTAACAACTGCTACAAGAAGGAGAAGAGGGATATATGTTAAGCATACCGTGAGTAGAAATGATACCAAAGCAGGCATTGAAGTGGAAGGCAAAGGGTTCTAGAATGAGAGGACGCCCTAGAAAAACCATGAAGTGGGCTTTGCTGAGAGAGGTAAGAAATATCAGTCTCTCAATTCCATGGAAGAGATTAAATGAGTTGCCAAGGATAGGAGCGGTATGGTGGAATTACTTGCAGGTCCTACGTAGTGTCTAAATCAGCGTTTCCCAAAGTGGGCGGTAGCGCCCTCCTGTGGGGCTGAAGCCTTCCGGGATTGGGGGTGGGGGCGATAGTGGATTCAGAAGCATTTTGGGGAGTTTTTTTGTGATTTTTGCGATTAAATAATCATTAAAAATTTGAATTCTGCATTTTAATTCACCTTATGCCCATCTTACACGATCCATTTTTTCATAAATTCTCTATTTCATGTATATAATCATTTGAAAATTTACCATGTATGACAGAAATATTATCAATTTTCTATGTCAAAGGTAAAATAGAGCATGTGTGGGGGAGGGAGGTGGGTGGCGTTGGCAAACTGTTATAATGAGGAGGGAGACGGTACAAAGTTTTTGTCTTGCAAAGTGGATGGTGGGCCCAAAAAAATGTGGGAATCTAAGGTCTAAACTCAGTACGAGAGGGATATATTTATAAGAAGAGCTCAAAGCGAGCACTCGTAGTTAGTGAAGAAACTGGTCTCACATAACTATTTCATGTTGATTTCTACATTCACAGAATGGAAAGATTTTGGAATGAAGAAATTGCCCAGAATGGAAAGCAGAATGCATCATTTGGCCGTGCCATTTACAAGTCTTTCAAGACCCGGCTCATTGTTGGAGCGATAGCCAGTCTGTTGTTTGCTTTCCTTAGTCTAGCCAATCCTGTACGTTTATTATTGTGTGTATATATGTGTTAATGGGACTGTGTGCTATGTCTGTGTATGTGTGTAGATATCTATATATATATCTTCATCATCATCATCACCTTTCAACTCCCATCGGAGCACAGGTCTTCAACAAACTTCTTCCATCTCTTCCTCTCTCTTGCCATCCCTTCCAATTCTTTCCATGTTTTGCCTATCCTCTTTATATCCGCCTCCAGCTCTCTTCTCCAGGTCTGCCTAGGCCTTCCCTACTCCTCTTTCCCTGCGGGTTCCAAAACAATGCCTGTCTTGCGATGCTTCCGGTCGGTCTTCTCAATGTATGTCCTATCCATCGCCAGCGTCTCTTCCTGAACTCTCTCTCCACTGGTATCTGCTTTGTTCTCTCCCTGAGTTCCTCGTTTGTAATTTTATCATACCATCTCAATCCCTCTATCCTACGTAAACATCCATTTACGAAGGTCTGCAGTTTTCTGATAGTTTCCTTTGTGGTCTTCCATGTTTCCGAGCCATAGAACAGCACTGACTTCACATTTGACTGGAAAATTCTCAGTTTTTGAATATATATATATATATATATATATATATGCTAATTTGTCTGTGAATGTTTTATGTGTGTTTTTAAGAACGAGTGTTTGATTGATTGATCGATCGATTGACTCATCAATATGACCAATGACCATCACCATTGTACTTCGGGAAATGACCATCTCATTCCTACACATGAAGATTTTAGCAGAGTTGCACAAACTTTGATGCACTGGCAATGACCCCTTATGTAATTGTGAGGATTGTGAACATTTTTAAACATTTTTTTAGAAATAAATTGATTTTTTGCTGGTTTGCAGTGTTTTTTCAGTATACTCCTATTGATATTAAACTGTAAATGATTCTTTTACATGCTCATCGTGAACACCAGATTTATGTTTTATCCGTCTCCGATAGGATTAGGAACTCGATCTACGTACATTGAGATCAGTGATCTCTGGGGGGAAAAAAGCTGGATCTTTTCATATGGACTCGAACCAAGTACTTTTTCAACTTGAGTCTAGCAGTATACTTTACCCAACACAGAGATTACCTCTGCAAGACTGTGGCTAAGTGGTTAAGCTTTTCCCTTGCGTTCCGAAGGATGTGGATTCGAATCTGCACCGTTTTGTTCACTAGTACATTTTTTGCAGAGAACCATATGATTGTTGCCTCATCTATGGAGTTCATGCTTTTGTGCAATACTCTTGGCAGGTTGCATGCTATTTCTGCAGATAGGGACCGAGCCATGTGGGGTAAAACCCAGCACAATGAAGCCAATCCTTCGACCCGAGACCCTTTTTCCCCCTAGAGATTGCCTGTCAGATTTGTTAGTGTGATTATGTTAATATGTGTGCCGTGTATGTTAAAGTGTGTTCATATTCTGTATGTTAATGTATTGCATGTTATGGGGATTGTTTCTGTGTATCATTTAACTAGTCACCACTTAGATGATGTGTATACGCACTATGATGCTGTGCTCAACAAGAGACCAGTTTAGGAGTGAAGACATCCTGAAAAAAATTGGCATTTGAATTACCTCCAATATCGGTTATTCAAACTTAGCATGTATTGTTTCTTATCATTTTTCGGGCATATGATGAGGAGGGGAGGTTTAGAACACATTGTGACAACCGGTAAAATCGAGGGTAGACGAGACAGAGGAAGACAGAGAGAGAAAATTTTGGATAGCCTTACTTCATGGTACGGTTGAGCCTCAACATCTGAGTTGATAGCAAACACCAACGACAGAGATGTGTGGTGATCCATGATCGCCTATGCCAGCCGGAACGGCACCTGATGATGATGATGATTGTTTCTGAACTTTTTTTTTTTTTGCTTTACTTGTTTTTCCGCCATTACTGATTATATTTTCTGTCCCTGTGAACAGCTCGTGCCTTAGGGCAGTGGTTCCTAAACTTTGCATTATCACGAACCCCCTTTTAAATAAATTTGGCTTCTGCGGACCTCTACAAGTTTCTATAGATAAAATGGACAGGAATCTGTGTGTTACAATTTAAAAAGTGTTGGCAGTTAAACGTTTTAGTAAACAGGAAGAGGTTTCCTTTGCTTGAACAAGACGCACTATCATTAGCATCATCAGTATATTTGCGTTTCAATTTCAGCCAGCGATCCATCCTGAAGCTCAGCCAAAATGTATTGTAGCAAAATCCAGTGCACACCAACGTTATTTATCCTATTATTCCCAATATAGTATCAGCCAATTACTTAAGTTTCATTCTTCCAGCGATGGAGTTATTATTACACCACACACAGTCAAGCTGGCTCCAATTTCTCAGACTGCATGAAACTTCACATGATCTTTCATTTTGTCCTGTCAGACATTTAGACTCCAGTCTGGTCCAGGTTCTTTGATGTTACAGCGGAACTAGTTTACCACTGTTTTTATGCATGTTTTTACAATTTATTTTTCTGTTTAAAATGTCAAAGATCATAATATTTCTTCAAGCGCTTGAGGACCTCATGTGAGGACCCCCTTGAGGACCTCCTGTGAGGACCTCCTGTGAGGACCTCCTGTGAGGACCTCCTGTAAGGACCTCCTGTGAGGACCTCACGGACCCTAGTTTGGGAAATGCTGCCGTAGGAGATTGTGTACCACAGGTCGGGAACCGATGATTTAGGTGATGTACGGAAACCTAGAGACCCAAGGTGGTCTGACCGGATGAGAACAGATCTGGAAAAACGATGGGAGTCTGTGGGAATACTGGTTAAACGGTCGATTTGAACGTGGACAAGTAAATTACAGTATTACATAAGAAAGGAAAAATAAATATTAAATTTTAAAATTACAGCTATCGACGTTTCGACCATATGCCTTTACCAAGACAACAACCGAACTAATTCTCACTTTTCATAAGCTTTTATTACACCTGTTTTTTTTTCATTTTCCAGAAAGCTGACTTAGATTTAGAAGATACTGTATCAACATCAAATTTGACCAATATTTTATCAATTTTTCCACAGATGTTAGTGATACGTTACTTTTTAGAGTACCTGTCAGAAGGAGATGTTACTGTAAAGTCTGGCATTATGTATGCTATAGTTTTAGGCCTGATACTTCTGTTGAGAGGCATTGTTGGGGCATTCTTTTGGATGTTGAACTATGAAGCAGGTGAGTGTGTATTTTAAAAATATATTAATAGGTGAGGATATGATGTGTTTATCAGGAAGATTTCTTAGATGAAGTTACCACGCCCTTTTTTAGTTTAGGGAGGAGCTTGGTCTTGAGGATGTCATATATTTGGAGGGAGGGAGGGAGGGGGTTGGTTGCATGAGTCATGAGATGTCATTTTCTTTACCCTTCGGCCCTAGGGAAGGATAGGTCCGCAACCAAGGCCTTCCAAGTCCGCCTATCCAAGATAATCTTTTCCAGACCTCTCTACTATCTTCCCATTTTCTTGCCATGAGTCCCTCCTTGCAGGTTCCTTCTTTCTCGGGTGGCAAGCTATGAATTTTCCTGGTTGTGGTTTCTGTAGCTATCTAGTCATTTTTACGGCGTGGGGTAGCTAGTCCCAAGTCCAACCTCCTTAGTCGGTTCTTACGGCATGAATAACAGGTAACAGTGGTTCTATTCTTTATACCCCTAATTTGGGCCCCGGTAACCACTCGAGTGATGAGATATCATAGTTCATATGAAAATCGTTATAGATCCTTTACAGGACATAGCCATCAACCACAGCAAACGAGTTCTTGATTTTCTAAGCACCACTTCAACTTTCAGTAGTTTGCCATTACTTTCTGAATGGGGATGTCTAATTTACTGTTCATAAAAATCCACAGGAACAAATTTGCTTCCAAACTGTCTGCCGTGGAGTTTGAACCAAGTACACCTGGGCTGTGATTGAGTTCACTACCGCTACAGACGCCCGCATAGTTCATATACAAGCACAAACAAGTGTATCGTATGTTATTGTGCAAACACTGTTGTGATCAAATCTGACCTGATTATTCTGTGCGCTACAGTCGAAGCTGTTTATAAAAGTCAGTTTACTTAGTGAAGCTCTTTTTTTTGGAGAGCTGGCTGGTTTTGTTCTTAAAAACGTTTGTCTGTAGGGCTGAGATTTGTGTGTGTAAGAAAGAGAACATCTGTGCACACTTGGTTATTAACCCTTTGAACCCTGACCACCTGTAGCTTAAAATCTCTTCCCGAAGCTCCTGAGAAAAAACAGTACACAACAGAGTTATATTAAAACACAATAATTTAGCACTCTTAAGTGCTCTATAATTTGTTATTGATTTACCCCATCATCTCCGTTATTCCTGCTTATTATTTATTTGAAGAATACTAAACTTTAAAATGTATTTGATTTAATATGTGGCCACAGCCACGAATACTCCCGTATATGAAGATATGAAGATTAAATACTTACATAATTACCTTATCAGTACAACAAAATCACTCAACAGCGTCCGCCATCTCGTAAAACTATGTAGAACACATGGGTTGTGTTTTACGTCTCATTAGTATACAATTTATTTTCAAATACTGAAAAATAATGAAAAAATATGCTCAGACCAATATATCGGGAGCTCGGGGTATGGAGCGCTTACATTCAATCCCGAAATATAGGGAGCCCAGGTTCTAAGGGTTAATGGAAGTGCAACGATGATGGTTCTATCAATCGTTTATGTGATATGATGATGATGATGATGATGATGATGATGATGATGATGATGATGATGATATGCATATTTGACCAAAAATGATTATCATTTATGAATGCAGGCTGATTGAATAATTTTTAAACAAATACAAATTATATATTATCTCCTGTGAGATGAGACCATTTTTATATGATATGATTTTTGATTATGTTGCTAGCTACAAGAATCAAGTATGGCTCTCTGGCATTGTTGTACAGGAAAGTTGTTCATTTGAAAACCATGAAAGACAAAACAGTGGGCGATGTGAGTTTTTGTTGTGTTATTGTTAGTTTCATTTTCTGTCTACTCATCTGTTCTCTAATCCTGTTTTGCTCTGCGTCAGTCAGTAGAAAAAGACTCATGAAGCGAGCCTCTTAATGCGATTTGTACAAGGTGGAATTTAGTGCCTCGGATATTCAGTCGATCTATCGTTTACCTGCTCGTCCTCTGAATCTGTTGCTGATGTAGTATCTGAGCACTAGTGCTGTTTGTAGGAGACTGTCTTGTGGTAACCTTGATGTGTGTCGGAACCATTTGACCTGTTGTTTCTTACTATATTGTAGCACCAGTAAAGATCCACTCTTTTCTGAGTTCATTGTTTCTGATCTGGTCTCTTCTTGTTACATTTAGGATTCATTGAAACACTTCATCTCTGTTGTTTGGATTCTTCTCCATCTCTGTTTTTGGATTTTTCTACTTCTCTGTTGTTTGGATTCTGTCACTTCTCTGTAGGATTCTCTCACTTCTCTGTTGTTTGGATTCTCTCATTCTGTTGTTTGGATTCTCTCACTTTTCTGTTGTTTGGATTCTCTCACTTCTCTGTTGTTTGGATTCTCTCACATCTCTGTTGTTTGGATTCTCTCACTTCTCTGTTGATTGGATTCTCTCACTTCTCTGTTGTTTGGATTCTCTCACTTCTCTGTTGTTTGGATTCTCTCACTTCTCTGTTGTTTGGATTCTCTCACATCTCTGTTGTTTGGATTCTCTCACTTCTCTGTGGATTCTCTCACTTCTCTGTTGTTTGGATTCTCTCACTTCTCTGTTGTTTGGATTCTCTCACTTCTCTGTTGTTTGGATTCTCTCACATCTCTGTTGTTTGGATTCTCTCACTTCTCTGTGGATTCTCTCACTTCTCTGTTGTTTGGATTCTCTCACTTCTCTGTTGTTTGGATTCTCTCACTTCTCTGTTGTTTGGATTCTCTCACTTCTCTGGATTCTCTCACTTCTCTGTTGTTTGGATTCTCTCACTTCTGTTGTTTGGATTCTCTCACTTCTCCGTTGTTTGGATTCTCTCACTTCTCTGTTGTTTGGATTCTCTCACTTCTCTGTTGTTTGGATTCTCTCACTTCTCTGGATTCTGTCACTTCTCTGTTGTTTGGATTCTCTCACTTCTCCGTTGTTTGGATTCTCTCACTTCTCCGTTGTTTGGATTCTCTCACTTCTCTGTTGTTTGGATTCTCTCACTTCTCTGTTGTTTGGGATTCTCTCACTTCTGTTGTTTGGATTCTCTCACTTCTCTGTTGTTTGGATTCTCTCACTTCTCTGTTGTTTGGATTCTCTCACTTCTCTGTTGTTTGGATTCTCTCACTTCTCTGTTGTTTGGATTCTCTCACTTCTCTGTTGTTTGGATTCTCTCACTTTCTGTTGTTTGATTCTCTCACTTCTCTGTGGATTCTCTCACTTCTCTGTTGTTTGTTTCTCTCACTTCTCTGTGGATTCTCTCACTCTCTGTTGTTTGATTCTTCACTCTCTGTTGTTTGATTCTCTCACTTCTCTGTTGTTTGGATTCTCTCACTTCTCGGTTGTTTGGATTCTCTCACTTCTCTGTTGTTTGGATTCTCTCTCACTTCTCTGTTGTTTGGATTCTCTCACTTCTCTGTTGTTGGGATTCTCTCACTTCTCTGTTGTTTGATTCTCTCATTTCTCTGTTGTTTGGATTCTCTCACTTCTCGTTGTTTGGATTCTCACTTCTGATTCTGTCACTTCTGTTGTTTGGATTCTCTCACTTCTCTGTTGTTTGGATTCTCTCACTTCTCTGTGTATTCTCTCACTTCTCTGTTGTTTGATTCTTCACTTCTCTGTTGTTTGGATTCTCTCACTTCTCTGTTGTTTGGATTCTCTCACTTCTCTGTGATTCTTCACTTCTCTGTTGTTTGTTTCTCTCACTTCTCTGTTGTTTGGATTCTCTACTTCTCTGTTGTTTGGATTCTCTACTTCTCTGTTGTTTGGATTCTTCATCTTGATTCTTACTCTGTTGTTTGGATTCTCTCACTTCTCTGTTGTTTGGATTCTCTCACTTCTCTGTTGTTTGGATTCTCTCACTTCTCTGTTGTTTGGATTCTCTCACTTCTCTGTTGTTTGGATTCTCTCACTTCTCTGTTGTTTGGATTCTCTCACTTCTCTGTTGTTTGGATTCTCTCACTTTTCTGTTGTTTGGATTCTCTCACTTCTCTGTGGATTCTCTCACTTCTCTGTTGTTTGGATTCTATCACTTCTCTGTGGATTCTCTCACTTCTCGTTGTTTGTTTCTCTCACTTCTCTGTTGTTTGGATTCTCTCACTTCTCTGTTGTTTGGATTCTCTCACTTCTCTGTTGTTTGTTTCTCTCACTTCTCTGTTGTTTGGATTCTCTCACTTTTCTGTTGTTTGGATTCTCTCACTTCTCTGTGGATTCTCTCACTTCTCTGTTGTTTGGATTCTCTCACTTCTCTGTGGATTCTCTCACTTCTCTGTTGTTTGTTTCTCTCACTTCTCTGTTGTTTGGATTCTCTCACTTCTCGGTTGTTTGGATTCTCTCACTTCTCTGTTGTTTGGATTCTCTCACTTCTCTGTGATTCTCTCACTTCTCTGTTGTTTGATTTCTCTTTTTTACTTCTCTATTGTTTGGATTCTCTCACTTCTCTGTTGTTTGGATTCTCTCACTTCTCTTTGGATTCTCTCACTTCTCTGTTGTTTGGATTCTCTCACTTCTCTGTTGTTTGGATTCTCTCACTTCTCTGTGGATTCTCTCACTTCTCTGTTGTTTGGATTCTCTCACTTCTCTGTTGTTTGGATTCTCTCACTTCTCTGTTGTTTGGATTCTCTCACACTCTCTGTTGTTTGGATTCTCTCACTTCTCTTTTGATCTTCCTGGATTCTCTCACATCTCTGTTGTTTGGATTCTTCACTTCTCTGTTGTTTGGATTCTCTCACTTCTCTGTTGTTTGGATTCTCTCACTTCTCTGTTGTTTGGATTCTCTCACTTCTCTGTTGTTTGGATTCTCTCACTTCTCTGTTGTTTGGATTCTCTCACTTCTCTGTTGTTTGGATTCTCTCACTTCTCCGTTGTTTGGATTCTCTCACTTCTCTGTTGTTTGGATTCTCTCACTTCTCTGTTGTTTGGATTTTCTCACTTCTCTGTTGTTTGGATTCTCTCACTTCTCTATAGATTCTCTCACTTTCTTATCATCACTAATTATGTTATAGGTATCTTCATTTATTAATCATCATTATTATTTGTCACTTATTCTTCTGACATAAAAGCAGCAGTTATGCAGTTAAGCTCTTTGTAATAACAGTTGTTACTAATGGTTGACCAGACATTTCTCCGATTTCATGACTTCTGTGAATTTGTCCCATTTTATGTTCATTATTTCTTGCAGACATCTATTTTTCAGATGCAATCAATTTGCTTTCTATATCTTTAGTCATTTTCCAACTTTTGTTTGCATATTTGAATACAGCATTTGAATTGAAAATTCTTAATTTAGTTTTAAAACTTACAGTTTCATATTTTATTTAGACTTTTAAAAGCTGATGTTGTTTCAACAATTCTCAGCATAATTTCTTTTTTTCAACATTTCTAATTCAATTAAAATTGTTACCCAATAGATGAGACAGGTTTTACAGAACCCCAATTAGGTGAACTGCTCTGTTATTTTATCATTTTGAATACTTGTTTACTGTCTGGCATAAATGAAAAATCCTAATCTGAACACCTTTGCAGCGTCTGCACTAACCATGCAGCCATTAAATTCCTTAGGTTTTAGTCCCACTGTCTTACCTTTTAGATCAAGATGCGGTACCACATGCAGTAATAACAGTTTGTTTTGTAACTGTCTATTTATTTACGATACTGAAATATATGAATATTTGTTTCTCATAACATTTTTGCAGATTGTGAATTTTATCAGTAATGATGGTCAGAGATTATGGGATGGTATCATCATGGGCCCTTTCATCATCGGGGGTCCGATGATTCTAGTCATGGGATGTGTGTACAGTGTTGTTTATTTGGGGCCTTGGACACTGATCAGTTTTTTGATCTTGATAGGATTCTACCCTTTTGCTGTAAGTGGTTATATTGTTGTTAGAAAATGTGACTAGTGAGTTTCTTTGGAACTATTTGTGTGTGTCTCTCTCTCTCATGTTCTCTCTCTCTCATTCACTATCTCACTCTCTCTGACTAACACTCTCTCACTCTTTCTCTCACTCTCTCTCATTCTCACACTCTATCTCTCTCACTCTCTCTGACTTTCACTCTCTCACTCTTTCTCTCACTCTCTCTCATTCTCACACTCTATCTCTCTCACTCTCTCTGACTTTCACTCTCTCACCTCTATTTCTCTCACTCTCTATCTCTCACTTTCTCTCTCACTTTCATTCACTTTTACTCACTCTCATTCTTTCTCTCTCTCATTCTCTTTTTCTGACACAATGACACTGAACAAGAATACTCCAATGTTGTACTGAACCAATACTTTTCTACTATAGTGAATCATAGACAGTGAATAATGAACGAGATCATTGGAAGTCACACCTTGTGTTCCCGGGGCTCTCGAGGAGAGCAAAGAATAGTAACACTGCTACCTACAAGGCATGTCATAAGAGGCAACTGAGTTAGAGAAGCCTAGAGAGGCTATCCCAGTAAATAAAAAGTGTCGTAGAATTCTAATGTTCTGACCTACTTGTAGGAGCATTACTGGCACAACGTACAATTGCTCTTAGGTTCAAATCACATACAAATCACAAAGAGTGGTTAACAAGTGGTTGATGTGGATTATGGAAGATTATTAAGAAGAAGAAGATTATGGAAGATTATTAAGAAGAAGAAGATTTTGGAAGATTATTAAGAAGAAGAAGATTATGGAAGTCACAGATGTAGTTTTACAGAAGAATATTGAAAATTTCATGGACAGCGACACAATTTAATGATGAGGTTTTCAAAGATGCTTGCATACAGGAAACTAGATCAAACAAATAAAAATGACATCTGTTATCATTATTAAGTAGCGTGTCGCTTCCGGAACTTGTCTTCCATGACAGCAGTCCTGAAAACTCTCTGTTCTGTGCAAGTTCACCGGCCTCAGCAGACAGATCATCACAGATCATCAATGACATCTTGCACCCATCATCTTATAGGTCTTCCTCTCATTCTTCTTCCAGGCACCATTCCTCCAAAATTATTTTCTCTAGGCACTCATGTCGTTTGATGTGTCCGAAATATTTAATTTTCCTTGATGTTATGCTCTTTAATAGCAACTCTCTTTAATATCAAGCTGTTATTAATATCAACAAAGGTACTAATATCACATCTGCTATATATGTCCTTCTTCTTCTTCGAACGCTCCACATCGACCACTTGTTAACCACTTTGTGATTTGTATGTGATCTGAGCCTAAGAGCAATTGTAGCGGTGCCAGTTATGCGCCCACAAGTAGGTCAGCACATCTGATTTCTGCGCTGTTTTTTATTTACTAGGGTAGCATCCCTAGGGCTTACATCAGTCGCTTCTTACGACATGCCTTGTAGGTCGCAGTGCTACTATTCTTTGCTTCCTTGCGGACCCCGGCAACACACGGGTGTAATATATGTCCAAAATTCTTGATGTACATATGTGTTCATTTTTTACTTCTTTATTGATCTTTGGTAATCTCTGGTCATGGATTTATTGCATTGTGGACCACAAACTGTGCAGACAGCTTCAAGTCTGTCAGCTTCAAGTCTGACAGCTTCAAGTCTATCACCTTCAAGTCTGTCAGCTTACATAAAACTTAGCATTGGGTGTTATTTCTTCCAGTAATGACTTTCTTCTCAATTTTTCCAGTGCTTCCCTATTTGTCTGCCTTTGTGTCCTTGAAATACTCTTTATTCTTTTGTATATCCACATCTCAAAAGATTAAATCTTTTCTTCTGGCTGCTTGCTTAGTGTCCATTAACTCGTAGAGGCCCAGATGCCACACTAAGTGGTGCCTGTGTTGGACACCAATTTACAAATGCCATTCTAAAGGACGTTTGTTAAATCTAAGAGTTAAACACTTGTAGTAAATTTATATTCCATTCCACCTTTATTAGTTTTACATAAAATCATTCATTATTTTCAACTTTACATGTGGATATAGTGTTTTTTTATTTTTAGTTTAGTAAACTGTGATAAAATCTGCAAAAAATGTCAACAATATATTTTTAACGCACAATTTTAATTTGAAATAAGGGCTTCATCTTCTAACATAAAAACTGTTTAAAAAATGTTATTTTATCATAAAAACTGATGGAACAATACTACATTAATAATAACAGTCTTGAAACAAACTGATGCTAAATAAATAAGTTGCTAGTTAATAATTATCTCTCATTTGTGTTTGGTTGTCAATTTCAGATGACACTGGCAAAGAAGTCACAGGATTTCCGAGCAAATAGTATTAAAATCACAGACAGAAGGGTAAGTTTAGAGTGAATTGTTGCGACAAATTGATAAATATTTTTTTTTGGGATTCAGAAGCACTTGAGCTTTCATCTCTTCGGCTCGATGCCATGTACATCGCAACCCATCGGTTCGGTTAGACAATAAAATAATCACGGGTACTTAAAGCATGTGTATTTAGCCCTCTGTGAGTGCAGGTTCAAATCCGCAGACTGGCAGAAAAGCCACAGGTTCCCCAGATTCATGGTGTTCGTGGCACCGAAGGGTTACGATGTCCATGGCACCGAGCAGAAGAGCTGAAAGCTCAAGTGCTTCTGGATCTGAAAAAAAAGCATGTGTATTCCTAGGGACAAAATACAGAAGGAAGACTTGAAATGTTAGTAATCAGCTGAAAAGCAAATAAGTACTTTCAAATATAGTTATTTGTTACTTAATCAACATCATAGCACTCCAGGCAGACTTGTAGGTGCTCAGTATCCCCCAACAGATATCATAGAGTATGCATACTGTGGCTTGCTGGTTAAACACATTCCTCATTCTGCTCCGCAGGCATCTATTTCTACTTGTACAATGGGTAACTCCAAATTCCTTAAATCACTGGATTAATTAAACATTTATTTTTGTGTCCTCATCCAATAGGCAGTTGTGAAGAGGCAGACCCTCTCATCCATCCTCAACTCCCTGACAATCTGTTGATGCGATCCTATCTTCTCTCCCATTGCTCGCAAACACCCGCATGTCCAAGACAGTAGATCCATGTTAGTCTCTGGAAGTTGAAAACCTCTATAGATGACATCCACTCATACCGCAACCTGCTATTTGGGCCCTCAGGACAAATTAATTTAATGAATGTATAGAATAGTATTACTAGATAGCTACAGAAACCACAACCAGGAAAATTCATAGCTTACCCTTTGAAGAAGACGGACTCGCAAGGAGGGACTCATGAAGCGACTCCATGAAATTTGAGAACCCCCAAGGACAATAGAGATAAGGAAAGACCCAGAAATATTTGGAGACAGAAGTTGGAAACAGAATGCAAGAAAATTAAATAGAGAGTGGAGAGAGATATAGCAAAGATGGGCTTGGATAGATGGGCTTGGATAGATGGGCTTGGATAGATGGGCTTGGAATGCCTTGGTTGCAGACCTATGCCTTCCTAGGGGGGAGGATGGAGAAGAAGAGATATAGTATTATTATTATATTCCTCTTGTATTATTATAAGTTACATAGCAAGCAATTTTTCCATACAGCTCTTTCCTGGATAACTCGATTAATCTCTTCTATTGAAGGGAGTTTATGTCTACGGCCATACCACATTGAAAATACCGGTTCTCGTCCGATCACCGAAGTCAAGCAACACCGGGCGTGGTTAGTACTTAGATGGGTGACCGCTTGGGAACACCACGTGGTTGTAGACATTTTTGCCCGTCTGCCCAGCGTGTTCGTAGCGCGTTGGACTACAGGTGACTATCCCTCTGTGTGTGTGGTTCGATTCGCGGGATGGCTGAAAAAGCCACAGATTCCCCAGATTTACGGTGTTTGTGGCACCGAATCGAAGGGTTACGATGTCCATGGCACCGAGCCGAAGAGCTGAAAAACTCAAGTGCTTCTGGATCGGCAAAAAAAAAAAAAAAATTGAAGGGAGTCCAATATGTCTCACTTCTCTTGGTAAAGTTTATTTCAGGGTTCCTTTCAGCATCCCTTCTTTTGTGAACCATCTGTTCTTTTGTGAACCATCCGTTCTTTTGTGAACCATTTATCTCCTACTTGAATGCCTTGTATGTGATTCTTTGATCATATCTTCTCAGAGTAAGTAACATATCTCCATCTTCTCTTTCTTATATCAGGTGTCGATATATGTGCAACATGAAAAGAATGACATACCAAATATGTAAAGAGATTGATTAATCAACATCGAACTGGCGCGTTGGTCCGCTGAATGCTGCTGAATTTGTTGAGGCAGAGATCGGAGCACCTATGGATAGTCTTCATATAACTGATATCATTTGTTACTAGCTGCTGACTAAACATATCTCTGATTTCATGTGTAGAATACACCTGCCAGTATATTTGTAATCATTTCATTTTGTCTTGTGTCCCCAGGTTGGATTAATGAACGAACTACTGACATACATCAAGTTAATTAAAATGTATGCCTGGGAAATCTCTTTTGCCAAATCAATATCTGGTATGTCATGTCGGGATGAATGTAAATGTTTATTGATTGTTCATTTGAGGATCATCTTCATCAGACATGTTCATAATTGCTGCGATCTCCTCCCAAGCATGTATTTCAGTGTGTTTTAGACTAATAACTCCCATTCTGATTTGGTTGATGTATCTACTGGGGATTCTCTCATGGCTACATAAATCAAGCTTGACTATAAGTTCTATTTATTTTCCTATATAAAATGCAGATATAAGGGGAACTTAGTGGAAATACTCATTGATCACCTGTTGACCACCTGTTGACCACCTGTTGACCACCTGTTGACCACCTGTTGACCACATAGGTACATGGAATACGGTCGCCAGAGACAGATGGACTTGGAGAAAGGAGGTGCAAAGTATCTATCTATATCCTCTTTGTATCCCGTTTGATACATAAAGCTTCCACAAGAGATTTCTATTG
Source organism: Arion vulgaris (assembly GCA_020796225.1). Lineage (NCBI taxonomy): Eukaryota > Metazoa > Mollusca > Gastropoda > Stylommatophora > Arionidae > Arion > Arion vulgaris. The sequence goes on along the minus strand of CM036771.1, from coordinate 14,711,327 downwards.
CTGCCATTATGAACTCTATTTTCACAGTTATTCTCCATGTTTCCTTTGGATGTCTAGCAGTGGCGGCACGTGGTCATATTTCTTGGTGGGGCCAGACACAAATTATCGGAAAAATCATGGCTTTTGGAGTATTTATTATTATTTGTCTATTCTGGAAGTTATTCCCTTTCGATTAATGGTGGGGTCAGGCCCCACTGGCCCTTAATGACGGGCCGCCCCTAATGTCCAGGCTTTCTTTTTATATCAGATGTCCATCGGAGAACTGCACTGTCCAACTGGAGAGCTGAGCTGTCCAACCAGAGAGCTGCACTGTCATCATAAAACTGCACTGTACTGTCCACCTGAGAGCTGTGCTGTCCATTGGAGAGCTGTGCTGTCCATTGGAGAGCTGCACTATCCATCATAAAACTGCACTGTCGATTATAGAGCTGCGTTGTCCATTGGGGGCTTGTCACCCGTCATCCAACGCGCTTCAAACATGCTGGGCAGGCGGGCTCCCCTTATGGCTCTGTCCCTCTTCGCAGACATGACACACCATAGCCAAGATTATTGCACAAAGCATGAACTCCATAATTCCGGAAACATTCCTAGAGGTCACTGGTAAAAAATTCTCTTGGGAACAGAATGATATTGTACGGGTTCGAACCAATGACCTTCAGAACGCAAGGTCTGATGTGTTACTGAGATTTTATAAATGTAACTCTACATTATAATACCAAATCTAGTGAGTTACGCTGCGTCATGCCATAAGATCTGATTGATCTTGGGGAAGGTTATCATAACTGACTCATACATCAATCAAGTGCCATGCCTGCTGGCGTAGGTGATCATGTGTCTCCACAACTCTCTGCTTGGTGCATGTAATCAGTTCTGATGCCAATCTTGTGTCGAACCATGTTGTCACGCCATCCAACATCTTCTCCCTGTCTTTCACGATCTCTCCTTCAATGAATTTTACCTGTTGTCACCAAATGTTCTAGACCTTCTCTTCGCCTATATGTCTGAAGAACCTTGATTGCCTGATTCTTATTTACTAATACTTGCATAATGTTAATATCACATAATGTTAATATCACATAATGTTAATATCACATAATTATACACATTACTCTTGGAAGAGAATGTAGAGATTGGGGCAACATGAAGGCTGATCTCGCAGTTAAGCAGCTGATAGAAGATAATGCAAGGGATGATGATGTTGTTGTATATACTGATGGGTCGGTTCAACGTGGTGAGAAATCCGGCTGGGGTTTCTTGGCTAATGCGCATGGTAGGGTTGTTGCAGAGCGAAGTGGGGCATACAGGACAACTACTTCTAGTATGAGGATGGAGGTTGAGGCCGTACTGCTGCCCTCCATTGGATTTCTGGGACTTCATTTACTGGGGCAGTTGTTGTATCTGACTCTCAGTCGATGCTTCACAAGATCCAGAAGGGCAGATTTCGGTATGAGTGGATGTAGTCTATAGAAGTTTCTAACCTCCAGCGGCTTAACGTGGATATACTGTCCTGGGCATGCGGGTGTTTACGGTAATGAGAGAGCGGACAGGCTTGCATCAACAGCATCGATTGTTGGGGAGTTGAAGATGGATAAGGGGGATATTCTTCGGTCTCTTCGCGACTGTCTGTTGGATGAGGACAGTAAAATCGATGTTGAATCGATCAAGCGATTTAAGCAGTTTGGAGTTACCGTTGTTCAAGTCGAACTGGATGCCTGAGAGGCAGAGTGAGAGGTGTGTTTAATCAGCGAGCCACAGGCACCATCAGTATGCATACTCTTCGATATCTGTTGGGGAGACTGAGCACCTATGGGTCTGCCCGAGTGCAATGACGTCAGTTTAGTAACCAATAACCAATGTTAATATTACATAATTTTAATATCACATAATGTTAATATCATCATCATCAAGGTGCATATCCTTTATAGGGCGTTGCTTTCTTTGCAGCGCATCTGAAATTCACTCTGTCTCTAGCCAGTTCACCCACTTTGTCGATGGTCATATTCATGGTTTCTTTAATATCTTGTAACTATCTTCTTCTTGGTCTGCCTCTGCATCCTGGGACCCTGCCCTCTAATATTGTTCTCTCCAGGCCATCGGGATGCTTGATGTGGCCAAAGTATCTAATTTTCTGTATAGTATATTGTTTATCAGCCAATTGTCTTTAACATACAGTTCTTTCAAGACATCAGTGTTCTTTCTTTTTCTGTCCATGGCATTCGTAGGATCTTTCTGTAGCATTTTGTTTCGAAGGACTGGATTTTCATTCTTGTTGTTTGTATAATAGATAACGTTAATCACATGTTAATTATTTATTTCAGATCTGAGATCTGAAGAGAAAGCCATTCTAGAAAAATGTGTTTTTGCCCAAAGTGTCAGCATGGGTTCATCTATGATGGTCCCCATCTTTGCTAGCTGTGTGACTTTTATTGCCTACGTTGCTACTGGAAATAACTTAACTGCAACTGAGGTCAGTAGATCTGGTACCCATCAATCATTTATCTTGAAACAAAACTGAACATTTTAATATTTGGTAAGTCCCATGCCATCTCAACCATTTTACTCCATAATTTAATTTTTTTACCTCGGACACATTTATATTGCAATGTATACTGAACTGCAACTGTGATCATCTGTAGCTTACACGGTAGTGAGCTTGATCACAACCCAAAGTGTAACTGGTTCAAACTCCGCGGAGGGCAAGTTTGGAAACAAATTAGTACCCTTGGATTTTTACAAATGGTACAAGTAGACCTCACCGCTTTAGAAAGTAATGGGAAACTACTGAACGTATAAGGGGTGCCTAGAAGATCGACAACTCGTTTATTGTTGTTGATGGCTATGTCCTGTAAAGGATATGCTACAATTTTCATTCATACTGAACTAGCCAGTATGCTGGCTTTATGTCAACTTAGAAAGTACTGTTAGCCTATATATCGGTTTGCAAGTGTAAAAGGGTTAAATTCGACTTTCAGTCATGCAGTTTCAATTGTGCAGTTTTTTGTGTGTGGAGTTGGCATTGCACATTGACATTGTTCTTTATTCTGTTCCCAACATATATATAGTTCAATATACTGAAGGTATTTGATTATTATTAGGTGGAGGTACTGGTACAGACAATGATCAGAGAAATCACCTTTATTTTCGTCCCTGGGCACGCAGGAGTTAGGGGTAATGAACGAGCTGATAGATTGGCTGGCTTAGCTACAATATCAGAGGGAGCTGCAATGGATCGAAGTGACATTCTTCACGCATTGAGTCTTTTCGAACAGAGGAGTTTCAGGGCTGTGAATCCCACTCGCTGACCAGATTGAAAGAGATGGGTGTTAATATTGGTGCAGCCCGAAAAGAATGACATACTAAATATGCAAAGAGATTGATTAATCAACATCGAACTGGCGTGTTGGGTCGCTGGACGCTGCTGGATTTGCTGAGGCGGAGATCGGATCACCTATGGACATGTCCAGAGTGCTATGATGATAATCCTCATATAACTGATAACTGATATAGTTCAATTCCCTTCATCTTCACCTTTCAACTCCCAACAGAGCACAGGTCTTCAACAAACTTCTTCCAGCTCTTCCTCTCTCCCAGTTATCTCTTCCAATTCTTTCCATGTTATACATATCTTTTTCATATTAGTCTCCAGCTCTCATTGCCAGGTACGTCTAGGCCTTCACCTACTCCTCTTTTCCTGCAGGTTCCAAAACATTGCCTGTCTCGCAATGCTTCCGGTTGGTCATCTCAATGCGTGTCCTATCCATCACCAGCATCTCTTAGCTATTTATTCACTGATATCTGCTTAGCTCTTTCTCTGAGTTCCTCATAGTTCAATTTCCAGCATGGTCAAATTCTTAGTTTGCCTTCCTGTATGTGAACTATGCTTTAAAAAAAACCGTTTTCATACCATGAGATATCTTCGAAAATACAGTGTTAGATCTTGATTTATCTTTAACAAACAACACATTATGAGTGATGTGGTCAGCATCCGCCCATGTGTTGTCAGGGCTCACAAGGGGAGCAAAGAATAGTAACACTGTAACCTAGAAGGCATATTGCAAGAGACGACTGAGGTAGGAGCCTAGGAAGCTACCTAATAAATAAAAAGCGTTGATGAAATCGGATGTGCTGGCCTACTTATAGGCACATAACTGCGGCACAACATACAATCGCTCTTAGGCTGAGATCACATACAAATCACAAGGAGTGGTTAGCAAGTGGTCGATATGGAGCGTAAGAAAAAGATGGGTCAACATCATGGTAGCCATTTTTTCTTACCAGTGTTCCTCTGGTACCCAAATGATTCTGGGTCAACTTGAAATCTGTTACGATTGGGAAAATTTCTACTCTTGCTGTGGAATTTAAACCTGGGACCACTTGTCTATGAAGCTAGTGCACTAACCACTATGCAATCGTGACTATCACCTGAACTATAAGTTTAAGGAAAATAAAGTTAATGTAAAGCTGTTAATATTAACTAAAGAGTCTAAAATCAAAGGATTAACTTCACTGTACCGGGTTTTACCCCATATCGCTTGGTCTTTCTCCGCAAAAATGTAGCACTGCCTTCCGAGATTATTGCACAAGCACAAACTCTGGAGCTCCTGCAATAATTCTAGAGGTCTCTGGAAAAAATGCACTTATGAACAGAATGACATGGTCCAGATTCAAACTTTTGACCTTCGAAACACAAGACATCGGCTTAACCACTTAACCACAGAGACCCCTGTTAATATTAACTGTTCCAATGTCATTATCATCATCAGGTGCCATGCTGGCTGGCATAGGTGATCATGGATCTGCACAAATCTCTGTCTCTTGTGTTTACTATCATCTCAGATGTTGACGCTCTTCCGTGCCATGAAGTTAGGCTATCCAAAAATTTGTTATCTCCGATTCCATGTACTGTTATGATAAATGTTAACAAATGCTTGTTTATCTCTCTCTCTCTCACTCTCGCGATCACCGCCCAGACCGATGTACCAGATCTCCCATAAATTCCATTCATATGGAAATCTTATTCATGCAGACTTAGCATTGGTGTGTTTTTATGTCACATCTTCAGCACCATTTGGAGCTCTGGTGCTTATCCTTCGGCGATGTGTCCGGTTTCAGCCAGTGTTTTCTCGGTTCGTTCTCCGTTTAGTAGCCATGTAGTGTTTTTACGGAGTGGGTAGCTAGCCCCACTCCCAACTTCCTAAGTCGCTCTTACGACATGTGTGGCAGGTAACAGTGGTTCTATTCTTTACACCCCAATTTGGGCTCTGGTAACAACTCAGTTTAAATGCTTGTATATGTATCCTTGTCAACTTCACCTTGTCTTTGCTCCACAGGCATTTACATTTGTCTCATTGCTGAACACCATGCAGTCATCAATGATGACTATTCCATTTGCTCTGAAAGCTTTGTCTGAGATGGTGGTTACAACCAGGCGGTTACAGGTAATAACTTTTCCTAGTTTAACTTTTGTTAGAGTAGATTTAGGACGTAGATGGTGAATTCAATAACCATTTACTAGTAACTTTGCTAGTAACCATGGGCCATGCAAATTTTGGACCAACTTGGGGCACACAAATTATTGGTGTGCTCACAATGTGCTGTCGGACTACAGGTTTCCTGATCCTTTACTTGGGGATCTAAATTGCAAGTACCTCAGATGTTTGAGTAAGATTTGCTTGAATGGCGAGGGACACTGATAATAAGGAAAGCAAGCCTTCTTGCAAAAATCAGTCAGGGGTGTTATATTAGATATCCTGACTACACCCTGGAATTCTACTAAACGGCAAAATGGAGGGAAAAGTCATAGACTGTAGTCAAATTTGGACTTACACTAATGACATTACTTAATTTTACTTTTTTAAGCTTTAAAGCTTATGGCATCATTTTTTATATTTTATGGATTGTAATCAGATAAGTGTTAACTGTGGAAACCCTGCAAGTGATGCCTATACTTGTCAATTTACATGCCTTAAGCTTAAGTATAATTTATAATGATAGATGTAGTAACAGCTTCAGCTTGGTTTAGATGTTCACCTGTAATTCTCTGGTTTGAGTCACGAACTATACTCATTCGTGCACTGTGAGTGATTCATTGAGTATGATTAGGAAGGTGGAGGCTAGCTTGAAGCGCAGACAATGGACTGAATTCCTACAGGTTTCAACAATTTGCAGAATTCATTCATTTTGTTTCAAGCATATGGGTGTCGATGGCAATGAGGGAAGGGACAGGCTTTCTGTCCCTGCAAGCATATCGGGGAAGGTGGTGGTGGTGGTGGGGGGGGGAGTCCATGGATAGATCTGATATTCTGAACACCCTCATGGAGTTTAGCGACAAAGAGTCATACAGGGTGTTATTTATTAAAATAAGGGTGTTCAAGATAAAAGTAGCCCGATTGACAAATCAAAAGTTGCCAGTTACATATTGCATTTTGTCTATTTACTATTTAAACCGGTTCTGACTAGCTCGTCCTACATCACATTGTTTTATCACCCCTTCCCGCACCATAATTACAAAAAGACTCACGTACTTGACCTATACCACGTCATAATTGAACCGCATCATTTTCATAAATATATACCAGATTGGTTCTCTTAGGCTACTTTTATCTTGAACACACTGTATAAAATTGTACAGTATTATTCTGATCTTTATCTAGGAAGTACTCGTTATGGAGGAAATGGGAAGTTATCCACAGAAACCTTCCAGCAACTCTTCAGCCGTGGAGATGAAGAATGCTTACTTCACTTGGGGCAATGGACGTGTGAAAAAGGATATGAGCAATGGTAACTATATGTGGTAGTGTAAACAAAAGTTTCCTTGCGAGGCTAACTATTCAAAAGATAGATTGTAAATTAAATACATTTGTTGAAATTGACTAGATAGAAGTTACATGTAATATCAGTTTATATGATGAAGACAATCTTATGACACCAAATATAATGAAGACATCTATGGCAAGTAATGCAGATATCACACTGGAATCTATAATGATAAAAATAACAGAGCAGTTCACCTATTTAGTAGCAATTTTGATTGCACAGGAAATGTTAAAAAGAAATTATGATACGAATTGGCAAAGCAACATCAGCTTTTAAAAGTCTAAATAAAATATGGAACTGCAAGTTATATAGTATTAAAAATAAATTACGAATTTTCAATTCAAATGTTGCATCAATCCTAACATATGCCAGCGAGAGTTGGAAAATGACTAAAGATATAGAAAGCAAGTTGAATGCATTTGAAAATAGATGTCTGCGAAAAATAATGAATATAAAATGGAACGAATTCAGGAGAAGTGATGAAATCAGAGACATGTCTGGTCAACCACTAGTGACAACTGTTATAAGTTCCATGGAGGAAATTGAGTGAGTTGCCCAGGATAGAGCGGTATGGAGAAATTACTTGCAGGCCCTATGTAACGTATAACGGTACTAGAGGAATTATTATTATTATTATTATTATTATTATCATAGCACTCAATTATGGAAAAGACTTCCTCAAAGCCCTAAGCAGAACAGACCAGGTCATTATATTTCGCCTACGACTCGTACACTGCAGACTCAACAAACACACAGACTAGGAATAAGTCAAACAGCTCTCTGCCAGTGTCAGCAGGCGGAACAATCACCATAGCATGTTCTGCAAGACTATCCTTCCTGTTTGAGCTGAGAAGCAACATGTGGTCACACTTAGTCAACCTAAAAACTAATATTTGTAAAACCTGACAGACCTGAAGCGGACTGCCCAGTTTGTGGTCCACAGTAAGGAAGAAGATCATACCACTCTGGACATGTCCATAGTTGCTCGATCTCCGCCTTAACAAATCCAGCAGCATCCAGCAACCAACACGCAGTTCAATGTTGCTTAATCAATCTTTTTGCATATTTGGTATGTCATTCTTTTGGGGCTGAACCAATATCAATACCCATCTCGCTCAACCTGGTTAGCGACTGGGAATCCCAACCCTGAAACTCCTCTGTTCAGAAGGACTCAATGCGTTAAGAATGTCAGTTTGGGCCACTGCAGTTCTCTCTGATATCATAGCCGTGCCAGCCAATCTATCAGCACGTTCAGAACATTTAATATGTTCATTAAAATAGTAAATGGACAATGAATAAACAATCAATAAGATCATTTGAAGCCACAGAGATGTGGTTTTACAGAAGAATGCTGAAAATTCCATGGACAGCAAAGAAAACAAATGTGGAGGTTTTAAATCAGGCCTGCACACAAAGAAACCTTATCAAAAGAATAAGAATCCGACAATCAAGGTTCTTCGGACATAAAATGCGAAGAGAAGGTTTAGAACATTTGGTGACTACAGGTAAAATTTAGGGAAGGAGAGATCGTGGAAGACAGAGGTAGAAGATGTTGGATGGCCTGACATCATGGTTCGACAAAATATCGACGGCAGAACTGATTACATGCACCAAACAAAGAGAGTTGTGGAGAGACATGATCGCCTACGCCAGCAGGCACTGCACTTGATTGATTGAAAATAGTACTAAGAGATTGTAAATTAAATATATAGTTTAAAATAGCTATCATCATTTCTTTTGTTGTACACTAGGACATATAAAGTCAAAACAAAAAAAAAATGTTAACTGAAAAGAGCATTTTGTGTGTTTTTTTATCTTTGTTTCTGTAGCTATTTTTTTTTTAAATGTGGGGCTGCCTGCCCCATGCCTACTTCTCTTTGTTTCCTTTTATGACATGCAATAGATGACAGTGGTTTTGTTATTCTTAAGTCCCGACTGTCCAGGAAATAGATCCAATTGATAGCAGGAATTAAGAAATAAATATACCATATCAACCGTATAGCGTACCATGAAAAGTCACAAATGTGTTGCCGGGCCCATAAGGAGCAAGAAAGTAACACTGCGACCTACAAGGCATGTTATAAGAGGCGACTGAGGTAGGGACATAGGGAAGATACCCTAGTAAATAAAAAAAAGTTACAGAAGTCTTTCCCCAGGTGAATGATGGAATTAATTGTCCACTATTGCCGTTAAGCATAAGGGCGGGAACTTTCATTTGCGTTCCAGTGCCAGATGAGTCGCACTTGTTGTGTTATATCTATGTTTTATTTAGTGTGGTCTTGATAGTCTATCCATCTTTTTCTTTCTCTTCCTTGAACTCTATTACCTGATTTTGTTTTATTGTGTATGCTATTATTGGTGGTTGGTTGCATTCTATTCTCATTAAATGTCCGAACCACCACTGCATTTGTTGTCTTTCAATGTATTCTGTGCATGAAGTTATTCCAACTCTGCTTCTGATGTCCTTGTTTCATAGTCTATTTTTCCTGGTGACCCCCTCCGCCTTCCTCAAGTTTATTTCAGAGAGAGGGTCTCTGTGGCTAAGTGGTTAAGCCGTTTGCCTTGTGAGTCGAAGGTCGTGGGTTTGAGTCCGGACCGCACCATTCTGTTCACGAGTGCAGTTTTTCCAGAGTCCCCTAGATTGTTGCTGGAACTACTGGAGCTCATGCTTTGTGCAATACTCTGACAGATAGCGTGCCATTTCTGCGGAGAGGGACCGAGCCGTATGGGATAAAACCCAGCGCAATGAAGCCAATCCTTCGGCTTAACCTTTTAATCCTCTAATTTCATTTCACACATGGTAAGTTTTCTATGGTGTATTGCCCCATCAGAGACCAAGTTTGGCACTGGTAACAAAGTGTTGGTAGGAAAATTCTTTTATACAATGTCTTTTCACTTCCATCTTGATCTTTGGGTGTTGTAGCAATGGTACCAGCTGGTAGGTCACTGCATTTGCTTTTTGACATCTTGTTTCTATTTCTCGGTTGAGTTTTCCATTCTCTGTGAAAATTCTGCCTAAATATTTGAATCCAGAAACTTGCTTTACTCGGGTGTTGTCTATTTGTATGTTTGCTTGGCTCAGTGTTCTGCTGATTTTCATGGTCTCTGTTGTTTTTTGTGTGTCGATTTTCATGTTGTACTTCGTGCATACTGCTAACAATGAATTTAATCTAGTTTAATTGACAAATTCTAGGTACTAATGGACAAGGCAAACATGGGAAGAAGAAAAAACAAGATGAGATTGCAGAAGAAGAAAAGACATTGAGTGAGAATCACATGAAAGAGGGCAGGGAACAAATCTTTATTGGGCCAACTTTACAAAATTTGACGTTAACTATACCAAAGGTGAGATTTTGCTGATCTAACTCGTCCAAAAGTGTGTATTCACAGATACAAAACTTCTGAAAGTATGTCTTCATTGATCTATCTCTCTCTTTCTCACGATCACTGTCCAGATCGATGTACCAGATCTCCCCATAAATTCTATTCATGTGGAAATCTGATTCATGCAGTCTTAGCATTGGTGTGTTTTACGTCACATCTTCAGCACCATTTGTAGCTCTGGTGCTTATCCTTCAGCGATGTGTCTGGTTTCAGCCAGCGTTACTCAGTTGCTCTCTGTTCTGTAGCCATGTAGTGTTTTTACGGTGTGGGGTAGCTAGCCCCACTCCCAACCTCCTCAGTCGCCTTTTACGATATGCGTGGCAGGTAACAGTGGTTCTATTCTGATGATGTAAGGTGCGTAATCTTGCTCCAAAGTTACTCAAATCATTCCCCGGATGGAGTGATTGAGATATTTTCTTAGAGATCCTTGATCTCAATGTAGGTGAGATTAAGTTTCTAGTTCCATCGGAGACGGATGATAAAACATAGGTCCTGTGTTCAAGTTGTGAAGGAAAAGAACCCTTGAGAGTTGAAAATCGATATGAGTAAGCTTCAGAGTTGCTGCCTTGAACAAAATTCATAGAAAATTTATTTGTCTTCAAAATTACATCTTGGACCATCACTGGTACTCCGGAGTTTGTTGTGTTCTGGAGATAAAATCTTCATGTATAAGAAAAAGATGTTAGCATACAAGGTTATTTACAAAAGTGAAATAATGGTAGTCCTATCTATCAGATATGACCAGCAGGCAATCTTTTTCTCACGACGTGACCAGCAAGCAATCAAGTGGCAGGGAATGAGCACAGTGGACCCTAACTAGGCTATTGTATCATTGATCAGTACATAGAGCCCATTCCTTTAGTGCAAGAGCAGCCCTATTTTGGCTTCTGTCTAGAGTAGAAAGAACATTCACAGATGATGTTTATGGTGATGATGATGGCCACCATTTTTCATCCAAGAGAGTGTAGTTGCATTATGTTTGTCTGTGTATGCGTAGATGACTAGTGAGCCCAAAGTGGGCTTGAAATGTTTTTGTTTTATATAGACAAGGATTACTTGCACTTATGGGGAGTTTTATTGTCTTTCTAGTTTGACATTTCTGTTCCATCCGTTCAGTTCTACCTGCCTTGCAGGCCAAAGAATGGTGTTGAAGAAGCATACGCAAGGCTAATCTATCTTGAGCAACATTCTTCCAGTTGTCGACATCTATGCCAAAGCATTTAATTGAGTACATTCACAGATATAGTGGCAGGGAATGAGCACAGTGGACCCTAACTTGGTTATTGTATCATTGAGAGCACACAGAGCCTATTCCCTTAGTGCAAGAGCAGTCCAATTCTGGCTTGTGTTCAGAGTAGATAGAACATCCACAGATAACCTAGTTCTACAATGATATGTCAACATTTTATTGGACTAAACGACAAGAGTCCCAGCGCTGAATCATTGAAGAAGAAGAAGAATTATTGCAATAATCGTGATGCTAGTATCTTCTTTGCGTTCGTTCTTTACGACCAATTTTAATCACTCTTTGTGATATGTTTGATCTTTGCCAAGAACGTGTATACGTTGCACATTGGTTTGGTAGGTAATAGTAGTTCTATTCTTTACACCCCAAATTTGGCCCTGGTAAACACTCGGGCGGATGCTAGTATAATCAACGCTGTGGATGTCTGTGGCTTAGAGGTAGTGAGCTCGATCACAGCCAAAGAGTATCTGGTTCAAACTCTGTGATGGGCAGTTTGGAAGCAAATTTGTTCCTGTGGATTTTTAACGAATGGTAAAAATAGACCTCACTGTTCAGAAAGCAATGGCAAACTACACTACTGAGCATATAAATAATGCCTAAAAAATGAACGACTCGTTTACTGTGGTTGATGGTGACATCTTGTAAAGGAAATGCCACGATTATCAGTTATATGAGGACTATCATCATAGCACTCCGGACATGTCCATAGGTGCTCGATCTCAGCTTCATTTCATTTCAGTATAATCAAAAGTATTCGACTTTAGCATAATTTATTTTTGTATGTGTGTTTCAGGGTTATCTCATTGGTGTATGCGGAAATATTGGCAGTGGTAAAAGCTCTTTGATCAGTGCAATTCTAGGAAGGGTAGGTAATACGTGGACAGTTGTATGTGAGTTTAGAGTTAAGATGTGTGTCCATGTCTGTTGGAAGCAAGAAATAGCCAGACATGCACTGGACTGGAAACTACAGAAAAAAAGAAAATTGTCTATTGTTTTCTCCATGTGGATGATGGATTTGGTTGTCCACTTCTTTCTTTTCTTTCTCCAATCCTGTTTTGCCTCACAGCGTCAGGACAAGAAGAGATTTCTAGAACGGACCCTTGTGTACGCTTCAGAGATAGTGTCTTTCGTTGCCTCTGTTATCTCTGAGGTCCATCTTTTACATTGCCAGCCTTTTGCTTTGTATCCATTGTATCGAAGCAACATCGCTCTTTGAGGTGCGTTGTCTGTTGGTAATCTGCTTATGTGGCGAACCATTTAATTTGTTGTTTCTTGATGAAGTCTAGTACTGATGTTGTACCCACTTTTTTCCTGATGTCTTCATTTCTTAACCGGTCTCTTCTTGTTACACCCAGCATTCTGCGTAGATACTTCATCTCTGTCATGACTAGTTTTCTTCTATCATTTGTTATCAGTGTCCAGGTTTGGCACTGGTAGCATAATGTGGGGAGAAAGATTGTGTTGAATGTTGCTCTCTTTGTGTTCATGAGGACATGTTTGCATTTTAAAATTGGCGCCATTTGTACTATATGATTTGCTTTATTATATTTTTGTTGGATTTCATTATTCTTACATCTGCTAAAATAAATGCTCATTTTTAAATATTTATATTTGCTTTCAGATGGATATTTCATCGGGAACAATAGCTGTATCCAGTCGTGTGGCTTATGTACCCCAACAGGCATGGGTTACTAATGACACTCTTCGGGACAACATTGTATTTGGTCATGGTTATGAAGCAGATAGGTAAGTCACTTAGCTACTAGAGTGAATGAGTTCAGCTGGACCGACCGAGTGGTTACCGTGGCCCAAATTGCAGTGTAAAGAATAGAACCACTGTTACCTGCAGCGCATGTCGTAAGAGGCGACTAAAGAAGTTGGGCGTGGGGCTAGCAATCCCATTCCGTAAAAAACACCATGTGGCTACAGAACGGAGAGCGAACCGAGTAAACGCTGGCTGAAACCGGACACATCGCCGAAGGATAAGCACCAGAGCTCCAAATGGTGCTGAAGATGTGACGTAAAACACACCAATGCTAAGGCTGCATGAATCAGATTTCCACATGATTGGAATTTATGGGGAGATCTGGTACATTGGTCTGGCCGGTGATTGCAAGAGAGAGAGAGAGTCCAGCTGGACTGGTGTTTCTAACATCTATCTATTGTCCATTCCTGTTGTGCCTTTCTTCTTCTTCTTATTCTTCTTCAAATGCTCCATATCAACCACTTGTTAACCACTCTTTGTAATGTGTATGCCATCTGAGTCTAAGAGCGATTTTACATGTGCTCGTTATGCACCTACAAGTAGGCCAGCACATTGGATTTCTGTGAACGCTTTTTATTTACTAGGGTAGATTCTCTAAGCCCCTACCTAAGTCGCCTCTTACGGCAAGCCTTGTAGATTGCAGTGGTACTATTCTTTGCTCTGCTTGAGAACCCTGGCAACACTCGGATGATTGGGCATTTAAGAGTTAGGCTATGCAAAGAAAATATGTTTTTTTATCCCAAATAAATTATTCTAGTGAGATCATTTTTAGAAATACCACATTTCATTTCAGGTACAAACAGGTTGTAGAAGCCTGCGCACTGAAGGAAGACTTTTCCACCTTCCCTGCTGGTGATTCAACTGAGGTAAGATGAAAAAAATATTTGGTTTAATTTTATCTGATTATTGAGGAACAACACCTGCTATTAGATTCATTGAAAACAGAGACTCAAATGGTTTGGCTACTGGTGAGAATGAACCTGAATACACTAGTTGCAAGAGCGTACAATCTGAAAATGAAATCATCAAGAAGAAGGGACAGACCAAGAAATAGATTGATTGATGGAGTTACAGCCATCTTTAAACTCAACAATACCACAGCATGAGAGCCGCTGTAGCGTAGTTGTTAGTGAACTCGCTTCGCAAGGCTGGTGGTCTGGGTTCAGCTCCTACAATGCGTGTGGAATTTTTCCCAACCACAACGGCTCTCAGGTTGACCCAGCCTCAACTGGGTACCAGACATGCTCTGGGAAAGTAAAGGCGGCAGGCGTGATGCTGACCACATCACCCATTGTGTGCCGACGGTCAATGAAAATACAGGCCTAACACTGTATTGACCTATATACCACAAGGTATGAAAGGGTTCCTTTAATTTTTTTTTTTTTTTTTACCACAGCATATAAAGCAACCAAGTGTGCACTTATTTCGGAAACCAATCATCAGTTAAACCTGCTATACATAACGGCAAAAGAGCAGAGAAGAACAAAAGAAGAAGAAAAAAGATCATCACAGCACTCTGGACAGGAACACAATTGCTCCGGGGTGTCCTCTGCAATATTTTTACCAGCATAAAACAACTGATCACACCATTTCTGTGTTGATGAATCAAGTGTCTCGTTCTTCTAATAAAGTGTTCATGTTCGGCACTTCCCATTTTCACCCACATCTCCATCACTCTACATAAAGATGTAAATTTATAAGAGTTTTCAATGTTATCTATATGTTGTTATCGACATTGTTATCTATATGCTGTTATCTACAATGTTATCTATATACCTCTCTGTTGACTGTCCATCCTGTATCATGATACTAAGCTTCACAGTATCTTCTTCCGCTGTCATCCTCTCCATTCAAAGTGCGGTCACAATATGCTCTGTTTTCTCATTGCTAATTAGAGCATCTGGTCAAATGGATTAGAGCTCTGGCTCTGGTTCAATCCCCAGTAAGGCCAAAGAGTTTTTTTGGTCAGGGGCATGAAGAAAAAAAATCAGAACCTAAAGTTTCACTGTGACTGCACTAGCCATACTACCATTAAATTTATAAGACGCAATGTCACCCCTGTACTACACCGCTCTAAAAAGCTGTAACACAGACAGTTTTTAAAAAACAAATCAGCTAAAACAATGAAGACTGCTTTTTTCTGACTTATTAACTTAGCTTCCTTTTCACACTGTCTTTACACACCTGGGGAGCAATTTTTCAGCAAATGAAAGAATGACTAATGAAATTCAACATAGTAAATCCAATAAAGTAAATCAAATGATAGAACTAATAGCAGTAGCAAAAAAAACTTTTATTGTCGTGAGGTATATTGGGGAAAAAGGTGTCAGGCTAGTATTTTTCTTTGACCAAAACGTACGATGGATGACGGGATGATCAGCAGAACACCTACCACTTTTACTTTTCAGTGTTTCTTTGGGTGACAAAATTTGAGACTGGACTGACCTGAAAATATTTTGCTGTTTCAAGAATTCTTCTCCTTCTGTATAATTTAATTCTGTGAATATATGCCTACGAAGCAATTGCACTAACTACTATGCTTTTGGGATAATGATAGGGCAAATGATAGGACAAATTATAGGGCAAATGGCGCCAATTTTAAGATGCAAACACGTCACCATGAACACAAAAAGAGCAATGTTCAACACAATCTTTCTCCCACATTATGTTACCAGTGCCAAACCTGGACGCTGACAACAAACGATAGAAGAAAACTAATCACAACAGAGATAGATGAAGTGTCTACGCAGAATGCTGGGTGTAACAAGAAGAGACCGGTTGAGAAATGAAGACATCAGGAAAAAGTGGGTACAACATCAGTACTAGACTTCATCAAGAAACAACAAATTAAATGGTTCGCCACGTAAGCAGATTACCATCAGACAGTGCACCCAAAGAGCAATGCTGCTCCGATACAATGGGTACAAAGCAAAAGGCCAGCCACGCAAAAGATGGACCTCAGAGATAACTGAGGCGACGAAAGAGACTATCTACGAAGCGCATACTAGGCCCGTTTTAGAAATCTCTTCCTGACCTGACGCTGTGAGGCATGACAGGATTCTTGAGAAAGAAAGAAGAAGAAGAAGACTATGCTTGTGAAGCCTCCTTTTAAGTTTATTTGAAGTATTTACGTTACTTATTTGTTATCTCTCACATATTCATGTTAATTTAAATCACATATCTTTTAATTTCATTCTTGTATGTACTTAACTCTGTCTGCTAGGTTGGGGAAAGAGGTGCTAACCTTAGCGGAGGTCAAAAGCAAAGAATATCATTAGCAAGAGCTGCTTACAGCAAGTTTGACATAGTTTTACTGGATGACCCACTTTCTGCAGTAGATGTACATGTGGGTCATCATATATACCATCAGTGTATTAAAGAGTTATTGAAGGGACGTACAATCATTTTTGTCACCCATAATTTACAGGTACGTACTTGTGTTCATTAACTTGTTTCATACCAACTGCTGCTGTATAGGCCAAGATTGTCTCTTAAAATAATGAAGCATTGTTTCATTTAAAATTACTGCTAACTTTCCATCAACACATTATGATCCAGGTGATGTGATCAACACATCTACAACAGAGCTATATATTTATACACCATGATCGCCCTCCTGCCCAGCGTGTTCGTAGCGCGTTGGACTGCGGGTGACTAGCCCTCTGTGAGTGCGGGTTCAATTCCGCGAGCTGGCAGAAAACCCACAGGTTCCCCAGATTCATGGTGTTCGTGGCACCAAACCAAGGGTTACGATATCTATGGCACGCACAAGAGATGAAAGCTCAAGTGCTTCTGGATCGGGAAAAAAATACATCATGATCTGATCTGATGTTTTGGTAAAAATTTGTTAATTGAATTACATTTATATATTTTTCAATATGGAAAATGTAAATGTAAACAAAATAAATTAGTAAATAATGAGATAGATTAAGAAATAAGGTGTTAGACCCATATTTTTCTTTGACCAATGATGGATGATATGGTCATCATCAAGTCAACTGCTATTATTTCTCAGTGTTTCGCTTTTATTCAATTTAGAATGGGTTGACACAGAGCTGTCATGGTCATTAAAAACATTGCGCTTTTACAGTGGAAATTGATCCAGGGACCAGACACTTATGAAACAAGTGCATCAAACACTACATTGTTCTGACTTTCAAAAGAGTTAATGGAAGGTGTTGCTTATTATTTGAAAGAAAAAAAACTAGTTAGAATCATCATTATTGCATTCAGGACTCATGCACCCTATCTTCATAGATAATGCTGACACACAACATCCTCTGCACTTGGAAATAAAGAGACAAAAAGGAAATAGATTAAAAAGAGGAAAATCTTGGATGGGTCAGGCCGAGGACTGTATTGAACAGGTGTGTACACTTGAAGACATTGATCCCGGTGAAGAATGGATACCAGTGCCAAGAGGAATGACTACATCCTTTTCTGTATGCATCGAACTTGATAAAGAATGCAGGCAACACAACCCACTTGTTGTGGAGGCAGAGGTTCAGGCATTAATTTCTGAGAACGCATCTGAGCATGATGTAATCATTTATACGGATGGTTCGGTGATTCGACATGTGCAGAGCTTCTTGGGCTTTCACTGCTCAGGTCGGAGGTGATGTTGTGAAGGAAGACAGCGGTGGTTTTGCCGTGACTACAAGCAGTCTCACTATGGAAATCATGGCGGTTACCAAAGCGATGATTTGGCTAGTATCACAGACTTTTATCCATGCATGTTTTCTCAGTGACTCAATGAGTATGCTCAGGAAGATTGAAACAGGATGGGCAAGGAGACATTGGATAGAATCGCTGGGAGGTCTAAGCTGACAAAGATCAGTTTTATTTTTGTGCCAGGGCATACAGGTGTAAGGGGAATGAACGTGCGGATAGGCTTGCAGGTATGGCTGCTGTCCAAAGCGGACGAGCAATGGACCAGGCTGATATTATAAATTCCTTAAGGGAGAGAGGGCGTGTACATGATTCACGTAATAGCGGTGAATCCACAACACTAACCAGACTGCAAGAACTCAAAGTTAAGTGTGGTGTAGCTCGACAAGAACGCTATGCTGGCAGACAAAGAAGAATTGTAAACCAACAAAGAACCGGTGTCGTTAGTCGCCACACGCTGATGGACATACTGAGGGAGAGATCGGAGCACTTATGGACTAATTTGTTCGACATGCAGTGATGGTGATCCGACGACTAAACTAAACTAAACTATCTTCATAGGTCAGTCCCTTTCAGCTTATTGAAAGGGTCAGCATAAAATATATGTACAGTAGCTCCAGCAACATTTCTAAACTTTTACTCAAACTCAGAAAATCTTGGTGCCCAACTTTTAGCTGGGCAGACACGAGAATTAACTGTGCAGTAAGTGAGCACTACATGATCTTTGAAAATTCAGCGCAATACCGCATTGTCACTGTGTTAAGACTACTTCTCACCTCTGCTGCCAAACTGCTGAAATCATAAGTTACTTCCTGAATCTATCTTCTCTGTGGTCTTCCTCTTCTCCTCCTTGCCGGGATAATGGTCTTTTCTAGCCCTTCATATCTCTTTATATGTCCTAAATACTTCAATTTTTAAATTCTTTTGTATAACATCAACTACTTTTTTTAAATTTTGAGTGCCTTCTGTATAAATCTATTTGTTCTCCTGTCTGTCCAGGGTGTATGGAGGACTGT
The DNA here is from genome assembly GCA_020796225.1 of Arion vulgaris. Classification (NCBI taxonomy): domain Eukaryota; kingdom Metazoa; phylum Mollusca; class Gastropoda; order Stylommatophora; family Arionidae; genus Arion; species Arion vulgaris. The sequence goes on along the minus strand of CM036771.1, from coordinate 14,692,432 downwards.
TCTCTAACACATATACAAAAGAACATATATACATTTCCACTGTTTTAGTAAATGCTCATGTGTCATACCCATACGTTGTCACTGGGAATATGCATACTCTTACTATAATTATTTTGCCCGCCTGACCAACGTATTCTGCTTTTTCATTTTATTTTACAGTATTTAAAAGATTGTGATGGCATTCTGGTCATGAAAGATGGGTTAATTGTAGACCAAGGGTCACATGATCAGCTCTTAACCAAGGGGGGTGAATATGCAAATTTACTCCGGCTTTATGGTAGTGAACATGAGCAGAACACAAGAGAAGAACAAGAACATGTTGATAGTGTACCAGCAACAACAATGTCAGGTGAGATAAGTGGGACAAATAAGTAAGGCAGGAAATATGATAAGTGGGACAAATAAGTAGGGCAGGAAATATGATAAGTGGGATAAATAAGTAGGGCAGGAAATATGATACGTGGGACAAATAAGTAGGGCAGGAAATATGAAACATGGAACAAATAAGTATGGCAGTAAATAGGATAAATGGGACAAGTAAGTAGGGCAGGAAATCTGATAAATAGAAATGATAAAGCATGAATGTTTGAGTCATTTATAAAAATGGTGTATGTAAATTGGTTATGTTAACTTTTATCTCAGAGATTGACAGAGAAAGAAAGAGAGAGCGTGTGTGATATACAGATAGAACGAGAAAAACAGCTGGAAAGACTAGATAAATACAGATATCGATTTGCCAAGATAATTTGAAAATGTTAAAGCAAAGTCAAAGCTTAAGTAGAATAGACAATCCAACAGCATTGATTGTTGGGGAGTTGAAGATGGATAAGGGGATATTCTTCGGTCTCTTCACGACTGTCTGTTGGATGAGGACACTAAAATCGATGTTGAATCGATCAAGCGATTTAGGCAGTTTGGAGTTACCTGTTGTTCAAGTCAAACTGGATGCCTGAGAGGGAGAGTGAGAGGTGTGTTTAATCAGCGAGCCACAGGAACCATCAGTATGCATACTCTTCGATATCTGTTGGGGAGACTGAGCACCTATGGGTCTGCCCGAGTGCAATGATGTCAGTTTAGTAACCAATAACCAATAAAGACAATCCAAGTGAGGAACATTTCAAGTAAACAACATTCTATGTGAACATTCCAAATAAACAAGAATACAATAAAAACATTTAAAGTAAACATTCCAAATAAAACTATGGAGTTCGTGCTTTGTGCAGTACTTTCGGCAGGTGGCGGTCATCTCTGCGAGAG